>QEOT01005120.1:135563-271879 GCA_003123785.1 Pterocarya stenoptera | reverse complement strand
AATAGTTTAATCAGAGATCTCGATTTCCTTCTCTCTCTCTGCACTTCATCCCAAAGAAGTATCACTCAGTATTTGAAACTTGACGTGGCACTGCATCGTGACACTCCCATGCAGTGCCACGTTGTTTATTCTAGGGATAGCGTGCGCGCCATATGATTATCATGTCATATTGATGGAATATGTCAGTTTGTACTTGATGCTTGGTCAAGCTTTAGTTCTTTCAGCCATGCAAAGTTGTGGTGGTTGATGGCCATAACATTGAGCGACTAACACTAAATGTTTTTAAGCCATTATCTGTCATAAAGTTTTATGGTGGATCTGAATTACCATATATTATGCTCGACATGCTTGTTCTTAGAGGTGGGAGTGTTCACTTTAAGACATATCGATCACCTGAAAGAAGAGAAAGTTGAGGGTTCAAACTTTCTAACAAGTTGGACTACTGACACCTAACTAATAAGGATAATGTAAAACTGCTTCAATCTCCTTGTCAGTTTTCACGTATATGGCATGAAACAGATACTACCGTTTCAGCCAACAAAAAAAGGAAACAAATATTACGAGAATTAATGAACTACAGAATCGAAAGTACATATGTGGAAAAGTAGGTTCTCTTGTATCGTCGAGGAGCTTGTGTCAGTAAAATGGAAGCCACTGGTACAGTGGTCGATAAAGTGTTGAAATTGTATGATTAAGTTTCTTTAGAGAGAAAAGCAGAGCACGGGTGAGGAGAGCACACGGAATTTGGCTGGAATGAAAAGCATCAAATGTGGTCCCTGGAGCAATACGAAGAGGGCGCCTGAAAAGAAAAGAACTGGGCTGAAAGGCACGCGGACGCCTGGAATTAAAGACAAAATTGCGGCAGCGAGGCACGTCCCTGGGAGATACGGGTTTTGTCCTGGCAGCAAACACGCAGGTTTTGCTGGGAGCATTTTGGGCAGGGGCGTGGTCTGCAGAAAAAGAGAAATTACGGCTTGAAGGCACGCGTCTGGAGCAACACGGAATGGCGCCTAAAATGAAGAAGTGCTGGGAGAGGGCATTGCGCCTGGCAGGAAAAGAAAACAGAAAAAAAAGTTGTGGCGTAGGCTTTTTCGTCGTGGAGCGGCAGAGAGAAATTGGGTTAGAGGCCTTGGGAGCTTAGTCGCGCGGGTGTTTTTTCGGAAAGCAGGGGTTTTTGCGCTGGGTTTTACGGAATCGAGGCTCGGGAATTTTATGCTGGCGAGAGGCTCCTGGGCGAAGGACCGAAGGAAGAGAGAAATCCCCTTTTTCCTCCATTTTCTGTTCTAGTTCATTTTATTCTTAATTTGTAGATGTTAAGATATTTACTCATGGTTTTAGTATGAACATGTTAGGCTAAATTTCTAAGCCTAAGTTTTGGGGAGTAACCCAGCTTCGGATTGGAGTTGATTTCTCATTTTTCTATTAATTTCATTTTGATAATCTTACTGTTGTGTGAAGCATGTTATTCTTGTGAAAGTTTGGAGTTCTATTTTCTAGTCTTGATTTGTTGTTGACGTAAAGCACAATTAATGCTTGATTGTGATATAAAGAGTCCATAATTTTTTTATCTTTACATTGACCAAAACTTGCTCTGCAACTTAGTAAGGAATTTGGATAAGCTATAAACTGAGCTTGAATTGTTTTATTTTCTTGTCATAATCTCCTCGAATGAGTGAATGATTGAGTAAAGAGGAATTGAGAGTTACTCAACAACAATCCATGAATGGGTGAAACCTGAAGCTTAGTGTTTGATAAATTGTCTCTTAGATTTTTAGATTACATTTTGCACAATATTTCTGTTGCAGTGTTCCTAAATTTAACCATTTTTAATCTCTTTTATTTTTCTTTCAATTTTTACAGCTAGAAATGGAATAGAGTTTTACAAAAATCAACTCAAAATTTTTATTCTCACCGATTTAGCATTTCAAACGTAAATAGATACTTGTCATTCAACCCAACATTGCTGAAAATTCATCATTGCATATACAACAGTTATAACATTTCTTTTTACTTTAGTTTTCTGATTGCTCTCCCTTACAAATGAAACTTAATGTTACATGAACTATATCGTCTATATATTCCTGAATTTATCCTTGACACTTCTACACTTGGAAGAACACATTTGGAATCATGTCTGTGGTCATCAGATAATTACCTTTATTTGCTGTAGCTGCTACTTTGGAAGTTGTTTTGTTGTCGTTGGATGATTGAAGCTGGTCAGGATTTGTGCATGCTGTGTTTGGAATGTTTTGACCGTTGAGATGAAAGTTGCCTTTAATACTCCCCACAACCTCAGCCGATTATGAGGTTCACTAATTTGTGAGCAACTGAGCAAGGGCAAAATATTTGGTAAAGACTTGTGCTATTTATTAGTCTGGTTTCTATTATATTCATAAAATGTCCAAAATATCAATGTACTTTTAGGTAAACTGATGTGACAGACTTCTACGATAGGTTTGGTGTGTAAAAAAAAAAAGTTCGCACATAGATTTATTTTTACTGATATCTTATAGAGGCTAGCCATGTTAATTCATTAGTGATGTGGGTCATGTTACTGTATTTGGCTTCAGTGCATGATCTTGATATGATGTTTTGTTTTTGTCACACCAAGAGATGTAGTTATTTTCCATAAAGGTGCAAAATGCTAGTGATGGAACGTGGAGTCTTTGGATCGTCGACAAAGACACAGAGAAGAAGACTACTTTGGATGATGATCAAGAGTTTAAGAAGGGGACTCATTGGTAAGGCATATGGAGGGGATACAATTTATTAAATAAACTGTCGTGAGGAAGGCCTCGACCCGAAATCACTTAACCACACCACAGTGAAACAAGATGGCAAGGCCAGATCAAGTACTCAGTCATATACTTAACAGAAAAAGCAAAAGAAAATGGAGAGGCAAGATTAATGGTCACCCATCAAAATGTTTGGTCCTGATTCATATATAGTTTAGAGGTGTTAATTGCATCGACAATGGCAGAAAAATTACCAGAAATCGTACCTTCATTCAATCTGTACAAATGTTATAGCCTGCTTGTTGTGAACTGCAATAATTTTTACCTAAGAAAGTATTTGGGGTCCTCTATTATTACCTGGAGTGTACAACTTATGTGTGTCTGGTACCATTCATAATAATTGGTATATTCTTGGCTTCAGTGGTCCTCTGCTATTAAAATCTGCAACGGTGCATAACCATTTCTATTTTATTTGAACTATATTAACTTAGGTTAAAACCATTGTAGTAGTATGAATTTATGCTGCATCGTTTTATCCAAACCAAACTTGGTCCTTCAATTCAGTAGAGCTCCGGCTTATTTTTTGGATACCTTTTCAAAACTAGAGCTTTAAGTGGAGATATAGATAGACACATGAATCGGATCTGTTAAATGGAAATTTTTTCCACTTTTTCCTTTCCACCAGAAATTTTTTAGTGACTTGTAGTCAACAATATTGAAATATGGAATCTGTTAAATTGGGGGCATAAAGCTTTAAATTCTAGTTGGTGAGGAAGAACTGAATTTCCCGAGGAATATGAGCATTTATTTAGATCGATGAGAGTTCTTGGTTTAGCCTTAAACGGGTTATCTTCTTTTTGGAAGTACCGGTGGAAAATTTGTCAGTTTGTTATTGGTAAGGACTTCTTTTCTCACATGTACTTGGTTTGAATTTTTTTTCAGAGAAAAGCGATGAGAAGTCTGGGTGCAACGCTGTTTCTGTTCATGGTTTGTCTCACAATTTTGGGACGTTGGCCTTTGATATTGAACGTTTGTGCCGTGCTCCACAAGTAAATAACCCCATAGATCTTCAGTTGTGGTTGAATTCGATGCATAGAATTCCCACAGCCTCAGAATACAGAACACTTCGATCATAAAGGCAGTTGATCATAAGTCTACTAAATTCAGAGAACCCAAAAAAGACTTCGAAATGAATGGCTATTCCCGACTAGAAATTTGTAATCACTAACCTATGGCAAAGACTGAAAATCTTGTTTATCTAAAAAAAAAATGTTTAACTTGGGAGGACAGAAATTCAGAGAAGAAGAGCAGGAAGGTGCTTGCAAGTAGTGAGACTGCCAAGATAATTTGCATTTTATAATCTTTTATCTTTACAAACGGAGGCCAGCCATTTCAAACCAGATTTGTTCAAACGCCTTCACAATGAAACCGTGGCACTCGTTAGAATTGAGTGACAGGTAACAAGCAAGTAGGTCTTCTAAATCCTTTGATGCCCGGATATTGTTTTCGGCAATCATCTCCACCATTGAATCTCTAAAGTCTGTCTGTGGATCCATTGAGGATTTGACAATGGCAAAGCTCCCTGATAGGCTTCTATTCCTTGAGGACACGCTCTTTCTGGCATGAGCTCGAATCTTCCTGCTTGCAAGTCTTGGAGAATTGGCTCTAAGTCTTATACCTGCAGAATTAGCAGCGGACCTTCGAACAAGAGGATTGGATTTACCCTCCTTTTGAGTCCTAATTCTGTCCCTCTTGAAAATTTTGACAGACAGCGATCGGCGTGTTTCCATCTCCTCCAGTTTAGATGAGCCTCTAAACTTGGTTGCTTCAATTTGAGATTTCATTGGCCTAGTCAAAATTGGAGGAAGGTCGAGCTTTGAAATCGAATGAAACCCATCTATATTCTTCACTTCCCTGGTAAAGGATTCGTTGTTCATATCAATGATAATATCAGTAGCTGAAGAACAGACTCCACAATTACAAGAGCTTGAACACGACCGTAGCTCAAATGAATCAGGAGCAGCCCAGTGTTCAGACTCTGAATCAGATAGAAGAAGAGATTCATGGATGGTAGAGATAGTGGGGCTGTCATTAGGGGAGACAGAGTAAGTTGGAGACTGAAATGGACTCTGCTCAGTCCAACTTGAATCAAGCGTGGCAGGACAACTACAGCCAGCAGAGACAGAGGAGGTGACAAGTCTAGGAGAAGGCTTGTAAATAGTTTTTCTATTGGTTCTTCTCTTAGATGATCTTCTTGGTGGATCAGGGAAATGAGTTTCTGAGGCTTTTGAGTGTTTAGATGAAATGGAGAACTTATCGGCAATGGTAGATTCTGTCGAATAATAAGAGCACCTTGGCTGAGAGAACTGGGGTTCATGTGATTCTGTGGTGGTCGTGGAGGGTGGTTTTCTTTCACTTGGTTGAGAGGAGTTATGCTTCCTGGTTTTTCTGCTCATGTCTTTGAGCTTGTAAAACCAGGCATTTGGCATCATATCTGACAATCTAAACTTGTAATTGCCCATCAAGAAATATAACTCTCTTCTCTGTCACTGGGGACAGTCCTCTCTCGAAGCTTGTTTATGTTTACTGAGACTGAGTTTTGAATATGGTAGGAGTAAGATGAAGAAAACAAGAAAAAAGAGATAAAAAGTTTGGTTTATAAAATGGTAAGGAAAAAGGAAAATGGGATCCACCAGGAATACTCGGAATGAAAGCGAGGGAGCAGGAATGTCAATGAAAATGAATTCCCTTCATCATTACCACAAGCACAACTGCACACAAAAGCATTTGTTTTCCAGTACATTGACATATTATGCTTTGGTCTTATGCAGGATTATCTTATGAATTTCACTCCAAGATAAGAAAGCTAGTAAATTCCAAAAAAAAAAAGAAAAGAATAGAAAAGAAAAGAAAAAGAAACTCAGTTGTGAATTGACTGTTCATGACTTTTTTTTGCATTACAGTGAATACCAATACATGGATTTTATTTATCATTTCTTGTATGGATTATCAACTGCTTATTAATGTTCAGGATTCTCAATTCTTAACTGGACTCTCTCTGTCTCTCTATTTTTTAATCTAAAGTGACATTAATGGCAATGATGATCCTAAATGCCCTAAAGAGAAGGAAATGATGATTTTATTAACAGGCTAGACCCATTTGTCCATTAAGTGCTCTATGTTCCCATCAATCCATGCTCCATTAGCAGTAATATTCTGTGCCTTCTTTTCAACTGCTTGATGGCCAGGAGGCCCACATGTGACCTGCCTGGTGCTGGAAATTCAGTAACTGGTCCCAGCAAAACTCTTGCCTATAAGCAGACCTGAGGGCACCAATCATGGCATGCCATCTCAACTCTTCTCTTCATTAGATCCAGATATGATTTGCTACCAAGTTCTCTGCAAACTTAGGGGAAAGCCTTGGATGACTTTTATGTATAGTTTCCTACTTGAGAATGAATTTTAAAGTATTCACAAAGGCTGATGTAAGATGCCAGATTGGTAGCCTGAAAAAGTGCAAAAAACACTCCAATGAATAGGAGGCTTGCTGATGTTTGGAGCTTTCCCCTCTGGTATTCTTGAGTTTACTGGAGAGACATGCTTCCTAAGCACCCTAATGGCCTAAACTTCCAACTCCATGCTAATGATGGCTTCACATGGTTCCTGTATAGGACTGCCCTATGTTTGTAGGAAAAAAAAAATGTCAGGATTCCAACCACAATAGACTTGGAACAACTCCGGAAACTAAAAAAAATGGTTGGATTGCGTCAACATCCAAATTAGTCATTTGGAAATGGGTGGGACATGAATCTCATACATTCAAGAAAATGGCTCGATGACCAGATTGATATTAAAAAAAAAAAAAACCAGCTTGATATTGACTCTGGACAGCTTGAGATTTTACACTAGATTAGAGGCAAATCATACATTCAGAAATGTTTTAGCCACAAAAAGATTCCACAAAAGTAAATACAGAAATTGACGTGGACTAATCTGTTTTTTAAAAGAGCAACCTAAACATATAATTTAATATGGATAATTTTCTTACTTAAATAATGAATTGAAAAATAATTTTTACAATAATTTTCAGATCATTTTCACCCCTGATTTTAGACCTGGGTTATTAGTTTTTTAGACGTGCCAGGGGGTGGGTTGTCAATGCCACCAACAGAAATTAAAATGATAGACAGCCAATCCGCAAATTAGCAGCATTTAAAGCTATTGGAGCCAAAAGGGTCCTCCAAAATTTGCAGATTACTCAAGTTCTAAACCAACCTAACAAAATCACGCCAAGGTAAAAATATGCAGCATTTAATATTATATCTATAACCACGAAAACTTTTTGCTCGTGGTATAAACTGAACGGCAAACTAATATATGATGGAGGGCTTTTCTAATATATATAAAAAAAGTAGGTCCCTTATAATTTGTTTAATTCAAACACTTCCTACAATTTAGAAAGACAAGAGACACAATTTGTAGACCCTATAGCATTATACCTTACACATGAGAAGTATACCTCAGCATTAATTACAGTGAGATTCACATATTGTGTCTATATCTCTCCGAATTGTAACAAGTACTTTGATAAATAAAAAAAAAAAAAAAATGTAGGAAATCATCATCCGAGAAAAGCAGATCTTAATAACAAGGACAATGCTAGATACAGTCTTGAAGTATGCAATCTCTGCCTACTCCATTTGAAAAAAATGGGGTCGTTATTAAAAAAAAAATTTCATGTGTTTCCTAAATTTATCTACTCTTTTTAAAAGAAGTCTACGAAACTTGCATATCACAGGACTGCACATATCATTTATTTGATAACAAATTAGCAGTCCATGGCGTGCGTCTAAATTCCCCTGATAAGCATTGTCCAAACGGTCATAGTTGTCCTATAAACAAAATAAAAAAATAAAAAAAAATAGTTATAGTTGTTTGGAAGTCAAAGGACAACACATATCCTTAGCTGGAAACTCGCCAAGACAGGAATTGAGTTGCAATGAGGTATCCCACTCTACGTAGACGTGGTTCCGACCAGCACCACACCAATTAGGCATTCTTTAGTTAAATAAGCATCACAAACAACCTTAACTAACATCCTCTTAGCAATCTCTCTCCCAGACAAACATTCACTTTTCAACTTCTCTCTCTTCTTCTCTTCCTGTCTGTTCCACCAACCGTCACCCCAACAAAGTTTGAGGCATCCCACCTCACCCCACAACCATATCAAAGGCAACGAATGCCTCCTCCCAGCCTCCATTCCTTCAACAGCACTCAGCATTCAAATCATTAGAGATGACACTCGAAGCATTAGCTGCCTTTGGATCCAAGCTTCTAAACCCATGCAGAAAATTCCTTCAAGTCTTCAAATTTAGAATCAGAAAACCAGTCTTTATAAGAGCTCTTCGAGCAAGTCCTCGCCGTACCAAAGCAGAGAAAACTCCACCAAAGAATCGAATAACTGCATTACTAACAGGCTACCACTCAATTAGGAAGTCAAAAGAGATGGATAGAGTAAGGGAGCTTTCAAATGGACATGGCGGAGGGCGGGAAGGACAGCTCTTTCCATCACCTATCACCCCAGCTTATGTGAAGGCTACAAGGGCCGGCAAAAGGGAAGCTTCAGGTGATGAAGATGTGGAAGATGCATGCAGGAGTTTTGAGAACTACTTGGTGGAGATGATTGCAGAAGAAGGGAAAGTAAGGGACTTGATGGATGTGGAGGAGCTTCTCCAATGCTGGAAGAGTCTAAAGAGCCCTGTTTTCATTGACTTGGTTTGCAGATTCTATGGAGAACTATGCAAGGACTTGTTTTCCACCAAGGATGAAGAAAGTGCTAGTCCTTAAGGATTCAGTAATTAGACCTTTTTCTCTTCTTTTCCCGCTTCTCATCAGAACCTGTTTATTTTATCCTCCCTCTCACTCTGTTTCTTGAGTTATGTTTTTTGTGAAAAGATGATATAGTTCCAAAAATAGTATCTATCAGAAACCAGATAATCCCAACTGAACAAGTGCTAACGACAACTTAAAAGGGTACTCGAAAGTTTCCTTCTTGGTCCCTCAATAATAAATTCTATAACTACTCAAGATTGATTATATTAGATAACAAGAAAAAATGGAAGAAAAAAAAACTTATATTAGAACTTCAATGATAAGAAAAACCACTTACAACTTGGAAGGGTCTACCAAGAACATAGAGGCGGCCTCATTTGAATTCAAAACTCACATCAACTCATCTCATCATTACAACTTTTTCAAATTTCCACACAAAATATAATAAACAAGTCACCTTTTCTAAATCCCAAAACAATAATAATATTACAAAATAATATTGCAACAATATTTTATTCTACTATTCACAAATCATCTCAACTCATATCTGAATCCAAACGACTCTACTCAACATCCCTATGCTCGTTCCAAACTAAAGAGAGTGAGGTCAAGCTTGTAACGGATTATGATCTCATATTATTATTTTTTTTTATAAGTAATAATTTTATTCAAAGAAATAGGCATAAGCCCAAGTACACAGGACGTATACAAAGGAAACACCTACATCTTCCAAAAAAAAACTAACACCAGATAGTATGTATTCATGCCGCAAGACCTCCACAACCCGTTAACAAGATAGAATTTAGCAAGACACTAGGAGCCGTTGTTCTGTGTTGAATTACATAACATTAACCAAACCAGCAGATGAACAGAAGATAACTATTTACAGTTCAAAAAAACAAGATCCCTGCGGTCTACATTGTAGATTTATCAAAACTGGTCACTGGAAACTTAAAACTCTCAGCTTGTTTGTTCAATTGCATCATACACTACTGGTTATAGTTCCAAAAGCTCACAATAACAGCTTTCAACTGCCTAGAGTTTTTTGGTTTTCAATAACTACAATGAACTAATTATCAACATTTTACAAACAAGAGGTCAATAGGTTCTGCTAAGTTGAAGTTAGTCCAAGCACCTCCATCTAGCATTTACCAAGATACACCCGAGACCTCAATAATGTCTCTCCGATTTTAAAACCAGGCATGACCATAAGCCCAACTACAGTTATAGCATATTTTTCATCGGCCACAGCTGCACCTTCCATAGCCTCTTCAACAGATTCCATATGCACATCTGAGAACAAACTACCTCTGCCAACAGTAAACATCTTTGCTTTGGGATCTATTGAAGCTGCAATGCCTTGAAAAGCCCAGACCCACTTTGCCATTTTTGCAAATATTTGGTAGAATGGCGTCCTGGGATGCTTGCCACTTAACACAAAGGTCCTATGATCAAGATTTCCAAAGAATGATGCTTCCAGCATTGGATGGATTACTAATAGATACTTTTTTCTACAGAATTCCGCAAATTCAGAATTTGGATATTCTGTGAGAGCATCAATTGGATCATCTAACCTCATAACAGCATCCACACTATAGGATTTAAGGCCAATACCATAAAACATTCTCCGTGCTATGAACGCTTCAAATGCGTACTTCTTGTGGGACCTTTTGGAATAAACAACTGCACCTGCGATTGATTTTGCTGCCAGATCTAGATCCCAACCTGAAGCTTTCATCAAGCTAATTATTGGCTTTGCAAAATCGTGAATGGACTTGGAAGCAGCATTGAAAGCATCTTCCAGTGAGGTAATGCTCAAAACCCTCACATTCTTCTTCCCCAGGCTTACTTGCCTGATCTTCTCAACCAATACATTATTCCCCAACTCCAGTTCCTGCAGCTCTTGTCGCAAATGAAGAATCTCAGAATTTTTAGCTTTGACTTGAGACTTTAAGTCTCCCAACAGCCTCTCACCAAATTCAATTTCGACTTGCAATTGACTGGAGGCAGAGGAATTAAACTTTGCTTTCTTTGCAAATTGCTTCTCTTTATAGGCATGCTTAATCTTGCGAAGTGCTTCAAGCTGGGCCACAACAAGTTCATCAGCAGCTACAATCTTTTCTGGTTTATATGGAACATGAGCTTCCTGAAGCTGAACATAAGCCAATTTGAGAGCTGAAACTGTGTCAAATAACAACATGACCTCCCTGTCGCCATACGCATTGCTTCTGCTCAAAACTTCAATGGGCTGAGGATGAACTTTTTCTCTATCACATTTTGTCTCCTCAGAAGCGTCACTGCTATCCTCACCCAATGGGGAAGTATTGTTTTTGGGGCTGAGGTGGTGGGGGTGGTTTTTCTGCTGATTAGCATTTTCAGAGGGTGCGACACCAATAGATCTCAGTTTACAAAGTTTTGCAAATTTGGAGACAATTTCGGATATGTTTGAGAAGGGCTTAGAGGATTTAGTGGCGGCATGTTCCATTGCTTAAGGATCAAATAACCTAAAGTTGATACAGATCTAATTCAATGTGCCTTTTAACTTCCACAATGAGTAAATTTCGAAGTACAAATTACGACTAACTCTATGGAAGTGTGGGGTACAAAATCCTAATAGCATCCACAAATTTCCCCAAGAAGAACCACGATTCCCGGTAACGTACCTTAAACCCTCTGGTAGTGTCAGGGAACAGACAAATATAAAGCAAGAAGCTTGGGTTTTAGTTAGCTCCTTTAATTAGACTAAATAAGTACAAAGAATAACAATTTGGCTTCAAAAGAAGGAGCAGAAATTCAAACTATTTAAAGCGCTTGCCTTTATACCTAAAACCACCACTAAAATAACTTACCAAATCAGAGGCCGTCCTGGATCAAACTATAGTTTCAAGAGGCTTTAGCATCAAGCTTCAAAAATAGAAGCCACTAAAACGAATAGCTTTTATGTCGTTACTCTGAAACTAATTTAAAGGACACGCCTTTGTACCAACACAATGTAGATAAAGAGAGGAGATTCACCAAAGATCAAACTTGAGTATCAAGTGGCTTTACCATCGAGGTTCAGTACAGGAAACAAGAAGGTGCCAGAACCCAAGATTTTTCTAGTACCAAACAATGAATATGAGCTTCTTACCCGAAGAGCAAATGTCTGGGTTGAGCACAAACAAACACAACGCAAAGAAAAGGAGCGAGTTCTACAAACCCCAGAGAGAGAAAGACAGTGAGTGAACCTTGGACTTTGCGATCCACAACAATGCCACCCAAACAGAATATATTGTGCAGCTGCAGAGCAAAAGTTGCAAAACTAACATTTGTAATATCAAGAACGACGACGTTTGGGCTCCCGCAGGAATCAGGTCTGATCAATGTCGATGAGTTTTTGGTTGGGATTGGGACATGGCTCTGGAAGTGTAGTCTGTTTTCTAGCACCAAAACCAAGTTGGCGCTTTGTGTTTGAATCTCTCCAGTCTAGAGCCTGTTTGCTTGTGTTTTTTAGGTGGGAAACTAGGGGTGTGTGAAAACGTGAGGCCGTAAGTTTACTAATATTTTTCATCATTTTTTATCAAGTTTTCCTTTTGTTTGTTTTAACTTTTGGGTGGAGGAGGGAAGGAGATCTGAACAGGGAATCTGTGCTGTTTCAGAAGCTGCTCGCTGCGTTTGAATTCTTTCCTGGATTTTTTTTTTTCTTTTTTCTTTGCAACTCTTTGTTGGAGTTGTTAAAGAAAGAACTCGAACCCCACGCAGATTACCGAAAAAGGATTTTTAACATCGCGCTGTAACCATATAGGGTAAACGCACGTGGCTTCGTTTACCCCCTTCTGTGTCAGGACTCGGCCTCCTCACGCACCCCAATGCTAAAGTTCAAGACTTTTTATCTCCCAGATGCACAGAGTTCCAGGTCCGATCTCAGCCGTGCATAGCATGCCGAATATCTTTAGATTATTATAGAAAAGTTAATACAAAATCCAAATCCATAAGATTTTAGATTTTATTGTTTTTTTATTGACACTGTTTATTAAATAATGTCCAGAGCATTGATAATAACTTTTTTATCTTTATTTTTATCTTTAAATTTAAAGAATATTTTTTTAAATTTATTTACATTGCTTTATGTATCTCTAAATTTTTACATAATTATAAATAATGAATTTGAAGAAGCACTATTTACTCTTTAAACAATATTTTAAATATTTTTTCTCTCTGTATTCGAACTACTCTTCTCTCTCTCGCTAATATTTCCTCAAAACTTTTCCTCCTTCCTCTCTCTTGCTCTCTCTTTCTCCTCTCTTCTTTTTGACACCATTTCTAAAATAGTCCCTCTTCGAAACGGACATGCTGTTCTTAGGTGTTAAACAACCTCCAATAAAAAATTGCCACATCAGCATTTCATAAGATAAGTTAATGAGACTCATCATATGTGATAAAATCCACACGTGAAAGAAAGAAAAAGAAAAAAACATGTTGAACCGCCAGGAGCCTGTAGCAAAACTCTCCAAATTGTCGCACGACAGCAAGTTCCATCGCCGCCTCTACCGGACAACAATGTTGCCACACCAACTTCCGTCACCGCATGACATTCAGACAACAACCAAGTTTTGTTGGATCCGAAATAGCCATCGCCATCGTCTTCTCCATTTCCATTTTCTTTAGCTTTAATTTCACAATGGGTTTATTTTTATTGCTCTTTTTCAAGATTTCCAGAACTCAATTTCATGATTTTGTTTTCATAGTCATTTTTTCTTGCTCAAGAGAAATTGAGACAAACTCAAATCACTTGTACAACCATTTTGAATAAACACATCACTTAGAGGAGGGGATATCATTTCTGCCAATAAAATATCATTGTTCACTCTTTTAACAAATCAAAACACAAAAACCCAACCACCCAATAATAAATCCAAAGCAGTCGCCCACAACAAATCCATGAATTTCATTTCTTCCGGCTTAATTTCTCACAAAGTGAGGAGAGAGAGAGAGAGAGAGAGACGAAAAATCGAGGTTAAAGAGAATGACTGTTTCCATTTTTAACCGATCAATTGTTTCCATTTTTATTTGATATGATCTTTTTATATTCATTGAGAGGGTCTGCATGATTCTATGTTTTGGGAGGGGGGCTTCGTTTGGTTGGTTTCGAGAGAGGGAAGGGTCACTGTAGTGGAGCTGAAATGGGAGACCTACGTGTCATTTATTTATTGAAGGGCTGTTATTAGGGAGATAATAGATTGACCGACCATAAGTTTATCTCTTTCCTGAAACAATATTTCAGCCTTCTCTCTGCTACACCATTGCCCAATAGACCATCCAGATTTGACTTGGTAGTGGAATTTGACTTGAATTTTTTTTTATAAGTAAAAAATATTATATATCAAAGGAGAAACCAAGTACATTAAACGTATACACGAAAATACATTGTCCAAGATAACCCAAAAAGCCCCAAATGACCTAAAAAGCTCTTGAAAAGAACAATCCAAAATACACCAGACTGGTCCCATGGCCAACTCTTGTTTCTCATAGAATTAAAACTCTACCCGAACGCCCAATCCCAAACCCTTGATTCCCCCTTTACAATGTCCTCCCTTTAGACTTCCTTGACTTGAATTTATTGGACCATCTAGATTAACAATAGATCATCTAGATGCATAAAATACACCAGCCAGATTTATAGGAAAAAAAATGTATAAAATAATGAATATTTTATTATTATTTAGTTCAAAAATGTATAATCTAATGTGAGAGTTTTTCTTCTTATACAAAATCAATTTTCAAAAGATATAATTTTGCATATGAAGATGCATAAATGATACACCACTACCAATGCTCCTAATAGAGATAGTTAAGCGCCAAAGCTCTCCCCAGTCCCCCCATCATCTTGCTGCGCTGCACTTGGTCGATATAAATATCAATGGTTAAAATAGACAATCAAATTATTCACGGCATTTCACTTTTTATAACTATTTTATCTGAAATAATGTTATTTTTCATATTGAATTTTATTTATTTTAATCATACTTACTAATATAATATATTTTAAGGAATAATTATTTAAAATTTATTAGAATACAGAATTTAAGATCGAAGAACTATATTTTACTAATTTCGGTGGTACTTTAATCACTCGAATCAATAGTTCAATTACCAGTATGTGTACAATATTTAGTTCTAACTTTCACATGTGGAAAAAGAGTGACAAGTTGTGGATTGCGGCAGGTGACTAGCTTGCAGGTTGAAGATGAGAAACAAAAGAAATATATTTAAGTTACATATAATCGTAGAGTGCAAGTATTATGCAATCTCTTTAAAAAAAGAGTATCATCTACTATTAAAAATTTAGTTTCTTTTTATATGATTCCTATATTTACTTTTTTTTTTTTTTTAACGAGATTGTGTGTGCACTCCACAACTATAAATATCATTTCTTTTATATTAAAATCAATAATTGGAAGGTACGATAATTGCACGAAAATTGTACGTTCGCTGAACTTAATTCATTGAGTTAGTAATTAATCTGCCGCAGTGCTTGAGATTAGGAAGGGTTTTGCCATACGGACTAAACCAGAAACCGATCGATTTCCATGGCTGATCATGAAAGATTAAAGAGGAAGAGGAGGCTTAGAAATGGTACTAGCCTCCATGTATGGTATATATTATACACAGTAGAATTCAGAACTTGCAATGAATCCAAGAAGAGTTGAAATCATTACAATGTATTAAGAAAGATAAGAATGTCATGGCCTCCTGACCTGATCCTCAAAAATAACAAGAAACATAAGAATGAAAACTCCATACAGAGGTTACCGCGGGTTTGGATCATGATTACCTGCATGCAGCAGTTTACTAGTTCTGGGTTCGTACTTTTTTTCCTAGCCTTTCGCTACAGTTTCTTGGTTTTTGTTTGGTACTTTTGCCAACCATGATTCTTTCGTTTCTTAGTACCACTTCTGCCCTGGCATTTGTCAAAGGGAGTACTATTAATTTGTAAATTTCGAATATAAAGACCAGACAATAAAAACGATCTCAAATTCAAAAAAGAAAGAGAAAGGGAAGGGGAGGGGACCCTTCTACATGCACCAGGCATTCATACAAAATGTGAAATATGTATGCCAGCTCCCCCCCCCCCATCTGTTTGCTGGTATGATTATATATACATATACTTCACATAGCTATTTATAGCAGTGAAATATATATTCTTCCTCAAACTTTGCTGCCAAGTAATTACATCTGTTAATTTATCTTGTTAATTTGTTACTAGCCTAACTGGTTGTGGACATGTTTTTAAGTTCATGAGCTCTAATAAAGCCATTGCAGCCTTATTATTTACATTATTCTTCTCTTATCTATATATGTTGGGTTAGATTAACTTGTTTCTCCTCATAAAGTAAACTTACATTTTGGCATTGCAATTGCAAGAGTTTTTGTTACTGATCATTAATATTTTGAGAAGTGAGATACTTCAGTCATGAATTAGGAATTTCATAGAAATAAACTCACAAATTAAAGTGACTTAATCGGATACGTTAAGTTGTAAAGTTATTTTTATTGTTTAATAAATCTAATATATCATATGAAACTACGTTCATTTGAAAGTTTAATTTTGATGAAATTTCTTGATAGCTGTAGCATCTCTTCTGGAAATTCAGCACAAGTTCCCATCCATCAAAGTAGAAAAAATAGACTGTGATCAGCTTTATGCAAAGTTGAATAATTTGAGGAGCTCAGCTAGCTAGGGAAGATAGTTGCCCGCACATGTCACCTTCACAATTCCATACCCCTGTCAAGCCTAAGCTTTGGTGGGGACAACGGTCAATTTTTATGTTCGAAACACCTACGGTTCCCTTGTTGTCAATAGGAATTGAAAGGACTGATCTAGAGGCCTTTAGATGAGAACAAAAGCATAGGAACGAGTTGTCTAGCGACTTTTTTCCTTTAACTTTTTTCATGTCTACATCGATCGGCAAATTAATTATGCCCATGCTTTGCAAACGATTTATTCATTGATTTGATCGAACACATGAGAGATGGGCAAGCTAATTAAATTGTGCACTCTGATGGGTTTTTGTAATTGTCCATTTGTCCTCATTTCTTAGCCCTTAGCGTGCATAATGTCATATATATTCTTTCAAACAAGTCCCAATCCAAGGGTACTATATATTGTTCAGATTTCAATGTCACAAATGAAATAATATTGGAGGAGCATTCATGCATGTGGAAGCCAGCTAGGATATATGCATGGTTGTCTTCAACAATCGGTGTCTTAGGTTTTCGCATTAAGCTAGCTGTGTGCATGTTACATTCACAACAAGAAAACCCAACACATGATGATGTAAGACATAACAAGGTTATGAAGGTCATGTGGGTAGTTTCATAATTATAACCCCGTGCAGTTTCAATAATGATCAGAACAAACACTTACTAGTTTTTTTTTTATTGGCAAAAGGTGCCCAGAAACAGCGTCCTAACTAATATCGGGAGTGCATAGGTCCTCAGTAAGGAGTTTTCTGCAAGTCATGTACCTCGGGTAATTTAAGGAAAAAATTTCCTAATCCGTGATCTTTAGAGATTATTTACACACAAAGGAATTTAAACCTTAGACCTAAAAGGAACATATCCCCAAGGATTAAACTCTTGCCAGTTAGAAAATTAAACGAGTACGTACTATTTATTAATTATGTAATTTAATTGTCCAAAAAAAGATCAAGTTTTAATAAAATTACGAGGTACCACTCTTTTGGACAAATACCACTTGGCTTTGGAATCCCTAACTTGTTCGATCGGTCTATTTGTGCCAGAAGGGCTGATTAGATGTTTGGGAGGCAAAAATCATCACATTCATTTGAATTGATCTAAAAGTTTGAGCATTCCGTTTGATTTGTACATTTACAATAGTTTGTACATCACATGATAATTATCACCATGAAATTAAAATGTATGGTATGGCCTCAAATTTTCTAAGTTAGAGAAAGTAATTAAGTTCTTTTTTCTTTGTAAACTTTTTTAGTATTAGTTCATGCAATGTTTGTTCTAGATTTTACATTAATTTGAACAATCGATTGACCTTTATGCCATGAGTACTAGTTGTTTCGGATCGATCATGTTTGGATTGAAGATTTTCTGAAATTTTGCTGAAAATAGTGAAGCACCAATTAATACTATGTTTGGGTTGAGAATATTTATACGAAATAAGTTCACGAAAGGTACGTAGCATCGATACTCATTCAAAGAGTAATATGTCAAGGAAAAGTTCTAAATGCACAGAAGTTTTACACATGGTTTATTTCTAAAAAAAAATAGGTCTCATCAAGAAAAAAAGGGGGATTTTGACATTTTTTTTTTTTTTATAATGAGGTTTACTTTTTTATGGAATTTATATATTTAAGACTTGTATATATCATTATTTCCTGTTCAAAATAGTACGTAGGATTGTAAAGAAAATTTAATGAGATTATGATTATTTTAGTTTTCGTATTTTGTTTTGTGATGGTAGAAAAATGGTATAGATATTATGATTAATTTTTTTTACGTGATGTTTAAAACACGTTTGGATCGAGAGGGGGAGCGAGGAGAACAAAAGATCAAAGGAAAGGAAAAGTGAAAAGAAAGCTGGCACCGGTGGCTGCGGGGCCAGAGCAGGGGGTTGTCGTTGTATTTCTGGGTGTGGGAATGACTGAACAACAGAGAAGAAAGCCTGCAACAGAATCCAAGACCCAAACTCGGTAATGCTTAAGAAACGACGATCTGCATAGATTATCTCTCTCTCTCTCTCACCAACACTTTCCCTTGCCACACTACTTAATTATCTGAAGTACCTGTGCCATCCACCACAAACATCCCCAATATTCATTCATCCCAAAATCCATGAGAGAGAGAGTCGGAAAAGGTGTTGTGATCTGAATCGCAAGGGATGTGATGTTAGGTTTTCATTTGGTTCGAACTTCGGGATGACTGTTGCATGGAACGTCGGAAATGCAAGTCCAAGATAACTATTAGTCCCTGGCTAGCTTGTAGAGTCCAATATTATCAGAGAGAATAAAAAAGAGGCAGACACATACGTAGCAGATCAAAGACAAAAACCCAAACGAGTACTTGTTCTCTTCTTCTTGAGCAAGGTGTTCCTGATCAGTTCTCTCTTTCTGGCTTGTTCATGGAGTTTAAGAGAAGTAGCAGACCGAGGTCCATAAAAAAACCACCTCTTTTCTACCGTCTCTCCGTCTTCTTCCTCTCATTTTGCGTACTGTTCAGCAGCATCTGCTCCGTACCTACATCTCAAGGTAACCAAAATCCATTCTCTTAAGTCACCCATTTTCTCTTTTGGAATGAGATTCATTATCTGATCATTATTCATCTTGATAAATTCCAGGCCACTTCTTGATTCTGATAAATCTTATACTCATGTTGATAATAATCCCAAGTTTACAAGTTTTCACTCAACGTTTTAGCTAAGTCGATCTCATTTATGTGACTCTCAATTTCTTCTTTCATTTGCCAACGCAGCTAGCACATGTTCTTTGTCTGATAAGCTGGCTGATATGCATTTTCAGGTAGGTCGGTTCATGATATCTTTTCGTTAAACTCTGCTTCTTAATTAGATTCAAGAACATGCATGGTTCATGTTTTATCATTATTGTTTGTCCAATCAAACTATATAGTCCATTCTTGTATAATGCTAGAATTGACAATGTACGTACACATTTTTTGTTTGTTTCTTCCAACCAAAAGAATCGAGACTGGTAGAAAATCTACCTCTCTCTCTCTCTCTCTCTCTCTCTCTCGCACCGCTGCGGTCCCTTAACCATGACCCAGCCCAGAGAGATGCCATTGCCCTATTAGGTTCGGCTAAGCGTACATCAAGTTCCGCGCACATTAGCACCAGCAAAAGAAAAACTGTGTTTGTCTAGCTTCTCACAAAAGTCTTGGTAACTCTCGCCTCCTTCTTTCAGCGCTTTAAAGAGAGGTCCAGAATCCATGCCAGATAGAAAATTGACATGCATTCACACCTCGATCCAGTACTGCACGTTTGAGAATTGTTTCATAAAGTTGTTCCATAAATATGATAAGCATGAATAATTACGATTATGAGTCTGATAAACTTTGAGCAGGAACTTGAGAGAAAAGATGATCAGGGAGAGGGCATATTGGTGTCTCTGGAGGAGGGAGCTGGAAAATCGGGGATTTCAATGAGCATGGCAAGGAGGCTTTTGGGTGGGCCCGGGTCGTCGCCCCCACAATGCACTTCAAAGTGCGGCAGGTGCAGGCCCTGCACGCCGGTCCATGTGCCCGTGCCACCCGGAACGCCGGTGACCACTGAGTATTATCCCGAAGCTTGGAGGTGCAAATGTGGCAACAAGCTGTACATGCCATGAATTGGTATTACATGCTTCGTTTTATTTGCCTGCATATCTCTTATACTATATAAGTGGCTATTCTTAAGTGAACAGGAACTTTTGTTTGACACATTTTTTTCTATTTCTGCCCTATATAGTTGATGCTCTTGTATTTTACTTTCTGTTACTGGCCTTCTATGAGTGATCTTTATTACGATTTTGCCTTTGGTTCCTACGTTATTTGATTTTTTTTGTTTTGCTGATGCCCCAGTTTGATTGAGTGTTATTATGTTTTTGCCCCTGATTGATGAATGGTATTTTTTCGACCACCATTTTTTTTCCAACTTTACCCCGTGTTTTCTCAAGAAATTCCCTTCCCTTTCGTTTTTTATTTTTATTTTTTTTATTTCACCGACTTATCTCTTTGCTTTCCAATTTTGTCTCTCATGCAATGTCGTCTCTTTCATAGATTAGTCTCAAAGTTATGTCTCTCTCTCCAATCGAAATTTTTTTTCACAATTTTTTGCTCTAGTTTGTTTTATATCAACCCCCATTTTTTTTAAAGAACTTTCTTGGTAGAAATTTAGGCAACGCCAACATACACAGGTCATATACAAGAGAATCAACTCCCAAACTAATGAAACAATACTTAAATCGGATAACTAATTAACCCAAAAAAATCTAATTAAAATTCTAAATCACCAAAAAGTTGTAGAACAAACAAGAGTGTGGGGAGATCTGAGAGATCAATAGCAGAAACCATGTCAGTGGGCTATAACCCTAAGCATCTTATGTCATTTCTATCGAGAGTATACACTATTTTGTTTGATTTTCATATGAGGGAGAAGAAGATTTCGTTCATTTGATTTTTAGATGGACTAAAAAACCATTAACGACTAATAGACTAATAGGAAAACATAAACTTTTTAGAAAAGGTAGAAAAATGAAAACTTTTCAAGCTTCTCATTTTTGGTGTTCGATCCAAAACGCCTCCTCCCAAACATTCAACCCACGATGCACAATTTCACATAAGTTAGATCTAAAACATAGAGAGAGAGAGAGAGAGAGAGAGAGAGAGAGAGAGAGAGAGAGAGGGAGGGAGGGAGGGAGAGAGAGAGAGGAAAAGGGATGAAATTTTGTGGAGAAAAAAGTGGGAGAGCAGATAAAGGAAAATGCTTACTCTAGGTTGTTGCGAAGTCGTTGGAGATGGTGGAGGATGCAATGAGCTTCCGTGGTGGGGAAAAGGGGGAAGGGGAGAGAGAGAGAGAGGTGGAAAAAATTGAGCTTGAAGACATAGACGGCGGTGACTCGCAAAGGGAAGAGAGAGTTTTGATGTGGGAGGGGAAGAAGGGGAAGGGGAGAGAGAGAGAGAGTAGGAAAAAAAATTGGTTTGCAATTGTCTACATGTCCTCTCTTCGAGCTATGAAGTAAGAGAAATGTTTAGAGTACCCATTTTAGATCCAAGCATTTCTACCAATAATTTTTTTTTTGTTTGTTTTTTTTAATAATGATTAAGTAAGTATAAAAAAAAATTATGAAAAAGAAAATTTCATTTGGCCTTATCGATAAGATATCTTGTGCTACACGACTCATGAAGTAATGATCAACGTTTCGGAGGATACAACATCGAAAGTTAACAGTTTTATAATATTAATTTTAATAAAAATTTTATTTATCATACCCTATACCTCACATCACATCTCTTTTTATTTTATTTCCTTTTTCTCATAACAAATATATGTGATATATAAATGATGAATAAAACAATTCAATTAATTTAACAAAAATAAAATAAAATAAAATAATATCATTTAAACAAAATAAGCTTCTAAAACTATATTATTCTCACGTTCTAAAATTTAAAGAGTCCTACTTGAAAACATGCTTGGTTCATTAACACTACAAATATCCAATTTCGTTTGAACTTTTAAATATTTGAAAGATTTTCAAACACTTGGCTTAATTTAAAAGCCATCCGCTAGATTTAAAATAAATATTTGAGATAACAATATTTTTCTCCAATATTTTCTAAAATTCTAAATTTATTTCATATAAGAACATTTACTATATTTGTAAAAAACATTGTGACGCATGCTATATATAATTTCATGTAGGAACAACGGCATAAGAGATTTAACGTCCTATTCATTCATCTAGTGACTTAAACAAGAACTTAAGTTTCAAGTATAGATTTTCCTCAAACTATAACAAAACCGTTTTGTTAACTTAAAAAAACTTCTACCTTATATGTTGTTCACAATCTACCTTTGAAGAGCTTTTTTGACACTTTTTGATACATGTTGTTATGAGATGATAATGTTCTATTATTTTTTAAAAAAAAAATCTTAATTTTTACACTTTTTAAAGATGAATTCTTACTCTAATCTACTTATGTGAAAATATTTTACTTTTTGATATCTTTTATTTCCACCAATTGAGCGCTACATGCAAGGAGCATATGTGCCTTGAAGGTACCACTCTTACTAATATATATATATATAAATAGAGAGAGAGAGAGAGAGAACTTTAATTATGCAAAGAATATTATATATTAATTAATATAATGAGTATGAAATTTAGGTCTTGTTTGTTTTCGCAGATAAGATGAGTTGAGATAAAAATTGAAAGTTAAATAAAATATTATTAGAATTTTTTTTCATAATATTATAATTTTGTGATTTGAAAACGTTAAATTGTTTATTTTATTTTGTGTGGTAATTTGAAACAGTTATAATGATTAGATGAGATGAGAACGATTGTGAAAACAAATAAACTCATTTAAGCCTACTTCATACATCTTAATTTAAAAAATAAAATTCATTTCAACCTAAAAGAGTTATACTCATCTTAATGTGACATACAAAATATTACTATTTACAATTCAACTCAACTCAACTCATCTCAACATCTAATCGTAACATAACTAATTTGTATTTTGAAGTACTGTCGAACAACGTTGCTAATTATTACATTTATCTTAGGGCTAATTAATCATATATATATTTCGGCCTCCCACAAGTTGTAATTAACTACATGAATACCATTCAAAACTCGAGTATCCGAAGCCAAATAACAGTTGATGATCAGTTTTTCTCACTTTTAATCAAGTCATGACAGTCTTGAATTTGGCGGACTCTAATAATTAGAACATAATAATTAAGTAGTATGCACTCATTTCCCCCATCGATCAACAATTCCTATAAATGTCACTCCATCGATCTTAACTCAAAAATTTGTACTAAACGTATTAATTAGTAACTCGATAATCCACTCTAATTGTAGTTGCTTGATTCAAACGATCGCCAATTAATTAGCATATAAGGCACGTACGTTGACTTGACACTTTGTATGGAAGCAGCTTTAAAAGTTTCAAAGACAATATATATATTTACAGTATTATCCCGACCTCCTCGCATATCAACTACATTCTCAATAGCAATCGAAAGAAGCTTAAAGCCCATCTTTGAGAGAGAAAAGCCCAATCAAGAATTGCTATGTTTGACAAGGTAATGCTGGTCTGCAGTACTGGGGTGGTAAACTACTTGGGCTACTTCGATGTCAGATCATTCAGCCTAGGGAAGTGGTAATTTTTTTTTTTTGAGAGAAATAGACTTCATTTCATTAATGAATTCCGAAGTTACAAATGTGACTTATCAATACAGGATAAATCCAGACTACAAGTCAACCTATGCATCTGCTCTGAAGCACCCCATCCATAAATTTCTCTATGACGGACTTTGTCTTAACTTCTATAATTCTCTCTGACCAAACTAGGTTTGTCAGAGAGAATCACACTCTGCAAAATACAGAGCCTAAACGACTTCTTTTCAAAAGAAAAGAAGTACTAACACCTCCCATCCCCCCTAGGAGGAGGAGTCCTACCACACCGTCTCCTCTCAAAAGAGGAACGAGACTCGACAGCTATGGACTCCATAAGAGTCCAATAGCCTATTTCTATTATTTATGCAGAAAACTAAATACAGACATAAAAGCAAATAAATCAACTCAAAAAAACACTGCAACAAGCACTACACAGAACTCAGCGGAGGCGCATGAACCAAAAAAAAAAAAAACAACCACGAACCAAAGCAAACACACAACAACAGAACCCAACAACAGACAAAGCCAAACAGGATCGGGGGTGGCGCGTGGGGAGCACGCGCCACACTGGGGAGAAGCCAAATGGCCGGTCAAGACAATGCCGGTATACTGGACCCTGAGCTGCCGCACATGACTCCCACACGGTGTGATACGCGGTGGCTCAGGTATGCCACGCGTTCTCTGGAGTCCGCGCTTGGGGGCGACACGCCGCTCCATATGGCGCCCAAGGCGGGAGGCTGCATGATCGGTAGACGAGGGATCTCCCGGTGGTACGCGTGAAGGAGAAAATCCACCGGAGGAGCTCGGATTGGCTCCCCCCCATTATTTGGCCGAAACCTGAAAAACCAAAAAAACAGTAATAAACCAATAGAGACAAAGGTAGAAAGGGAGGAGAGGAGGGGGGATGAGGAAGCCGAAGCTTTCCCTCCCCCCTCCGCTAAGAGCGGCCGCTAGGGTTTTCTGCAAATAGTTTTCGTGGAGGGTTTTGAGAGAGACGCTCGGGTTTTTAGACAAGGGGCTGATCTTAATTGGCGTCTAGGGAAGTGGTAATTGAGCCGGAGTCAAATCGAACTCTTTTAGGTATTGGAGTCGGAGGGAATTGAATTAGGCCTCGTTTGTATATACACTTGAGATGGGATGAGATATTTTAAATAGTAATTAAAATTTTAAGTTAAGATGAGATAAAATAATTTGTAAAAAAATATATATTTAGATAGTGAGATGAGATAAAATAATTTTTAATTTTTGAGATTTGAAAAATATGTGGGTCCCATTGTTTTATTGAGTACTCTAATTGTGCACTGTTTATGCACTGTTTACATTAGTTTTGGCACTGTTCATGTAAGTTTTCACCATTTTATACTGTTTATTTACTGATCATTTAAGTGGATATTTTCAAAACTTAAGAGATAAAATATTATGTTTAGATTGCCAAAACTACTATACGATGTAACTCCAGATTAGCTGTCTTCATTTGTATTGGCTAACCAAACTAGGCTTTAGAGCCAGAGTAAGGGCCCATTCGGAATTTGAATTGAATTGAGATAAACTCAGTTCAGTCTGATTTTAAGCTGAATCCAACATCTAAACACACAATTCCTAATCATTAAATTCAACTCAACTCTTCTTTACACATGGCCTCACAACTTTTTTCAACTTAACACTTTTTTACACGTATGACTCATAACCTTTTTCAAATTTTCATAAATACATATAAATTCATTTAAATATTCAAACATATCTAAACTCATCTTAGGTAAGTCTTACAAAACTCACTCTACAATCTTGACTCACTATTATTCATAAAAAAACTTAACTCATCAAAAACTCAGCTTAACATTCAAACGAGACCTTAGAGTCAAAAAAGGCTGAATCCTTATGCCAACTTGGTTGGTGCTCAGCCCTAATTGAGCCATGCTGGACAATTTCATCTTCTTCTCTCGAGAAAAACATATATTTGTAAATCTATTTAATGATATTCCAAACTTATTGTGATGTAAATATCTGTCATAATATTAGCTATGAAAAAGTAATATTTTGTTTTGAATTTCGTTATAACTAGTAATAAATCTACAATAACTGGTGTATTTACACATAAACTTGTAACTTACAATTACGTAGCAATTCTTATATACAATAATACAAATGCTTCTTTATTTATAAGTGGGAAAGAGATTATGTTTTCAATTCCCCGCTAGTTTTCGCGGGGATATGATCTGTACGTATGTTGTAAGGCCTCTTTGGGATTGTGTTAGGAGTCTTAAAAAGTATTTAAAGCCATATTTGGATGGTTATCTCATCTCAACATGATCCAAACACTACTTAAATACAAATATTTTTTAGTTTCAAATCTTAACTTTTACATATAATTATTACCTAATTATTACAAAATTTTCAAACTTTCAAATAAAACAAAAAAAAGAAAATTTAACTTTTTCAAATCTCAAAATAAAAATAATATTAAAAAAATATATTCTAATAACATGATTTTAACTTTATAATATTTTTATTCAACTTTTTCTCTCTCATTTCCTAAAATCCTATAAAACATCTTAACTCAAACTATTTCACTACTATTCACAAATTATTGATCAATTACTATTCACAGATTTCTCATTTCATCTCAACATCTCAACGAGACCTAAATAGCAGCCTTAAAAACTCTTTAATGGAAAAATTATGTTTTTTGGGCGCTACACATTAATGTACTTTTTAATTTCAAATAAGTTAAAAAATAAGTTTTAGAAAAATCTCAAATATGTTTTTTTGGATAATGCGGAATCAAGTAATTTCAATTTTAAAAAGACTATCAATGGTAAAAATACTCATAAAACTTGATAATTATAACTTTCAAACTTTTAAGTATATGATCATAATTTTTTTAAAAAATCAAATGATCTTTTATGTCATTTATATCTTAAAAATAATTTTAAATTTATTTTCAAACAAATGTAACATGTTTAAAAGCGTTTTAAACACAGAGTTACCAAACAATAAATAACTTTTTAATAATAGAATTTATTACGTAGTTAAGCTATAAGTCATAAGTTCTACAGTTATAAGGTGCATTTGCCATCGCAGTTTTAAGTACGTAGTCTCTATGTACTTAACAAACCACACTTAAGAACTTGTAATTGACAAATATACCCTACGAGACATAACAAAGGACATGCCTAGTTATGAAGGTTAGTTTGGTTTGATGTCGGGAACTTTGATGTAGGCACTTAGGAATTTAGGAGTTCTTGATGGTTTTATGGTTAATTGAAGCTAGCACTACAATAAAATAGCTTTTTGCGATTAATTAATTGCAATCAAAATAGTCATAAAATGCCATTTTTATTATAGTGAAGATATGTAAAGAAGTTAATTATCAATGTTTTCTAATTTTATTTCGATATGCTAATTGTGTCGTTTTAAGATGGAGATACAATTCAACCACTTGCGAATTGAAAACTTGTGGTACAAAACTCATGTTCTTCTGTCGTTGTCATAAAAGAAGAAGATTGTATTGTTTGCTTCGGTTGGGATGCAGGGCTTTATAAGATCGTCTCAATCTTTTTTCCTTTTGCAAGATAAGTTCGAAACCGGAAGATACCGACATTGTCACGCATGCGTTCTGCTTTTAATTTGAACCACGAGAATTATCAAATAAACAAAATAAAAAAATGAAAATTAGGAGACCTCGAGAAAGGTTGTGCCAAAGATGGCCTACGGTGGTGGTTGTAGGAAGAGTAATATATATAGAGTAATAATAGATATAATATAATTAAAGTGTATAATTCTCGCACATCCTATTTGAAAAAAAAAAATAATAGACTTTACTAATACAAAAATAATTTTTTATATAAATATCAGATTTACTTATTTTTTTAAAAATTAATTACTTTGACTGGTATATATTTGTTTGATCATTAGATCTCAATCTCTTGCCATTTTCCATCCAAGAACACACCGATTTTGGCATCAACTTTTTACTTTTGAAGTACGAAAATATTGAAAAGAGTTCGGGAAAAAAAAAAAAAAGGACAAAAAGATGAAAAGAACGTTATGCCGAACAAGTACTTAATTGGGAGTTTATCATTTAGTAGTGGATTAATTACCCCGTACTCATATCATATTATATATGATCGATCATTGACTATATATCGTGAAAGTGTTGATCTCTTGAAGTCCACATTCCAATTTATTTCTTTGGACTTTGGTGCCTCATGTGTCGCTTCAAGTCTTGCACACAGAAAGATTGAGAAAGATCGGGATTTCCTCCCTTTCTTGGCCACATACTGGGGGGGTGAATTTCCACGAACCATGCTTGGTTTAAATCCCGCCATGCATGCGTTTGTTTCCCATGCATTTACATTTGAAATTCAAAAGATCTGAAACTCATCGGAAATTCAAAGCATCAGAAACCCATCTGAAATTCAAAAATATATCCGCCATATATATAATGTTTTTATGCATTTAATAAACTCGTGCATGGGACCAACTCATTGCATCTTTTCATGAAGACATTGATATCTGGACCTGTGGTTGGTTTCCGTCCATGGGAATGGTAGCTGAATAAAGTTGGATGAAAGTACCGTTCAAGTTATTTCTTACCATTACTTTAGTTCTCGTCCTCGATCGTGAACACTTGTCCGTCCGAGGTTTTTGAGATATGATATTTCGTTTGGATAATGATATCTACGTAACATATTTTATAATATATTTCATAATTTATGTTGTAAAATAAAGATATTTTTATAAAATAATATAATTAGTTTTATAAAGTATTTTATAAAAATGTACCCCTTTAAAAATATTGTTGTATAAAATGTTGTGAAAAGTGAGGTGTGTTTACTATTTTTCTTATTGTTTTAGGCCTTGTTTAGTTTCATATATCTCAACCCATCTTAACATTCAAACACAATATAAATATAAATATTTTTCAATTTTAAATTTTCAACTTTTCTTTCTCATTTTCCAAAATCTCATAAAACATCTTAATAAAAATCATTTTACTACTATTTACAAATTTTTCATCTCATCTTATCATATATGTAGTGTAACACCACTCAAATACAAATATTTTTTAGTTTCGAATCTTAACTTTTACATATAATTATTACCTAATCATTATAACTTTTCCAAACTTTAAACAAAACACAAAAAATAATTCAACTTTTTCAACTCAAAAAACAAAAACAAAAAATAAAAAAATATATTCTAATAATATCTTAACTTTATAATATTTTTATTCAACTTTCTCTCTCTCATTTTCTAAAATCTTATAAAACATATTAACTTAAACTATTTCACTACTATTAACAGATTTCTCATCTCATCTCAATATCTAAACAAGACTTAAATAGCCTTAAAATCTCTTTAATAGAAAAACTATGTTGTATGGGAGTTACATCTTAAAGTACCTTTTAATATCAAATAAGTTAAAAATTACGTTAGAGAAAAAACTCAAACATATTTTTTCGGATAATGCAAAATCAAGTAATTTCAATTTTAAAAAGACTATGAATGGCAAAAATACTCATAAAACTTGATAATTATAACTTTTAAATTTTTAAGAATATTTAATTTTTTTAAAAAAATAAAATAATATTTTATGTCATTTATACCTTAAAAAAAATTTTAATTTGTTTCCAAATAAATGTAATATATTTGAAAATGCTTTGAATATATGGTTATCAAATAGGAAAAAACTTTTTAATTGTAGAATATATTATATACTTAAGCTATAAGCCATAAGTCATAAAACTATAAGTTATATTTCCCACCTCAATCTTAAATGTGAAATCTCTATGTATTTAACAAACCACACTTAAGAGCTTACACTACAAGAAGTTTGACTTTTTGGGGCTAATTTTTATAAAGATGAAATTTTTTTATCCTTAAAAGCCACTTTTAGGGACAAAATTAAAATCTCATCCCAAAAATAGTCTGAATTGTAATTACAGTTCAAACATCAATTTATCGTTCGAATAGTAATCTTTAGGAACAAAATTATTCATCCCTAAAATTGATTGTTTGTCCGAACAAACTAGCATATTAATTCGAACTTTGTTAATTATGTTCGAATGGTACCAAACCTGTTTGAATATTAATAATTTGTTCGAACTAGAATAATTTTCGTTCAAACTATAATAGTGTTCGTTTGAATAAAAATAGTGTATGTTCGAACAAAATTAAATTCCGCTTGAAAGAAAATATTTTCAGTTTGAACGATTAAATTTGAGAGAAATTTTGACTGGATTTGGAATGCGTTAATTTTTTGAGATTTTACTGATCAAATGATTTATTATATATGTTCGAATTATGTTAGTTCTGTGGTACCTAATCGTTGGAATAATAATAATTTATTCAACTAGGATAGTGTCTGTTTGAACTAGAATTGTGTCTAATTGAAGGGGAATAGTTTTAGTTCGAATGATTAAATTTTAGAGAAATTTGGCCAAGATTTGGAATGTGCTAATTTTTTGAAATTTTACCGTTCGAACAGTTTTTATCCTGTTTGAGCAGTTAACAATGTTCAAAAAAATATAAAGTGTCCCAGACTCTGATATTTTACAGCTCCGACAGAGAGAGAGAGAGAGAGAGAGAGAGAGTAGCATACCAAAGATGGAGAAATTTTAGGGGTATTCTTGTGAAGTAGAGAATGAGAATAATTATTTTTTCTTTCAAACAAATGAGATTTTTTTTGTAGTATGAATATGCACTTTTTTCTATACTCTACTAATGTTATTTCTCTTTTTTGTTTTTATAAGAAATTCTTGGTGCTTTTTTGTTTGTATTTGAGGTATACGCATATAGATTTTATTCTTGTTTTAAATTTTCTTAAAATATATAAAAGCTTGTTGTTTACTATAAATGTTGTTTATTTTGTTGGTACCTTATTCTGTTCTTTATTGTTATAATATTATTTATTACAAATTATGGATTTTGGGTGAAGGCTTGATGTTTATATTTTGTAGGTTTTATTCTTGAAAATATTTTGTAGACTAATATTATTATTGTTCTTGAAAATTTTAGGGATTGTTCTTGACTACAAGGGAAGATAAAAGGTTCAAGACTTAATTGTCCTTGAGTTGAACATATCTGGGAAGAATAGACGAACTAAAGTTTCAAACTTGGTCTGTTTCATTATTTGTATTTTTTGCATGTTCAAGGCTAAGTAATGAGTTGTGTAAATAATGTCAATTAATTTGTTATGGTTAAGAATTTGAAGCGATTTTGTAATAAAGATCTTTTTTTTGCAACTTTTATATTAATTTTTCTGATTTTATATAACTATTTGCTGCCAGGTGAAGGCAACAAATGCTTATATTTTTTTTAATTTTAAATAAATGTATTTTTTAGGAGATGAGTTCGCTACAATTGACTCTTTTTGTTGCATACATAATTTTTTGTGAGATAATTTTGCCGGAAAAGGATTTTGCGGCCTATATGTTTGATGCAAATAGTTATTTGCAATGTTTTTAATCGTGGCAAATGACTATTTGCGACTAGTTCTCCAAAATAAAAACCCATTATGTTATGACTATTAGAGACAAAATTTTCTCTTCATCCCAAATAAAATTTGTTTGAACGGTATTTTTTTATGTTTGAACGACTGTTAGTTTCATCCCAAAAATATCCATTCGAACGCTTTTGAGTGGAAATGGCAAATTTCGTCTCAACAAAATATTTTTATATAGAAATTTTAATTTTGTCCTAAAAAACCTTTTGAGACAAATTAGAAACGAAAAAATTTCATCTCAAAAAAATTTTCGAGATGAAATCCAAACCTTTGAGATTGAAAATTTTCGTGCCTAAAAAGTAAACTACTTCTTGTGTTACTGACAAATATAACCTACGAGACTTAACAAAGGACATGCCTTACGAAGGTTGATGTAGGCACTTAAGAATTTAGGAGTGCTTGTTGGTTTTATGGTTAATTGAAGATATGTAGAGAAGTTAATTATCAATGCTTTCTGATTTTATTTCGATATGTTAATTGTGTCGTTTTGAGATGGATATACAATTAAACCACTTGCGAATTGAAAACTTGTGGTACTACAAAACTCATGTTCTTTTGTCGTTGTCGTAAAAGAAAAAGATTATATTGTTTGCTTTGGTTGGGATGCGTGGCTTTATAAGATCGCCTCAATCTTTTTTCCTTTTGCAAGATAAGTTTGAAACCGGTAGATACCGACATTGTCATGCATGTGTTTTGCTTTTAATTTGAACCACGAGAATTATCAAATCGGTTGGTCAAATAAACAAAACAACACAACAACAACAATAAAAAAAATGAAAAGAAACCGAGAAAGGTTGTGCCAAGGATGGCCTACGGTGCTCGTTGTAGGAAGGCTAATATATATAGAATAATGTTAAGATACAATATAATTAAGTATACAAGCAGTGCGCATCCTATTTGAAAAAAAAAAAGAGAGTAGACTTTACTAATATAAAAATAATGTTTTATGTAAATCTCAAATTTGCTCAATTTTTTTAAAAAAATGAATCTACGAAATTTCCAAACTCTAAAATTACAAAGAGTTTTGTTATGTACAAGCAAGTTTGCGTATCAATCTACGTATTAATGTTGTTGTCTTCATATTCTAAATTAAATTAACATCGTTTTTAATAAAGTTTACTTTCTGACCAATCATATTAAATAGATCCGTGTATTAATACGTAGAATCGCTTACAATTATATTTTTTCAATTATAAATATCATTTCTTATACATACATATATATATATATATATAGACTTCAACCATAAAAAAAGATGTAGGATAAATTAAACTACTGATCTATCGTTGCCAAAACAAATGTAATATTAATTACTTTGACTGGTATATATTTGTTTGATCATTAGATCTCAATCTCTTAGCATTTTCCATCCAACACACCGATTTGGGCACCAACTTTTTACTTTTGAAGTACGAAAATATTGAAAAGAGTTAGGGAAACAAAAAGGACAAAAAGATGAAAAGAACGTTTAATGCGGAACAAGTACTAATTAATTGGGAGCTTATCATTTAGTAGTGGATTACCCCGTACTCATATCATATATATGATCGATCATTGACTATATCGTGACAGTCATGTTCTCTTGAAGTCCACATTCCAATTTATTTCTTTGGACTTTGGTGCCTCATGTGTCGCGACTCGCTTCAAGTCTTGCACACAGAAAGATTGAGAAAGATAGGGATTTCCTCCCTTTCTTGGCCACATACTGGGGGGGGGGGGGTGAATTTCCACGAACCATGCTTGGTTTAAACCCCGCCATGCATGCGTTTGTTTCCATGCATTTACATTTGAAATTCAAAAGATCTGAAACTGATCATCCTAAATTCAAAACATCAGAAACCTATCTGAAATTCAAAATATCAGCAATATAATATATATATATATTTATGTATATGCATTTAATAAACATGGTACCAACTCCTTGCATCTTTTCCTGAAGAGATTGATATCTGGACCTGTGGTTGTTTTCCATCCATGCGAATGGTAGCTAAAGAAAGTTGGATGAAAGTACCGTTCAAGTTATTTCTTACCATTACTTTAGTTCTCGTCCGTCAGAGGTTCTAGAGACATGATATTTATAGTTTATAACACATTTTATAATATATTTCATAATATATGTTATAAAATAAAGATATTTTTATAAAAGAATATTAGTTTTATTAGATATGTTATAAAATAAAGATATTTTTATAAAATAATATTAATTTTATAAGATATTTTACAAAAATATTCTTCTTTTTAAAATATTATTGTATAAAATATTGTGAAAAATGTGCTATGTTTACCATTTGTCTTGTAGTTTTTGGCCTCATTTAATTTCACATATCTCAACCCATCATAACATTTAAATACTATCTAAATATAAATATTTTTCAATTTTAAATTTTTAACTTTTCTTTTTCATTTTTTAAAATTCAATAAAACATCTTAACTCAAATTATTTTACTACTATTTATAGATTTATCTTCTTATCTCATATGTGTAACTAAACGAGACCTTAGAGTTTGCAACTTGTGTGTATTTCCTTTGAAAGGAATAGATAAATATAAAATTCACATTAAAACTTTATTTTCTAATGATGGACTCCACTTTTTTTAAAGTGAGTGTACGAGACTTGCACACTCTGATACTGTATATAACATTACTATAATAATTATAGTACATTTTGCCTTTTTTTTTTTCAAACTGACTATGCAGAATATTGTAAAATTTTATTTTGGTGCGTACGTAGAGCATACTTAATAAAATATTTACATGACATAATTTGATTTGAAAAATAAATTTTAAAATTGATATTTTACAAATCAAATATTACCATTTAAATAATGTGTATGGTGTACTTTATACACCTACTTCAATACATAATAACTCGCAAAATGCTACCATGAATTCAGGGCTATATATAATTTTTGTTCCTGTTTAATTACTATCCCAAAATATTCATCTAATTAAGGGCTTGTTTGGGAAATGAAATGAAATTCATCTCATTTAATTTTATCTCATCTCGTTTCCCACTCGAACATTATTCAAATGCAAAGACTTTTCAATTTCAAATCTTCAATTTTTTTATCTAATCATTACCTAGGCATTACAATTTTTTCAAACTTTCAAACAAAACACAAAATACTATTCAATTTTTTCAAATCTCAAAACAAAAGTTAGATTAAAAAAATTATATTCCAACAATATTTTAATTTTATAATATTTTTATACAATTTTTTCTCTCTTAATTTTTAAAATTTCATAAAATATCATAAATCAAAATTTTCACTACTATTTACAAACTATTTCATTATTATTCACATATTTCTTATCTCATTTGAATCATCCCTTAATTAGTTCTTACGTGCATTGCTCACGTGCAGATTGAGAGAGAATTAGTTGACCCAAGTAAATTGCAATCTGCTGGTAAACTCGAGTAAGAGATGGTCCAAATCTAACCCAAAGGGATTGGCTTAAGTGGTGACAGTCTTGATCTTGAGATATCACTTCCTTCAAGGTCTAAGGTTCAACACTTTATAGGTACAAACAATCTTTTGAAACCACACTCCAAATGAAAAGTTAGCAATTTAATAAGTTTCGTGTAGAGAAACTTCTGAAAGTGCAGTGCACGAGACAAGAGTTTACTTTGTAGAAGTGGATCCGAAGGGCCCTAACTTGCAGGAGTCAAACCTAAAAATAAAATAGCGATGCTACTCTGCCGCTTAGAGTAGCCCGCTGCAAGTTACCGCTAGGCTAAAATGATCTTTTTTCATTTTTTTTCAATTTTTTATTCATATTTTTTTTTATCATTTTAAAACATTTTAAAAAAATATAAAAAAAATACCAATACACTAATAGTCACTTTCTTAACTATTCAGTAAAAATAAAATAAAATACATGAGGTGTCAAAGTAGTATTATTCAAAGTAAAATATTTTCATAGATATGCTAAAGAAAAATGATACTTTGACACTTCCTTTATTTTTAATTTTTTTAATTTTTTTTACTTAATGGCTAAGAAAATAACTATTAGTGTATTGCTATTTTTTTTTATATTTTTTAAAAATATTTTAAAATGATAAAAAAATATGAATAAAAAATTAGAAAAGAAAAACCCAATTTAGCCCACCGCTCTAAAATAACTGACCCACTATATAAATATTTTTCACTGGAGCCCTATCAGTTTTCTTAATTCATATCATAACACCCAATTTCTCAATAATTAGTAATGCTGCAGTGTTATTCATATTAAACCAAGGAAAACACTAGTTTGCCCAATGAGTTTGACACCTCTATTTGACCGCTCGGTTAAAAATTTTTTTTTTTTTACTTAGTGATTAAGGAAGTGATTTTAAATGTATTGATGTATTTTTTTTATTTTTTAAATATATTTAAATATGTAAAAAAAATGTGAAAAGTAAAATAAAAAAAAAAAAAAAAAACTTTTACACTGGAGGGTAACGCCCAGCGGTCATTTTGGGGCGCAGAGTAGCCGCGCCCTTAAACCAATAAATACATGTCAAATCATAAATTGGTGATTCTTGACGTGTTTTTGTTCCTGATCAAGTAACGTACGTAGCTATCTTAATTAATTACAACGTTTATCACACAGCCGACTTTGTAGCAGTACTTCAATTTTGGCAACCGAAGTTATAGCTAGACTCAACAAATTGTATTATTTATTTGCGTTACTGCTTTAGGGTACGGAATTTTTTGAACCCGAGTTCGGACGTGACATTATTAAGCTTATAAATATAATGTTTCTGACTTCGATTAATTATACATTTATATAAAAATATTTGTTAAAAAGTGTTGCTATATATATATATATATCGAAGAATATCCGTCATGCATGCATGCCAACTCATAATTTTGAATGTTTTGAGCCATGTTTAAGGAATTACAACCAAGAAACACGTCTTCTAAGGAACTATTAATTCAGCAGTCCAAATTCGTTGCAATTTGTGTTTGTTTCACTCGTGATCGGCACCGGCAAAAGTCAGCGTAGAACCGCGGACCGCACCGTGGTTGCCGTGCTAAACACCCCGTGTCCCCACCGATAAAGACACGTGCAATCACAGGCTGTCGTCGACCTCACTGCTCCACTTATAATCGGACACGTTGAGAGAATCGCAGCTGTTCAATTATTTTTTGGGAAAAATTAAAAAGAAAAGGAGAGAGACGGCCGAGAAATATGGGGTAATTTGTATAGTTTATTCTCTTCAGGAGTTGAGAAAGATGCCCTTTATTATACTCCATGACGACGCGTTCCCTTTGAAAGTTTCCTAATTACAACTCACTCTTAAAACCTCCAACGCCAAATTCGGATTTCAATCTCTCTGTCTATCTCTCTCTCTCTCTCTCTCTCTCTCTCTCTAATCTTCTCCGATCAAAACAACGAAAAAGCGAAAAAACATTCTTTGTAGATCATAGTCTTAGCTAGGTTCTTTTTGTTTTGTTTTTCTGTTTGGCAATCACTCGCTCGACTCCAAGAGCGCTACGTTTACTTGTTGAAAATATTCTGATCGAATTTTAGATTCGATCTCTGGCCTTTTTTTTCTCATGCCAGAGATCGAGAATGTTACCGAGACCACCCACAAAAATGCCTTGTTCGGAAAATACGAGGTGGGCAAGCTCCTCGGGTGCGGAGCATTCGCCAAGGTCTACCACGCGCGCAATATCCAGAACGGGCAGAGCGTGGCCGTCAAGATCATCAGTAAGAAGAAGATCTCTGCCTCCGTCACCGGCAACCTGATGTCCAACATCAAGCGCGAGATCTCCATTATGCGCAGGCTCAACCACAGCCACATCGTGAAGCTCCACGAAGTCCTCGCCACAAAGACCAAGATCTACTTCGTCATGGAGTTCGTCAAGGGCGGCGAGCTCTTCGCCAAGGTCGCCAAGGCCCGCTTCAGCGAAGATCTCAGCCGCAGGTACTTCCAGCAGCTTATCTCCGCCGTCGGGTACTGCCACTCACGCGGGGTCTTCCACCGCGACCTGAAGCCGGAGAATCTCCTTGTCGACGAGAACGGTAACCTCAAAGTCTCGGACTTCGGGCTCAGCGCCGTGACAAACCAGATCCGACACGACGGGCTGTTGCACACGCTGTGCGGTACACCGGCATACGTGGCGCCGGAGATCCTAACGAAGAAAGGCTATGACGGTGCCAAGGTGGACGTATGGTCATGCGGCGTGGTACTTTACGTTCTAAACGCTGGTTACTTGCCATTCAACGACCCGAACCTCATGTCCATGTACAAGAAGATTTACAAGGGAGAGTATCGGTGCCCCAAGTGGTTTTCTCCTGAACTCAAACGGTTCTTGTCTCGGCTTCTCGACACGAACCCAGAGACGAGGATCACCGTTGATGGGATCCTGAGAGACCCCTGGTTTAGGAAGGGTTACAAGGAGGTGAATTTCTACGAGGAAGCATACAAGGTCGAGAAAGAGGAGGAGCCCACGGTTAAACAGTTGAATGCCTTCGATCTCATATCCTTCTCGTCCGGTTTGAACCTGTCCGGCTTGTTCGAGGACTCGTGCAACCCGGCAGACGACGGAGAGAGATTCTTATCGGCCGAGCCGCCGGAGAAGATCGTCGAGAAAGTCGAGGAATTCGCTAAAGCCAACGAGAATAACTCGAGGGTGAGGTGGAAGAAGGAATGGGGCGTGGAACTGGAAGGGCGGAACGGTAACGTCGCTATCGGGGTGGATGTTTACCAGTTAATAGACGGTCTGGTAATGGTGGAGGCTAAGAGGAAAGGTGGGGACGCCGGTTCCTACAAAGACATGTGGAAGAACAAGCTCAGGCCTCTGCTAATCAGTGGCCAAACGTCTCAACCATGAACTCAAAATTGAAAATTGGAAAAAAAAAAAAACCACCAAAAATACTAAAGTGGTTGGAAAAAAAAAAAAAATTCAGTTGGTGGTGTGCTGTTGTTGTTAAACATAATTATAATACCAGAGGAATGCTTATTATTATGGTCAATGTGGTGTTTTGTTTCTTGTTTGCTTGTGAAGTTGTGCTTTGGAATAAAGATGGCCAAGCTGGGTAAAGGGCGTTTCCTCTACTTCAAATTCTTGGTTTTGTTATCCAGCTTCAATGTAAATTGTATCCAAAGTGTTCTAGGTTCTTCTTCTTCTCCATTTCTGTGGTTTTTTTCCCTTTTTGTTTATCCTTTTGTACATATGGATGACAAAAATGGATTCACCACAGAATTCTTATTATATGTGTACTTATTATTATGTTTTACATTCTGAAATTCATTATTTTTAATCCCTAATTTGTTCTCTTTGAGAAATAACTTATACGAAACTTATTTGAAATTTGTCCTTGCTCATTATTTTATCTTTAATTACGTGCCACACTCTATGATCTTTATAGACCCTAATTTCAGAATGGTTAGAAAAAACTCACGTACCATTTAACGAATCATTCAATAAAAAAATTATATGATAATAATAAATATGTATATTTTATATAGTACGAAAAAATTAAAATAAAATGATAAGACGTTGTATTGAATTTTCTTTGCAAAAACATAGTTTTTACTTAAATCGAGAATGTCCTAAACACATTAAAATCATCCTGCTAGACGTACAATGATGTCACTCCATTCACACCTCAGGTTGATGGTCTTTTTTTTTATTCTTTTCGCTTTTTATTACTAACAGGCATTTTGTCTCTTATTTATTAATGACATTCCCACACGAAAATGAATGACGAAGGAGAAAAAGCTGATCTAGCAAAAGTTCTTGTTCTTTCTCGCATTTTCCATAATTTTTATTTTCAAAAGATTATATAGACCATGATGATCTAATACATCTGGTTTTTATTTTTTCGAGGTACGTTTAGGCTCGGTTGGATGCAGTTAAAAAACAAAAGAGGGTGGGGGTGGTTGGGTGGATCTGTGGATAAAAAGATTAATCATGGCAAGCATAATATTTTTTCATGATTCAATTATGGCAAGTATTATATATGTGGGGACAATATTAGCATCAACGTGACAACTGTGTGCCCCACTGCACGACGCTTGTGAAGTAGACTTCTCATTCATTTATAAATCATCAATAATTATAATTATAGATCAGCTTTGAGTTAAACATGGTGTAATTTTTTCTTTTACGTAAAGTTTTACCATCCTTTCTTTCACTTATGGAATTACACTTTTCACCTTTCAAAGTACACTCTAGACGCTCCATATATTTTTTAGAAATAATGTTACTTTGACACCTCATTTTGAAATTTTATATATTTTAATTTTTTTTTCTTTACTTAATAGTTAAGAAAATGACTATTAATGTATCGATATATATTTTTTTATATTTTTTTAAAATGTTTTAAAATGATAAAAAAAATATGAATAAAAAAAATTAAAAAAAAAATGAAAAGATGATTTTGGCCCAGTGGTAACTTACAGCGGGTTACTCTGAGAGACAAAGTAGCACTGCTATATTTTTAGAGTTATTTTGGTACCAAGTAAGTTGGTGTATAAAGTACATTATCAACATCACTTAAATAGTAAAATTTGATTTGTCAAATTCAAATTTTAAGAATTTTCTTTTAAATTAAATTATATGATATAAATATTTTATTAAGTCTTATACACACTACTTATAACCTGACCAAATACGATCAGGCCCAAAACAAAGCAGACGGTGAGGCTTTATAGGCCATTGATATCGACCTGCAGCTTCCAAAACAATGAGAAAACTTATGGGCCGAGCGTATTTGATTAACCGATGCTTTCACGACGAAGCTGGATCCAACGGTCCATTCGGCTGATATCGGCCCAAGTTCCACTCGCGATGAATAGCTGTTCGTTTTCTTTGAGTTTGAGAGTTGCAGAGTAGGGCAAGCACTGCGGACACAAATGGAGGGCGGCAAACTTAGCATTTGATTTCTTTTTTTATTGGGTAAGGTATGTTTATTGTAATTTTTAGGTTTTCTGCTCTTCTTCGAACTGTATGAAACTTGCTTGTTGGGTTGCTGAAAATGACTTTGGGAGTATGTGACAATCTCAAGCGTTTTCATTTGTATGCATGTATTTTGTTTTAACTTCTTATTCGTCATGTTTCTGGCTGTTTGTTTGCTGGGAAAGTTGTAAAAATTCCGCAATCCGACTACATTCCAGTCTCCGTTCTAAAAGGCCACAGACAAAGTCAAACTCAGCCCCCTGTTACCGAATGCCTTCTCTCCCGCTCTTCTCTCCTCTCCGCAGAATCTCCATTTCCCTTCCCTCCCGCAACATTCCCTCCTGCTAGCTCCGAGCTTCTCGCCTCTGGTTCCTACCACCTCGTTCGGCTTTTGGCACGCTGCCCGTCTGATTCTCAAACAGGTTCTCCTGCCAATGGAGCAGCCTGAACAGAGTCCCAGATTTGCTAGGGTTTGAGCGCAATACTTAGCGCTAGTTTTTTTTCCTTTCTTATTTTTATTTTAATGTCATCAATGTTCCTCGTTGTTGGCTTTTGTTTTGATCACTTGGTTCAATTCGGTTTATGAGACTTTTGCTTTTTGTCGTGATAATGTTAATTCTATTTCATTTATGGTACTGGGCCGATTTGAGAGTGTCAGAATTTTGAGGTTTATGGTTGATTTGATAATTGGGGATTAAATTTAATCAAGATTGTAAGGTGAAGGTTGAACTTTGATTCGCTTCGATTCTTTTTTTTCTTTTGTTTTTTGGTTTGATTTTGCTCTGATTCTGAAGAAGCTAAACGGAGCTCGAGTCAAACCGAGCTGGAGTGAAAAAGCAAACTCTGATTCCAGTCTGACTCTGTTGGAGTTGGAGCTTGGCCCTAATCAAATGGTGATTCAGTGACCTGGTTTGGATGTAAATGCAAATGTTTTTTCATTCCAATTAAACAATCATAAACAAACGTTAATATTATTTTGGTATTTAAAGTCTGGTTGGTCAAATGGTTGCCTTTTGCTTAGTTGAGCTTGAGGTTTTCTGCTTCCTCAGGTTCCAAAAAGTTGAATAATAACAAGTTTAACATTTGTTTTCCAATTTTTCAGGTGGAGTTCTAAAGTTCACACTGGAAGGAAACTTCTGACATATGTGGTTGTTAGAATTTTTTTTTTTTTTTTGTTTCCAGGGCTCTGGGGGTGTGGTATTGGGGTATTAGACTGTGATAGAGAATGTCTGGAGAGTCAAACTTAAGGTATAGGCTCAATAAGAGACTCAAACTTGCAAGTGGGCGATCTAGGAATTCTAAGGATGGAAATAAAAAGGTTGAAAGTACACTCAGTAATGATGGGAAGGGAAGGCTTAAACCTATGAGTTTTGATAGGAAAACAAAGAGAGTCTATGCTGAGCATGATACAGATGAGGAGGTAACTTCTTCTGGAAATGGAAAGGCACCCAATAGAAGGACTTCCTTTAAAAAAGGACAGTATCAGGTGAAAGGTGATGGTAAGGTACAAACAAACAAGAAGAAATCTCCTCGCTCCATATGGGTTTCAAGTAAAATAGAGAATTCTACTACTGAAACCAAACAATCTTATCGTAAACTTAAAGATGTGGCGGAAAGAGCTCGGGCATCTAATAGAACCAATGCAAAGGAGGTTGATGAAATGGATGTTGGTGGTACTGGTTTAATGAAGAAACGTTCTAAAGGTAAACTGAAGGATACAGTGGACAGTACCTGGGCTTCTAATAGATCCAAAACAAAGGGCGTTGATGAAATGGATGTTGGTGGGACTGGTTCATTGAAGAAACCTTCCAAAATCAAATCTGATAAAATTAAGCGCCTGGATCAGTGTCAGGAGAAATCCCCATATGTATCTATTTCAAAATTTTCCAAGAGAAATGTTCGTGGAAACCGAGCATTGGATGATGATTCGAAAGTACTAGATGATCAGCCAAAGAAGAAGAAGCGAGTAATTCGAATAGATCGGCATGATACCTCAAATAAACGGCTAGATGATGGCATTGTTATTAATGGTAAGTATTTATCAGTGTATTCTGTTTGTAATGCAGAGCTCTTTGTCACTAACTTTAACTTTTAAAATTTATTTACTGTTTTCTAAGCTGACCTTGAACTTACCAGCTTTAAAGTGATCAGGGTTTGCAATTAGTTTCTTCATATTTATTGTTAAATAAAATGGATAATCAAATTTATTTCTCTGAAAAATATTTTTTTTAATTGCTTTGCAGAAAGCACCAAAGAGAAGGAGAAAGATTTGGAGAAGAAAAATGAAATGTCGAGGAATGCACAATTCCGGGCAATACAACCAAGTCCCTCAATCCTTACCTTTGTGGAAGATAACGTAATTTGCATGAGCAGGGACTTGTGATGTTAGAGCTATATTGTTTTGAGTAATTCTGTTTCTTTTATTATACTTTCCTGCATTATGATTCCTTTTAATTTCATTCACAGTTGTTGGGCCGTCGACGCTTGATTGAGCTGCGGAGGGCGGGCTATAACATTGAGCTTTCTGCCCCATTAGATAATATTCCGTTTTCTACTAGCTCTGAAAGAGAGCGTATTGAAGATTCTGTATGTTTATAAATTGTGCAGTGAAATAGTGTGTTCGATATTCACATAGTGCTATATACTTCATTCCATATCAGTCTTATGATTGGTTCAATAAGAAGATAGATTCCATTTACTGTGTGCTTCTCTTTCTGTACATTTCTTTACCTATGATGGTGCTAACATTTTTGTGCAGGCATTTAGGAATAAATTGACATTTTTTGCCGCTGCGAAGAGCTCATCATCATTTCCTCCTCTCGAACTCCCAGAGATTGCATTTGCTGGTAAATATTTCGAATTCTCACCCTCCTTCTATGCTTGTTATTTTAATTACAGCAGCGTTCCTTTATTGCTATCACTCAGTAGCTATTCTCCTTTCAACTTGGTTAAAGATTTCATAATCTGCAATCTGTTCAATTTTCCATTATTCCAAGGTGAATGCATAAATTAATGGTTTCAATTGAAGCCATAAATTGGCCAGGATGTAATGTAAATGTAGTAGCACATTATGCCCTCATTAAACCAAGGGCAGATTTTTGTTTTGCCCTGAAATTACAGCCTTTTGGCAAAAGGAAGGATACCCTTTTTGGTCTACTTACTAGTTAACCTAAACAAATTGGTTGATTTCTTTTGTGGAAGAAAATTTCCTTTCTGGCCTGGTGTACATAGTTCTCGTACTCTTTTTTTATAGGTAAATGATTATATTAATATTAATATGAATAGGCATAGACAGTGTGATTCGGTTCTCATATTAATTTCTGAAATGATTTTTTTAGATTGCTTTCTTTGGTGCTTACTGATAGATATATATGCTTAGAAGGTTTAGTTCTTTTATATTTTCATAGATTTGAACATTTTGAGAATGAGGCAATGAAAGACATCAAATACGTTTTATTGCCCTTACTAGGAAGGTCAAATGTTGGGAAGTCGTCGCTACTTAATGCCCTTACTAGACAATGGGGTGTTGTTCGAACATCCGACAAGCCTGGCCTTACTCAGGTGCTATACTTTTCTTAGAACTGCGAGTTTCAGTATCTGTGGACTTGTTTATTAATGACAATGGTTTTTCTGCAGACTATTAATTTCTTCAATCTGGGGTCAAAGCTCTGCTTGGTTGATTTGCCTGGATATGGCTTTGCTTATGCAAAAGAAGAAGTTAAGGATGCTTGGGAGGAGCTTGTAAGTATGCAACAAAAATGCACCTTTTCTTGTGTAGCTGCTTTCTAGCCTATTCTGGAAATAAACAACTGAGACCATGACATTTGCATTCCCCAAGATGCTGATGCTACGTGGTACCATGTCCTGTGCATGAAATTCATCTGTAATTCACCTATGATCAGTCTCAAAATACTAAAAAACATGCCAATTTCTTTTTGCTAGGTCACTTGGGTAAGATCTGGACAAAGATTTTTTTTGGTAATGTTGGGACAACTATTAAAGAATTTAAGTTGCTATTTTGAAGCAATTTTGGGAAGCATGGAGAGTAGTTATAGCTCCATTAATGTGATACCCTATATGATAAATATAAGGGTAGGTGGTGTATGGGATCCCATATTGCTTGGGAAGGAGAAGTTCCTGCTCTTTATAAGGTTTCAATGGGGCTCTAATTGTATAATTGATTAGTCATTTTGGAGTATAGGCTATGTGGTTTAGGCCTTCCATTGGGGTGTTACAATTAATGGATGCAATTCGATCAACCTGATAATTGTATTAATTTTTTGTGAGTTTTAAAATTGGAAGTTTAGGTAGTTGTTGGTGTGAGAAGTGGCAAATTGGGTTAGTGGTCTGGATTACTTCTGTATAAGTCCTGCATTCTTTTGATGTATAAAAAAGTGGGTTTTTATTGTTACATGTACCTATGAACTTCTTGCTCAAAATCTTTTAATCTGTAGGTAAAGGAGTATGTTTCCACGAGAGTTGGTCTGAAACGGGTATGCCTACTTGTTGATACAAAATGGGGTATGAAGCCAAGGGATCATGAACTCATCAATTTGATGGAAAGGTGCACGTACACATTTGTAATATTGGTACTTTCCAATTGATTTCCCTTGAGAGTTAAATTTTTGGAATATATACTCATATGCTATGGTTGAGGCATGTAAATTGGAGACCCATATTAAAATAAGAAACCAGCCTGTTCTGTTAACAGGATATTCAATGCACATACACAAGTAATACCTTTTTTTTAACGGTCCCACTTGGGTTGTGGCAGTCTATTTTCCACATATATGTTTTGAGTCTATTTAAAATGTCTTTTAGTACTCATACCTGTGGTGCATACCATTTGTTATTGTGCATTTTCATCATACTAGTGCATAAAGGTCACCAATATTACAGTATTGGGTTTGGAGAAACGTATATAGCTAACCACCTCAAGTTGATGCTATGGGTTGGCGAATAGTGATCTGATCCAGCCCAAAACCACTTGAGGTGGTATGCTATTTCCACATTGGTCTTCTGCATCTTCATTGTTCTGTGTATGTATATGTACAGGAAATTACCTATAAGAAAAAAAGTATATGTACAGGAAACAATAGTCCTGCTAAAAGTGGCATGTACTTAACTTTTATGCTTTTCAATACTCTCTGTACAGACACCAGACTAAATACCAGATTGTATTAACCAAGACGGATATGGTTTTCCCTATTGATGTGGCACGCCATGCGATGCAAATTGAAGAGGTGAGTGTTGCACAAGTTTGGTGACATTTTTTTCAAAATGTACCTCTGCCTCCAGTAAGACTAACATGTCTCTAAATACGATTTGGTTTTATGCAGAGTCTCAAGGCAAATAAATCTGTAGTTCAACCTTTGGTATGAAAGCATAACTTCATTTGATTGATTGAATCACTCAATATTATACACTTAATAAATTTTTATCGTTGTTCAAAGAGAGCTAAGTACTTTGAAAATGGTTTGAACTTCAGATGATGGTAAGCGCAAAATCTGGAGCTGGTATCCGAAGTTTAAGGACAGTGCTTTCTAAGATTGCACGGTTTGCCAAGCTCTAATCCAACTCAGAATTTGTTTCATTTAGGTAAGTTCATGTCATATACACTATATAGTTCAGCATTGCTTATTAACATTTTCACATACATTTAGTCAGTCCCATGAGATTATATATTTGGGTCTTGTGAAATTGACCGGTGATTCCAGCCCTACACATGCAAACAAACTACTCAGAATGAGCGTAGGATGACCCAGACCAAGTACTCTGTTGTACTGTTTAGCGCTTAATATAAATGATATAAGTGGCGCATATTGCTTCCTTGCAGGCTGATGTGAACTTTTCTGGCTCCAAATATTTCCTTGCAAAACTGAAAGCCTCTAATCCATAAAAACAATCAATGTGCAGATTTTGCTGTTTGTGGGCAGCTTACTGACAAGACGGGTGTCTTTACCTTCTTTTGATAGAGATGCCTGCCAATTCCACTCTGCAGGACGATATGGATGGTGTTGACAGGTGTTACAACAGGATGTTTTCTTGTAGATTGTGATGCTTCGGAAAATAAGTTTTTATTCTTTTTGAAGAAATTGATAGTGCGATTAGAAACTTTTTTATTGTCATTTTTTTAATGAAAGCTCTGATTTATATGAAGTTGCACTTGAATTGAATTGGCGAAATGGACTAGGTTGCTCCCATTTGGCTTGTCCCTAGCCCGAAAATGTGTTTTGTTTTGTTTATTTTTCCCTGGTTACTTAGATGTTGATCAATGGATTCAGTAGCTGTTCGAAAGGTTTTCATATACAAGAATATCCGGATCTAAGCTTATGTTCAGCTTCTACTTCTCCACATGTTTGGATGCCTAGATAGGTACGTGTTCATTGCAAGTCTTTCTTTATTTGAAACGTTTCCTAAATGTTAGAATAATATCATCCTCAAGCGATGCTTAATGAAAGCACCCAAATATGGAGTTGGAAATAACACAATTGGAACCGTTTAACTTTGGTCACATGGTGAATCATCCTCCCAAACTCTTGATAGACAATAATTTACTACAATTTACATTTTTTTTTTGTATGATGCTCTTTGACGTAGCAATTCTTCCCAAAATCTAAAAAAAGGGGGAATTTCATGTGTTAGATTTGAAGTATGGTATTTTGAGCTAATTCTAGGAAAGAGTTGTTAAAATTTGAGCTTTATTTTCCGAGTAAAAATGATATTTATTTCGTTATCTCAATATATAAATGAATAATACTATTATGGCGTTTTATTTTGTTCCTTCATTTTGACTGTTAATGTATTTATTTATTTTTTTAATTTTTTTTTCTTTTACTTATTGATTAAAGAGTATTATTAGTATATTGGTGTATTTTTTTTTTATTTTTTAAAAATATTTAAATATGTTAAAAAAATAAAAAATAAAAAACAAAATTTGTACTAGTGGTAGGCACACTAGCACTATCCTAATATAAATGAGTAATTCTACATAGAAGTCACTGTAGCGGTGCACTCGTTGCACTCACTGCGTGGCTGCCGTTAGAATTTTTTTTTTCTATCTTCTCTGTGTGTGGTTTAAATGATGTCACATCATGTGTGTAAAATGACTTCTTTAAACAGTAACTTCTATTTATATTTATTCAATATAAATTAGGTTAGGTTATGGCTTGACTTGGATTCGATCAAAAATAATCACCCACAAGAATAGAAATACATTTGAACAGACGTGGCTGCATGTCCTTTCAACCGACGACAAATTATTTATTGATTACACGTTTTTATATTAATTTAAAAATAATGGAGAAAGTGGCCAAATGGGATCCAAGTCAGGGTCCAGCAAATGGTAGACCTTTTCTTCTCCAAAACAGTGGACCTTTTCCTCTGCCTGCTCCATTACTCAAAACACTTCCAGAATTTGTGTGCGCGCTTATTCCATAATCTCATATGGGCAACTAATAATAATAAAACTTATCAAACGCGCTAGTCTACTGAGAATTTTTGTCTGAACTTCAGTATTATAGTATAAACAACAAGGTTTTTACCGATTCTTTTAATTAAAGAGAATTGCTACAGTCATGAAGAGAAATCTTAAAAATAAACGATATGATTTTATACGTTAAATTTATTTTATAATAAAAATTATTTTAAAATCTAACATAGATATCAAGCCACATTAATTATTGGTTTACTTTTGTAATTTTTTTTTTGTGGCTATATTATTCAAATATTATTTTAGAAAATTTGTACAAAAACTCTCCAATATCCAGATTCAAATGAAAAGGGTAAACACATGAATTATGTTATCTGTTAAAATCAAAGTTGTGGAAATTTGATACAATAAAAAAATAAATGGCAAAAATCTCACGCGTTGCCAACCGAATTTGACAAAACTTCAACTGCACCCACTCCCGGCTTTTTCACTTTTTCTTCGTTCATAGCAAATTTTCTGTGCTGAAACATTCATTTCTCAATCCCCCCTGTTCTAATCGGATCGGGAACATGTGTCCGCTGAGGCTTATTTTGATATTCCTCTCCGCCACTCTCGCCGGCTTCTTCGTCCTCCGAAACCTCAAATCTCACCAGCCGCTCCAAGAAGAAGTCGCCGGTGCCGAAGATCACGTCGTTAAGGACCCCAACCTCGAGTCATCCAAGGTCTCCACCATTTTATAGGGCTTTTTCTTTTTTCTTCTTTCAAATTCTTTCTTTTCCTTCCCTCTCCCCCCAAAGACTTCAATTTCTTTTCACATTTGTTTATTTAGTTCTGAATTTGGGATTTGCAGGTCCGTTCGGCGTTCTGGACCTGTGTCGACATGGCTAGTGGTCGATACCTGTGGAGGCATTTGGTCTCTGCGTCCTCTAAGAACTCCGATTGATCTGTGTCCATGGCACTGCTACTGTGTACTCCTTTGTAGGTACATGGCTGAACCATCATTTACCTCTATGGTGTTGCTGTTGTAATCTTTAGAGTCGTTTGAACACCTCTATATTCTTGTTTGTTGTTGTTGGAAAAGCTGTTATAAAAATTTACGTATACCTGGAATTACACGGAACTGTACCCTTGTAGAGATTGTGATTCGGTTCTGTTTATTAAGAATTTGATTTTTCTAATGTATTGTGTGTGAAATAAAGAAACTTGAATTGCTGACAGAGTAGAATTGGTACGTGTTGTGGGGGTGAAATCAAGCCTGTAACAGATTAATTCAGGTTTTCATGGAACTGAATCTTGATTCTTTATTCTCTCAAGTGATAGAGAAAGCATAGGACTAAGGACACAACATTTTTGCTTTGGTGTTAGCAACTGGAGTAATTTTTATGCAATGTGCAGCAGGATCTTGAGAGAGTAGTCTTGGTTTTTTTCATCTTCTTGCAATCTTGGCATCAAGTTCCAAAGTTGAGTGTCATGTAAGAGTTTTATTTAAACTCTATGTCCCGCACACTCATATCCTAATGGGTTTAGACTAGCTCAAATATTATCACTTAATTAATAAGTCACAGTGGGACAATAATACTTCTATATCTAGTCACAGTGGGACACGAAATCTATAAATAGTACTAAAGGGTTAAGGGTTCTCACCTACAACATTATTGTACCTCTAGCCATCAGGAGACACTTGGAAGCTAAGTTGCTAGGGTGATCCTTCTCTCATAGTCAAGTCAAATTCTTTATCGAACTGTGATGGAGAAAGTTATGTATTTTAACTGTTATTATTTTATTATCGTGGATCATAGAAGATCAAAGATCTAATTATTAATGTTCATGTTAAAATATTTAACATGTGGTATCAGAGTGTCAGGTTACGAATATGTTTCTCGATAAAAAATACAGTGAAAAAAAAAATGACTATTTGATTTTATATGTGCCTCCGTGTGTCTCTCTCGATTTTTATCATATTGTGGTCGACTAAAAACAGTCCTTTCGGTCTGAAAAATAAATTTACGATGGTGTTTTTTAAGTAACTTTTATGTGTTCTCATATGAAGAATTAAGCAGTGATATTCATGTATGTGTTTCGGTTTTTAAGTTTTTCTTATTTTCTCCCTTTATTGTATTGTGTCTGTGCTGGGTTAAAAAGGGAGTTGAGGAAGGGACCGCCGTGTGGGTTGGCAGTGTGCGGCGTAAGGTGGCCGGTGTCACCGTACCGGTAACTCGACATGTATGGCGGTGTAAAGGGGGCTGCGTAAGGGGTTGTGAAGCCTCAAATGGGTGCTGCCTGATAGTGATTTCCCTTGGTTTTTTGGTACAAAAACAGAAGGAGGGGTATTTTGGCATTGGGAGGAGGCTGAGAACCTCCTCTTCAACGCCTCTGTGATGGCGGTGTAGAGGGCTTTAAAGCCCAGTGGCCGCGGTGGTGATTTTGATTTTAAAAAAAGGGATAGCAGTGAAAGGAGGTGGACGTCGGAGGCGGGAGGAGGCTGGGGATACCATGCTGTCTTCTCTTCGCTGGCGATGTCCATGGTTGTGCAAAACCGAAGGAAGTTTGAAAACTGACTGGTACGGCGCTGCTTGGATGAAGAAGAAAGAAGGAGGTGTTTGCTGTCTAGGGTTTTCAAACCATAAGGGTTTGGGTTTTGGGTTGGGCCGTGGGCTTTGGCCCAGTCCAAGAAGATTTAAAACTGTAATAAGGGTACGGGTGAGCACAGTGGGCCAGAAATCTGGCCCGGCCCAATTACAGAAATTAAAAAAATTAAAAATTGGGCCAAAGAGTCAGGTCTATACAGTAGGTCCAACCCAAGGTCACTGTGTGACCAGACCCACGGCCTCACCATTGAACCAGGTTTCGGACTGGGTTACTAGACCGGTCTGGTCCAAACCCGGACCGGTCAGATTATAATATAATATAATATTATTATTTTAATATGATTTATTAAAAAATAAAAAATTCTGAAATTTGATTTTTCTTTTATGTGCATGTTCTTATTGTTAAATACATGTATGAATTATTTAATATTTATTTCTCTCTTATTTAAATTATTGTTATTATGCCATATATAATTGTTTACCTAATATGGGGCAAATGATTTACATTAAAATTAAGGAAAACATTGGTTGCTTAAAGGTACAAGATTTTCTTAAATTTTGATGAAAAATCATTAAACTCTATAGTAAGTTGGATATGATGGAATGAACAATTTTTGTGTGTCAAGATTTATTCCCAAAGGAGGGTCTTGATGACACTATAAGTTCATCCATCAAATTAAGGTTGGAGTGAACAATTTGTGTGTAAAGATCTAACCTTAAAGGAGGGTCTTGATGACACTACAAGTTCATCCATCAAAGTAAGGTTGGATGAAATAATTTGTATGTCAAAGTTTACTCCCAAAGGAGAATTCTGATGATATAACTAGTCCATCCACAAAATTTAATACTGGTGAGAATACTTTGTATATCAAGATCTATTCCCAAAGGAGGGTCTTGATACATTATGAGTTTATCAATTATTGTTTTTTTCTTTTATAAGTAAGAGATAAAGTTTATCCATAATTGTTTAAATTTTGATTATTGTTCGAGTGTCTAACTCAAAGTATTATGTGAAAAAAGTTTTCTTGCAGTAAGCATATCGACATCATTACATTCACAGACTTCATCTATTCCTGTTTTGAATGCCTCTAATTTTTCTGAGTGGGTTGAGTGAGTCAAATTCACCTTAGGAGTTCTTGACTTGGACTCATCCCTTACGAGTCCAAAACCACCACTCATCACTGAGAGTAGTAACATAGATGAGAGAGAATCATTTAAACAGCGTGAGAGTTTAAACAGGTTAAGTCTAATGTTCATGAGAATGACCATAACTGAAAATATAAAAAATTCACTTCCTAGTATTAAGGATGCCCAAATATTTTTGCAAAATGTTGAGGAGAGGTTTCGGTCCGTAGATAAATCTTTAGCAGGAACACTGACGGCTAGACTTACTACCATGAAATATGATAGAGCTAAAGGAATGCAAGAGCATATCCTTGAAATGACAAATATTGTTGCCAGATTACAAACTCTGGGAATGAAAGTAGAGGAGTCATTTATGGTGCAGTTTATTCTGAACTCATTGCCACCTTAGTATGGTCCATTCCAGATGCATTATAATTCTATTAAAGATAAATGGAATGTGAATGAGTTGGCAAGTATGGTAGTTCAGGAGGAAGCAAGATTGAAACAACAAGGACATTGCTCTGTTAATTTTGTGACTAAAGAAGCTATCAAGAAAAAGCACCATTATGGCAAAATAAAACGAATTGGACCACCGAAAGGAAAGCTACGAAAGTCAATCTGGTTCAACATAACAGTAGAAAATGATACTTTTGTGGGAAACATGGACACATGAAAGCGAGTGTCCGAAACGTAAAGCTTGGTTTGAAAAGAAGGGTAAGCCTTTTACTTTTGTATGTTTTGAATCAAACCTTGTAAATGTTCCTACTAACTCTTGGTGGCTAGATTCGGGTGCTAATGTTCATGTTTCCATTACCATGCAGGGATACCTTACAAGCCATACACCAAACCCCAGTGAACGATTTATTTTTATGGGAAACAAGAATAAGGCTGCAGTTTTAGCCATAGGAGTTTTTCGTTTAGTTTTGAGTATCGGTCACTGTTTAGACCTTCATAACACAGTTTTTGTGCCTCCTGTGAGGTGTAATTTAATTTCCATATCCAGACTTGACACTGATGGTTATTCTTTTTCATTTCATAATAGTAGTTTAAATTTGTTTAGAGACACCTTATCTATTGGTTCTGGGTTTCTTTCTGATGGCCTTTTATCGACTTTGCCTTGATAATACATTTGTTAAAAATACCTATACCCATCACCATGAAGCATCTATTGGAACTAAAAGAAACATGATGAATGGAAATTCGTATGACTTGTGGCATAAAAGATTGGGGCACATCTCCAAAGAAAGGTTACAGAGATTAGTAAAAGAATGGACACTTCCGCATTTAGATTTTACTAATCTTGAAATGCTTGTGGATTGCATTAAAGGAAAAGAAAACAAACATACTAAGAAAGGTGCCACAAGAAGTAAGGAGCTTCTTGAAATAATTCACACAGATATGTGGATCATTCTCCACTGAATGTTTTGGTAGAGAAAAGTATTTTTCACCTCTATAGATGATTTTTTATGGTTTGGATATATCTATCTGCTACATGAGAAATCTCAAGCTATATCGATACTTGAGGTATTTTTCATGAAGGTGGAAAGGCAGTTAGATAGAAAGGTGAAAATTATCAGGTCAGATCGAGGTGGTGAATACTATGGAAAGTATGACAAATTAGGTCGTAACCTTGGCCCATTCGTCAAACTTCTTGAATAGCATGGCATTGTTGCACAGTACACGATGCCAAGGACACCACAGTAGAACAATGTTGCTGAAAGACGTAATCGAACCTTATTGGATATGATCAGAAGTATGGTAAGCAATTATACCTTACCCAAATCATTGTGGGGTGAAGTCATTAAGACGATAATGTATATCTTAAATTGAGTTCCTAGTAAGTCAGTTCCAAAAACTCCTTTCGAGCTATGGACTATTAGGACACCAAGTTTAAGATACATGCATGTTTGGGGTTCCCCAGCCGAAGTGAGACTTTATAATCTACATGAAAGGAAATTGGATCCTAGAGCAGTAAGCGGGTACTTTATTGGGTACCCGGAGAGATCCAAAGGGTATAGGTTTTACTATCCTAATTCCAGTCCGAGAATAGTGGAAACAAGAAATGTCAAATTTATTGAACTTGGTGAGATTAGTGGGAGAATGGAACCTAGAGATGTGATCATTGAGGAAGTACAGGTAGATGTCCCCATATCTACATTCTCAGAAAAGATAATAGTTCCTTTAATTGATCATCACAATGATATATTGGAACAAGTAAATGATCACCCATCTTAGAATGAGAATGCCACTAATGAACCAAGTTCGGAATCGCCAGAACAAGTAGTCTTAAGCTCAGAGAGATCAGAGACCTACTATTTCTGCAGACTATGTGGTGTATCTCCAGGAATCTGAATTTGACATTGGGACAAGTGAAGATCGTTTTCACAAGCTATAGAGAAGAGTGATTCTAGTAAATGGATCGATGCCATGAAGGAAGAGTTGAAATCCATGGATTAGAATCAAGTCTGGGATCTCATTGAATTGCCTAAAGGGTGTAAAAGAGTAGGTGTAAATGGGTCTTTAAGACCAAACGCGAGTCAAAAGGCAACGTTGAACGATATAAGGCCAGACTTGTAACTAAGGGTTTTACTATGAAAGAAGGCATTGATTACAAAGAGACTTTTTCTCCAGTAAAAAAAAAGGATTCTTTCAAGATTATTATGGCATTGGTGGCTCATTATGATTTAGAGTTGCACCAGATAGATGTGAAAACGACATTTTTAATGGATGTTTGGATGAAGAGGTCTACATGGAGCAGCCAGAAGGCTACTCAAGAAAGGGTAAAGGTCACCTAGTATGTAGGCTCAAGAAATCGATTTACGGGCTTAAACAAGTCTCCTGACAATGGTACTTAAAGTTTAATGATACCATTATTGCTTTTGGATTTAAAGAAAACATCGTTGATCAATGTATATATCTAAAGGTTAGTGGGAGTGAATTTATATTTCTGATCCTATATGTTGATGATATTTTGTTGGCTATTAGTGATCTTGGTCTACTTTATGAAACCAAGGGTTTTCTCTCCAAAAACTTTGAAATGAAATATATGGGTGAGGCATCCTTCATAATCGAAATCAAAATTTTTTGGGATAGAAAACGAGGACTGTTGGGATTGTTTCAAAAAAGTTACATAGAAAGAGTTGTTCAGAGATTTGACATGAAAAGTTGTTCATCACTGGATACTCTAATATCAAAAGGTGATAAGTTTAGATTATCACAATGTCCTAAAACAGAGTGGGAGTGTAAAGAGATGGCAAAAATCCCTCATGCTTCGGTTGTGGGGAGCTTGATATATGCACAGATTTGCATGAGGCCAGACATTAGTTTCGCAGTTGGCATGTTTGGGTGCTACCAAAGTAACCCAGGGATGTCTCATTGGAAAGTAGCGAAAAGGGTATTGTGATATCTGCAAGAAACTAAGAATTACCAGCTTACCTTTAGAAGAACTGACAGTTTGGAGGTAATTGGATACTCAGACTTTGATTTTACCGTTTGCTCTGATAGCAGGAAATCTACTTCAGGTTATGTTTTCCTGTTGGTTGGTGGAGCAATCTCATGGAGAAGCATGAAGCAAACAATCATTGCTTCACCTACAATGAAGGCTAAGTTTGTGGCGTGCTTTGAGGCCACAATGCATGGTTTATGGTTGAGGAACTTTATCTTAGGACTTGGAGCTGTCGACTCTATTGCCAAGCCGCTGAGAATTTATTGTGATAATTTCTCTGTAGTATTTTTCTTCAAAAATGATAGGTATTCTAATGGTGTCAAGGACATGGAGCTCAAATACCTAAGCGTTAAGGAGGAAGTACCAAAACAAACTGTGTCCATAGAACATATTAGTACTATGCTTATGATAGTAGACCCATTGACAAAGGGTCTCGTAGCAAAGCAGTTTAAAGAACATGTTGATATAATGGGTCTTATGATGTGAACATATTAATAAGCTCGTAGATGTTTTGAATTTTTATTACTTAATGATATCTATTATGGTTGTTTTGTTTATATTTTCTTGTCTTTCCACTTTATATGTACATTAAATGTTGTGGATGAATGATGACAAGATAATATCTACAACAAACATGAATTGAAACCCAAGGCATTACAGTATTATCCTTAATTATCTTAATTAAAGATCGTGTTAAATTAAGTTACTGGTGTTGTGGTACATGGAATGGAATTTGTTGATTATATAACAGAGAACCGTCATGATTCGCATTGGTAGCTGATTTGACATTGATATTACGGAACTCATGTAATGTATTTTGAGTTATGAAAGTTTTATGAAAATGAACTTGCGCAGTATGGTTAATTTCCTGTAATAAACCTATGAATGGAAAATATTATTTTATGGGTGTATGGGTCAAGTGGGAGAATGTAAGAGTTTTATTTAAACTCTATATCCCACACACCCATATCCTAATGAGTTTAGACTAGTTCAAATATTGTCACTTAATTAATAAGTCAAAATGAGACAAGAATACCTCTATATCTAGTCACAGTGGGACACAAAGTCTCTAGATTTCTTGATGGCAGAAGTCTATAAATAATACTGAGGGGTAAAGGTTCTCACTTACAACATTATTGTGTCTCTAGCTATCGGGAGATGCTTGGAGGCTAAGTTGCTAGGGTGATCCTTCTCTCATAGTCAAGTTAGATTCTTCATCGAACTTTGATGAAGAAATGTAAGTCTTTTAACTGTTATTATTTTATTATTGTGGATCATAGAAGATCGAAGATTCAATTATTAATGTTCATGTTAAAATATTTAACATATTGTGCCTTGCTTGTGGAACAAGGGAGAAATAGATTGAATAATGTTTTTTGACACCAAGCGGTTATTAGGGGTGGGGCTTATGAAACGTTTTCTGGTGTGCGTGCTTCCAATTTTTGTAGTTAGAAGTGTTAAGTGGGTGTTGTGTCCCATATGCAAAATTAACCTTGTAAGCTTGCTGTTCTGGGGTCTAAAAGTTTCATTTTGAGCAGAGACAATATGTCCTATGTTGTGGGTCCTATGTTGCGGATGCATGCTTGCTTACATGCAAGCACAAGGCACCAAGGGAAAGTGCTTCTTATTCTTACTTTAAAGTGCATCTAATGAAGTGACCTTAAAGCGCAAAAGTGGGTGCTTCCTGTGAAAGCACTAGGAACAAATAGCGTCTTCTTCATATTCCATTAATATATCTGTGATTACATTGAAAATTACCTTCGATCCAAAAAAAATTAAGAATGACATCCCCCCGAAACCCCTGTTCTCTGCCCCTGCGCGATTAGTGATATTCACTCTGTTACACGTGCTTTTGGTTATATTTTGTAAAAGCATGTTTTTTACTTTGATCTCTGATACAATGGATGGGTACATGTGTAATGTCAACTACAGAAAATGTAAAGCCCAAGATAGTAGCACCTAATTCTATTATTTAGAATACAATACAAGTGAATGATTGCTTTGTTTCCTATTGATAATTTCATTCCAGGTTCTTGTGTAGAAATTTTAAGACCTTAGATAGCCTATGCCAAATTTGGAATTTTGTACCCACAATTCTTTTGCATTTGCCCAATGCTTGAACTGTTTGAGCCAAATAAATATCTTTTTTGAATTTGTATGGAAGTTTTATTGATTGTATATGAAAAGTTTCTCTCTTGGAAATAATTGTATATTGTGAATGCTTTACTACAGTTAGGCTTGCACTTGTGTTTTTCCCTTGTTGCATAGGCTTCACAAGGCCTTTGCACTCAAGTACACTTAGGGCTTTTAACAACAATGAATATGTCCAAGGCATTTAGAATGGGAACTCATCTACGTGAAGGCTACTTGGAAACATGAAGCTTCTTTGTACGATTGTTTGTAGCATTAGCTTTCAAATTATATTGATTTGTGTGGCACACAATGAATCAGCACATCCTATGCCTCAACGAGACTTGGAATATATCAGAGAATAATTGAAGTGTTTAGATTTGGTTTCTAGGAGCCTGTATATCTGTCATTCTTAGCCCATTTTGGCCTTTGACTGGTGTTTTGGTATGCCAGAATGTTTACGTTGGCCCTTCATTGTGTTGTGTAATCCACCAGAAGTGGTTGAATATCTCCAAAGCCTTGGACTGTCTCCTGTTCCTTGCTACTCTCTCTCTCTCTCTGTGCCTATGTGGTTGCATGAGCATGGGTCTTTTATTTTTTATAGGTAACATGAGTGTTTTTTTATAGGAAAAAGTCTAATCTCCCATCTGATTGAATACCACGAAATATTCTATGCCCCTCTTCAAGCTATGTGCAATTTGATATTTTGAATTCTTCGATCGTTAACATTGCAGCTCTCACAGCTCATTGAGATGCTAACAACTTCCTTTTATGCTCTTTGGCACGGCACCATTCCTTAAAGATTCTCATTGTATTACTTATCAAAAAAAGATTCTCATTGCATAGATTCAAGTTCAGAAGGGTTGTGGCATCTTATCTAGAACCTTTAGTGACAATTGTTGTTGCATACCCACAGCGTACCTTAGCAACCCAAGCTTCTTGATGCTGTGTCGTGATAGAAGGTTATATGCATAGAAATTTTCCATGGAAATAAGCACCTTCCTTTGACTCAGTAGTTGAAGAATGGATTGGTATTGTGCGTGTTCTTCTTTATTCTTATCAAGCTCATTGCTTGTGGGTGTCAAATATGGTTATTGATGGTTAGAATTAGAGTGGTTAAAAGCAGCAGTATGAAAAGTTAGTTCCTTTGTAACGCTTCTTTGCAGAAACTTTCCTCGTATGGCATATGACTCTAGAGCATTCTTGATGTGTGCATTCATGTAGTGCTTGATTTGGTTGACAAGAAAACGATGAATGAGTTCGGAAGGTGGCATTGAAGTGAACTTGCAACCTAACTAGTATTATATTCTTTCCACTTCCATTGAGGGATTTCAGCAGCACTCAATTTACATTAAGTGTATTGTTTGGAATGGGAATATTTTTTATAGAGAAATTCTACATGGAAGTCTTACACTACGCACTTCTACTTGATTGATACGTAATTTATCATTTTTGTCATTCTATCTTAATGCTTAATTATTTTGTGTCTTTAAATAGAATGACAAAAATGACAAATTCATGTTAGTGAGGTGGAGACAATCTTTCCCTGCTGCTCTTTCCTTGTAGCATTTCTCTTTTTTATATGCTATACCTTCTCTCTCTCTGCTGCTCTTTCCTTAGTCTGTGGGGTCCGTGGGGAAGGAAGTGAGCTGGAGAGGCATGGTGTTTGTTCGTTTACAACTCAAAACAATCCATGGTGCTTTTCGATGATGAAGTCACCATTAATAATCTTGATTTTTCTATGAACACATACCCCACGTAGAATTAATGAGGTTTTCTTTTAGATTATTGGCAAGGGATAAGGTTCATCGGATTGTTAGGTACATGTCACGGATTGTTAGGAACATGTCGAGTGATGATGACTGCTGGAGTTAAAGCATTTTGGGGCCTCTAATCCTGCTTATTGAACTGACTGTAGTTTACGTTGGGTGTTTCGAAAACAGTTAAAAACATTAGAGCCCTCTCTTTATTGGGTCACTTGGAAGGAAGGAAGGAATTTACAGGTGAATTAATTAAGAAAGTCTAAAGGTGAAAACATAGTTACATAATGGAAAAACTCTGGAATTCACTGTTCACGATGTGTGAAAAAAGTTCACTCTAAGAGGATTCAACGGAAAATAAGTTAGTGGCAATTTTTTTTGTTGAAAAGAAAGTAAATAATGAGAAAATATGAGCTGTTGTTTTTCACTTATTGAGCTTGTGTAACAATTGTCAATAGGAGACAGACAGACCAGATCAGATGAGATGAGATGTAGAGCAGTGACACAATTTTTTCATTCCACGATATCGAAATGTCTCGAGTCATGAATTTTGTTAGAAAAGAAAGAAAACAAAATGGACATTGATAATGAATTAAAAATAAATTTATTTCTTTTTTTTGAATTTTTTTTGTGCCTTTTTCGGTTTTTCCTCTATTAGAGGGACTGAGTGGTGATGGAAACGTAGGCAAAAGAAAGGAAAGGAAAGGCCACAGTTTGCTTTCATTCATTTGGGCTCCTCTCAATTTTAATTTCTAACCCCTCAAAATTCAAATTAAAAATCTTCAACTTTTGTCCAAGTATTATAAAAAAGTCGGACATCTCTGCTGGGAACAATGAAAACCATCGAGTGGACAACATAGGTTTCATTCTACGGTTTGACCAAAATATAAACACTGATCCCTCACCATTGAACTTGCAGAATTTTTTATTTTTTGCCTCTCATTCCAAAAATTATTACAAAGAAAAAAGAAGCAACCTTTGATGTTTCTAGTAATCGCAGAAACTCCACATGATCTCTTTCGATACAAGTGGTTGAAAATAACATGCCACGTAAAAAAGATGACCAACCAAACCAAAACACCCTTCCTTTCCTTCTAAAGCAACCAAACCGACACTGTCAAACACGTATACGATGGATAACTCGGTTGTCCAGATGGAACCATTTGGAGGAGTTGCTTAATTGAAAACATGGGGTCAGTTTCAAATATCACATGATTACGTCGCACTATTGCCTTGCTTTATTTCTCGACCATAAGAATAAAATGAGGGTCCCCCCCCGTTAAAGAGACTTCGCCCACCTTTGGAGAACATTCTTTGAAAAGCCAGGTGGGTATTTGGCCTTGTGTCCGTTAAGGATTCACCATATCAATAAAGCAAGACCACAAATATCTTTAAACCATGCACAAAAAGTTAAGTTTGAACTGCATCCATCACTAGGACTGAATACAAAAAAATGTGTGACACATCAAGGAGATTGGTGTCCACTGTTCATAATAAGCAAAAATCTCATGGCAAAGAGACCATTCAATTTCTTGTAAATGTGTAAATTTGTTAGTATTCATGTTCCATGGTTTTGCTACTAGACTAGGAAATGTACAAAAATGGGGATGAAAGAACCAAAAATCTGTTTTCACATTTCTTATTTAATCATTACAATTTTTTTAAATTCCCACACAAAATAAAATAAACAATTCAACTTTTTCAAATCCCAAAACAAAAATAATATTAAAAAAATATATTCTAATAATATTTTATTCAACTTTTAACTTTAATTTCAACTCATCTCATTTTATCTTATCTGCAAAACGAATGAGGCTAAGAATCTGGTTAAGCAGTGAGCTAAGAGATCAAAGATTCAGCCTGTCAAAGGAAAATGATCAACTTGCAACCATTTTACGACCCTATAGGAAATGGAGGATAACTTTGCAAAATTGAAATTCATTTTTAATGAAGTTCAATGATTTCATTGGTTGATTCAAAATGGGCTAAAAAAAGTTGTAGTTGTATCACTACTTGCTGTCAAGATAGGGCCAATAACTAATACAAAAGTAGCAATTAAATAAGTACGGGTAGCTTGTAAGGATAATGTTCATAATCAGATCATTAACTTGCGATGTTGTTCTACTTGAATCATTGTGAACAATATCACACTAGCTACAACCTGTTTGTGCCTAAACCAGGATGAGTATATGGTGATAGATGATCAATGACACCTCTAATACACCAGCTATTCATCTATCTAAATTTTGAAGAAACCTTAATTAATAAGAAAATCCAATAAAGGCATACGTTGGCTCATATCAAGACCTTCGAATATGGTCGTGATCCTTTCAAAGTATCTTGATATCACCAGGTTTAAAACCATGGAAAACCGAACTGAAACAAATCAATAAAACATGATTGTGAGTAAAACAATGAGGGAAGAACATGAAAAACAATACCAGAAAATTGTATTTGATGTTTTTGTGTCTTTTGGGGGAAAAAAAAAGTGATCAAGCATATACAACAAACACAACAAATATATAGAGTTAGGGAGAACCACACTTACAAGGACACATACAACAGCCAAAAAGGGCAGATTACCAATAAATAAATAAAAATCAAGCATAAGATGCCATGGGAAATCTGGCAATGTGTTTTCATTGTTCTTGTTGCTGATTCTGCTCCTGCTGCTGCAGCTCAGGCAGTTGCTGCTGTTGCTCACCTTGCCATACCCAAACAATATCTCTTAGAGCAGGCTTTATATTCTCTTTCACCATTTGCTGATATTCTATGGTATCTCCATTTGCTTTCTTAACCTCCACCAAATGAAAAGATGGAGTGACCTCAAAGATCTCTGCATCAATGGACAATATCCCCTTCCTACCTTCCTTCATTCCCTCCAACTTTAACAAACCTGCCTCCTTCTTCATCACTTTCATCCTCAGATGCTTGGCAATTTCTTCCAGCTTAGAGATGATGACTGGGGCAGGTTTTCTGGAAGTAAACCTTTCTTCTCTCCTTTGACAATCTACTTCAAATAAGCCAGAAAGATCAAACCCAGCTGATAGGGAAATGATATCAAAAGCATTCAAGCTTGAAGGTCTAGCTAACTCTTGCTTTGAGTCAGCAGTCATACTGCTATTCTCACAGGGACCAGAAGCATTCAGATCTGAAGGAGTTACAGACTTAATATGTTTAGAGTTCAGTCCTTTTCTGAGCCATGAACTTTCCTTGATCTTTTCTATGGAAGCCCTAGTACTGGGGTTTGGATCCAACATCTTCAACAGCAGCCTGCGCACTTCTTGTGGGAACCAATTAGCGCACCTATATTCTGCTTTTCCAATCTTCCGATACATCTCCATCAAATTTGAATCATGAAATGGGAGATAACCAGCCAAAAGGACATAGAGAACCACTCCACATGACCAAATATCAGCTTTGGCCCCATCGTAGCCTTTCCTGTTAATGACCTCAGGAGCGACATAAGCAGGAGTGCCACAGGTGGTATGGAGTAGCCCATCTTGGCGCTTGGATTCAGCAAGGGCACTTAACCCAAAATCAGAGACTTTTAGATCCTCGTTTTCATCCAGTAATAGATTCTCTGGCTTTATATCCCGATGATAAACACCCCGACTGTGACAGAAATCAACGGCATCAATTAGCTGCCTAAAATATTTTCGTGCAACATCCTCCTTTAGCCTTCCTTTAGCCACCTTGTTAAACAGTTCACCCCCTTTGGCATATTCCATGACAAAGTAAATCTTGGTCTTGGTGGCCATGACCTCATAGAGCTGTATGATATAGGGGTGTCTAACCAGTCTCATAACAGATATTTCTCGCTTGATCTGCTCAATGAGCCCAACCTTCAACACCTTTTCTTTGTCTATTACCTTAATGGCCACGCTCTGATTATTTCTTATACTCCTCGCATAATAAACCTTCGCAAAAGTGCCTTGGCCTAGTAGTCTCCCTAATTCATATCTTTGCATCAACACCTTCGAGTTATTTTCCATCGACAACTTTACTAATGCAAACAAAACCACAATATTTACTCCTGCCAACACAAGTAATCTAAAGTACAGGGCAGGAACTATATTAGTATTATAAGTGCTCAACCATCTTCACAAAGATCAACAACAGGCATTCTACCATGGCGACTAGGCCCATCTTGCTTTTGGGAACACCAAGCATATGAACTTTTATTTCCACATCCTGTCTCACCAAGAACAAAGAAGGATTTCTGTAGTAATTTGACAATCTCCTTGACTTCAGAGACAGAATTCAAAATCGTCAGGCACATCTTTCAGCATTCCCCAAGTTCTCCCTTTACACAGAAGATCATCTAGAGGATGCTGAAAGCGAACCTGCAGGACCTTCAGTAGAAAACTGAAAAATTCAGCACAAAATCAACGTCAGTCACTTTAAAACTCAAGACCAAGAGAGAAAAAAAATGCAGAAACAGGAACAAGAACAACAACCTTCAGACACTCTTCAAAGAAAGATAATAGACAGCACTAACACGCTGAACCCCAAATACTCTAAACCCAAACTATAAACGTAGTCTAAAAATTTACCATATAACTTCATAATGAAAGAACAAGATACCACAAAAATTCTGAGAAAGCTGCTTCAAAGTTCACACTTATTAGTAGAGAAGATTTTGGAGAGATTGATACCTATGGAAGAAGATGAAGAATCCCATTATCCTAAAACAAAAAACTACAAATCCAGATAAGAAAACATTGCGATGTAGTCGGCTACAACTCTTAACCCCAAATTCCACAAAACAACAGCGACGACGACGATTTCTAAACACCGACCAATATAAATAAAAAAGATATTTCAACAAACAAAATCCGTCGGACTAAGCAGGAACGAACAAATATTTGAATAAAAATCGATCATTTAAACAAAACCTACTTGAAAAAAATTTAAAAAAAAAAATTGAAAAAAAAAAATTAAATTTTGATACAAGACGAAAATCCAAACTATAAAGGAGGGAAGTGAATTACCTTTTAGTTTGAGAAGAGAAGCGCTCCCTGAAATCCGAGAAAACCACCAGAAAGACACGATAAAGAGAGGATTTTGAAATGTCTTATTTGAGAGGTTTTTCATTACATGCTAATTTAGAGCAATTGGAGATACTCCGGTGTAGGCGCGCCCATTCTGAGATCCATGAGCTTCTTTAATTCTTGTTTTTAATATTCTTATATATGACTTGATCTCAAGCGCTTGCGTCACGGTGAGGCTTACAGCTGTCAGCTAGTGGTTGGTTTTTCTTTTCTATTTTTGAGTTCTAGTGGTTGATTTATGATTTTATCGACTACTTTAAAAGCCTCAAATATAAAATCAGAATTTTTACTTCTATTCAAAAAAATAAAATCACATGCAAGAGTAGTATTATATGTGCATACAAATTTATTTATAATTTTATGTACAGAATCCATTTTATCAATTTTTTTTTAAAATTAAAATTTCAAATTTTAAATGTCATAATTTTCAACATATCAATAACTGACACATTAGTACGTAATTAAGTCATTTCATTAGTCTCTAATTAACCTTTTTAATGACACAATTATCATGCAGAACCATGTGTCAATCAATTGAAAGTTAATGTGCGACAGTTTAATTTTAAGAATTTATTATGCATCAGCCACTATTCACTCTCACACCCTATACTAATAATTTTTTTTTATAGGGTATGAGAGTATTTTTTATAGGATATATGAATATTTTTCATAGGATGTAAGGTAGTGAATAGTAACTGATGAGAAAAAATTTTCTTAATTTTATATAGGTCATTTATACAATAAAGGAATAACGAAATAACCAACAATTTGCATGTACAATAACGTTTCAACTTATTATTGTTAGGCATTAGAGCAGTTTGTTGTGAAGGAAGGAAAATCATCACAATCCTAAAAATTTAGATCAAATTAAGAGGAATGTTATGCATCAGCTATTATTCACTTTCACATCCCGCACTTATAACTTTTTCATAGGGTGTGAGGGTATTTTTTATAAGGTGTGGGTCTGGAGTGATAAATAGTAGTTGATGAGAATGATTTTTCTAAAACTAAAGGGGCAAGATATGTTTTGCCAATTATTTCATTATGTTGTGGTACAAATTTAATCTATTATATATATTATTTTTAAAAGCAATATTATATACAATATTATCATTCTATTTTCATTCTACTATGTAAAATGTAACACTTTTATTACTTTTGAATGATCATTTATTTTTTTAAAAGAAAAAAAATATAAAGATTGATGACAATGCCACATCATCATAGTGAAAAATGAGTATGGTGTATAGAATTTTCTTATTTTAAATAAAAAATTTGATCCTATTAAATCACATCACATACTCTTACAGGTTCGTTTGGATATAGACATCTTACCTCACCCTGTATGGAGAAACCATCTCTTATCCAAACAGTCAAACAATGTTTCAAGATAGGGTTTCAAATTATTTTTAGAAGACAACAAAGGCTCCAGTCAATCTGTACTTTTTAGAATAAAAAGTCATGCCATTTAGCTTTTTCAGCGAATAAAGAGAAAACGTTTGTATTTGATGCCCCGAGCTCATCTCCGTCTGTGAAGAATTTCCTCTCTACGAAGAATTTTCTTGTGAGCCATCCATCCAATCAAGACATCTTTCCTTTCTGTGATTCTTTTCCATGACTGCCTCACAGTCCATTGTAGGCCAACCTGAGGGAGATTTTTCCATTCAACTCCAACGGCAACAGCAATGCCCCCATTTCCTCCGTCAAACGACTACTTCAACTCTGTTTCCTCCATCTCTGGGGATTGCCATACAGAGCATTGATCATGGTGGTTGGGAAGGCCGCAGCTCTTGCGAAGCCAATGAGGACCTTGCGAAACAACTCAACTCTGCTCACGCATGCTTGGTAAGTCCCTTCTCAACTCAGTGGTCCACTCGATCTGTACTCTCACTGTCGCTTGAAACCCCAACTAGAGATTCCCTTGCCCCACCCCCTAAAGTGTATCGAGATTTTCGGAATCTTTGAATACTGTTTACAATTTGGCACCTTATAAGCCAATTCCCATTACAAATAGACCGTGTTGAAAGCAATGAAACCCAGCCCTCCAATCTCCAGCAAACACCTTACCCCAATCTCCAGATTTAAGCATAAACTTCGTCGGTCTCATTCTGTCACCACAACAGCTCCGAGGATGCGCTCCTTCCAAGTATGTGAATATTTTATGCCTGCTGTGTATTGATTTTATTAGCCTACAATTTCCATTGCTATGTTGTGTTTTGATGATCCTGTGTGTGATATGCTTTGATGTTCCATGTTGTGAATTCATGCTTGCTTGCCTTTTATTTTCTATGGAATCTCCAAGTGTTTAGGTGTCCAACGTATGTGCTGGATGTTGTGTATTGTCTGCTTGATTACCATTTTTTGTTACAATCATTAAAATTTAACTAAAATAATACCATTAAAAAGGCAGATCTTGAGCATGAGGCATATCTTTTTTTTTAAAATAAATAACAAAGGGATGTTAGGCAGATCTTGAACTATCTTTTGAACACTTTGGTGTTGGTAATTTTTCACTTGGGTGTTTGTAAAAAGGGACATCCCTAGTGTTTAATGAAGATTTGGTATTTGTAAAAATGTCTCTTACACCGTTAGATTCTTCGAAGTAGTGTGTATTCAGTTAAGTGTAATAGAGTGTGTATGGAAGCAGACTGTATGTAAGGGAATCAATATAAATCTAAGTAAGTAATGTCTATGGAAGTAAAACGGGTTTGCACTTGCATCCATCTCTAAAAGTCCAAAAAAGGCCCAATGGTCTTGTTGCTCAACACAAAAGTCTTGTTGTTCAATGATATTCATGTAATTTTGTTGAAGTGGACTTTGTGTTCGTTTTCTATTTTGTTAATATTGGGTACAAGCTTGTTATTTACTGAAGCTTATTTTGTATCAAAATGATAATTGTTACAGCAAGTGCCTTTTGGGTGCGTGCCTTTAGGGCTGGTTTTATGTTTTTATTTTGCACGTGTTGCAGATTTTCATTTTTCATTGTATAATTTGGGATATTAGGTGGTATATGGCTTTGTTTGTAATTTTGATTTTATTTTGGTGTTTGAGCTTTTGATGGTACTGGTAGACCTTTCTTCCGTTGTTTAATGGGTCTCATAACCTTATGTTAAACCACTTCTCTCAATACTGGAAGCCATGGTTTACTGGTTGTCATGCAAAAAACTACTTCATATCAAACAAACTTATCCATCTCCATCTACATTTCCAATGAAGATATCCATTTTCTTGTTATTCTGTTGTAATACATAATTTACGATGAGATTTTAGCTATCTTATACACTTCATATTTCATTTCTAGGTAAATTTACTAAATTTATTTTCCAAATCTACCATAGGATTTATTCAAGACAATGAAAGAGCAAAAGAAGCTTCAAAAGCCAAACATAAAAGTAAAAATATTTTCTTTTATATGATAGAGATGAAAAGTATCAAGACTCTCTGTAATTTTTTATGTAAATATTTTTTATAATTTTAAAAAAGATAAAAAAAAAGGATACAATTTGTAGATGTTGAAATATTAATATATGTAGAACCCATGGAACAGCTAAGATGTGCTTATGAAGAATACAAAGGAAGTATATATATATATATCATAGCCTTAAAATGACAATGTGAAAGGGTTTTGATTAAATTATTTATTTGAAGTTACACATTCATAATCAGATGGCTTATTCATTTGTAGCGATGCATTGGTGCAATTGATGAGACCATTATCGACGCCATTGTACCTGTTGAAGTATGTGAGGTATTTCACAATCGGTATGAGGCCCAAAACGTCTTGTGTGTATGTGACTTACATATGAAGTTCACATTTCTCTACACTGGATGAGAGGGAACAACACATGATGCTCGTGTATTTATCGATGCATTGAGTCAAGTCTGAAACCAATTTCCATGGCCTGAGGACGGTAAATGTCTAATATTATTTAATTGTTTGTCTTCATATTTTTTTTTTTATATTTTCGAGTACATGGTAGGTAAGTAACTGATTTTTTGGTTGAAATGGTTAACAGATTATTATTATCTAGTCGATCCAGTGTTTCTATGTATTTGAGGATTTATGCCCTCATATCTTAGAGAAAGATATCATAGGAGTGACCGTTAGGGTCAACGGACATTTAGGGAGTCTAAGGATTATTTTAATTATCGTCATTTATCCATTCGTAACATAATAGAAAGCACATTTGGGATTTTGAAATCACGGTTTAGAATTTTAAGACTTATGCCTGTGTATTTAGTTGGGAGGTAATGGCTCCTGATCACTGTATGTTGTACGTTACACAATTTTATTAGAATGATGATGCCGAACTTCTTCTTGTTCGAGCATTAGAGAATTGCGCAGCTCAATCCAAGTAGTCGTGCGGTTGGTGATGCTGTAGCTTCAGCACGTCATCCTGACATAACCATAGAATCAACCTGAGCTATGTCTATAATTAGGGATGATATTGTTATTTCTATGTGGGTAGACAGTGGTGGTTATTGAATGGTAAATTACTCATGGTGATATGTATATAATAAATATTGTGATTGTAAGGTGTAGTTTGATTATTCAAACTTATAACCATTTTGCAAATACATTTTGAATTTATTGAAATTTATGTAATATTTCTCGTCTAATTTTGATGATATATCAAACTAAAAATTTTATTTTAGTATGGGTGGTGCAATAGATTACTAATTTACATACACTGGAAAGTTTGTAGCACATGATTTCTTCACAAATTAGCATCGCTAATTTTACAAGGTCTATACATAAATTTATTTTAATAAATGATTGGTCCATACGTAATTTTTATAATAATAAAATTATAAAATAAAATGGTTTTATATGAGATAGACTATAAAATATATATATTTTAAGAAGAGAATGGAGTTGGTGCTCTATGTGGAGTTGTTGAGAACATTATAGGATAGAATTTTACCAAAACAAATCTGATTAATTTTTAATCATCAATGACATACGGTGTTTGCAAAAAGTAAGCTTAAAAGCTGGACAAAATTACCATGAGTACTTGAAAATGGAAAATGATTTTAAGCACAATATTTTTATAAAAAGTATTTTATAAATATCGAAATAATTATTTAATTATTTTGTAAATAAAAAATATTTTTATTTGATATTTTAAAAAATAATTTGATTTATAAAAATATTATCACCTTATAATATTATTATGAAATATATTATAAAACATAAAAATTGGGTAGGTAATTTATAAATTATTATTACTTATTAATAAATATATTTATAAATAAAACAAAATCATTATAAATATTATGCAATAATTTGTGGGACTCACATTCATCTAATCTCCAACAACTTAAAAACATCTCATCTCATTTCCAATCTAAACATACAAAATTTTCAAAAATTATCTCATCTGATCTCAACTCGACAATCTTACTACTACTCACAAATTATTTTAGATTTTCAACTTATCTCACTATCCAAATGGGCCTTAGTCTAATCTAAGAATAACAATAGTACCAATTCATTTTGATCTTGTTTGTTTTTTATTTTTTGTTTTTTTAAAAAAAGCTAAAAAAAATGAGAAAAATCAGAACAAGATATATTTAAAAATCTAAAAATAAAAAGAAAAGCAAATAGCCCTTAGTGGGCCACTCAAATCTGAGCAACCTTCAGATGAGGAACACTCTTAGGTGGCCCGCGAAGCCACCGCAGATCAGTATAGTTGTTTTGCTAGAACCGACACCAATGGCCCTTAGCCACCTCCACCATTAAGTTGGCCACCTAAACCTGACCGGTCGTGGTGGCTCACATCTGTGATTTTATTTTTTAAAAATGATATTTTCTTAGTTTGTCAATAATCACTTGGTGGCCTAGATTGAAGTTTTAGTTTTGTTTTTCAAGAAAATATACTAGACTGGCCAGATCAAGCCGGCCACCATTAATGGAGGTGTCTCCGTCCTCGTTTATTTTAAATTATATTTTCTACTTAACATACCAATTATATATGGCCTATAACTTCCACAGCAAATTCTCAAAAAAAAAAAAAAAGAAAGAAAAGGTTCTATATGACTAAATACCAACAGTTTGCTAGCAATTACCAAGCAATTACATTTGATCTTCAACAAGATGTTCCAATTCTGAAAGGACACGTCGGTGCAGCCCACGTCAATACAAAAATAATTCGAAGTAATTAAAGTCAATGTACGTGCTCTGATCTTAATTGTGATGCAAGTAGTCCATTAATTTAAAAGTCATAATTAAGAGAGTCATATGCTTTTGGTCTTTATACTTAGTTGTAACTCACAAATGTCTAGTAGTTGTAACTACGATTTTTTTCTGTTAGAAGTGAGAATTATTAATAAAATTGTAGTACCGTCTTCTTCTTAAAAAAAAAAAAAAAAAAAAAAAGTCACAGGGCACATAATGGCTAGCTAGTCATGAATATCCTATATCTTCGATGCTTGACAATTTACATGAAAAAACAAAGTCATACGATAATATTAGAGATCATCGATCTACATGCAGCTACCTAGGTACGATCTCAACTAAGAATCAGCATAAAAAGTCTTCATTATATTTAGGGTCTCTCAGCCTCAAGCTGCACTCAGCGCAGAAATGCCTACAACTAACTCGGATTTTCCTCCAAAATCCTTCCAAACCAAGCACAAAGATTGCAGGTTCTTCTCCAAGAACCATTCCAAGGAGTTCTCCAGACAAAAGTCTTTCGAAGATTATCAAGGAGGGGCATCTGCTTCTGTTCCCTTCACATGGGAATCTCAACCAGGAACTCCAAAGCTCCAGTTCCGCCAAGCTAGTACTACTACTGATCTCCCTCCTGATCTCACACCTCCTCCTTCCTACTATTCCAGTACTGCCACAAAAAGACACATTAAAAAGAACTCGAGGCCTAGTAATATTATTTTGCGTATCATCTTCCCTTCAAGGAAATCAAGAGATCTTCCACTGTCGCCGGCTTCTTCATCATCATCGTCTTCTTCATCATTTACATCTTCGCCATCGTCCCAATCCTCCTACTCAGTGCCATCTTCTCCAGCACTGAACTCTCATCGACGGGGTGATCGAATGTCAAGTAGCCCAAGACTATCATAATTTGATTTGAGGATGGACGAGAAAAATCAGCACGAATATGATCATCGGGTGCCCATTTCAACTTTGTGCTTTAATCGTGGATCAGTGAATGATAGGTCCAGAGGTTGCTATTCATCCATTATCAAGGTATTGCTTAGAGAATATGAATAAATAAAAGGGGTTTATGCAGCATCTGTTACTGAAGCGCTAGCTCTTGGTTATTTCTTTCCAACAAGCAGCTCATCATGCAGATTGTACAACGTACGGATCTTAGCTTGTCTATCCTGTACTGATTCTTAATCTGTTCATCGAAATATATGCATGTTATAATCGAGCTGCTATATGTTATGAATTTCTGATCATATATACGTATAGGATGATGATGATCTTAAAAATAATACTGCCAGGAAGGTGCGTGTTCTTAATTCTCATCAATTGTTTCTCTTTCTTTCTATTCTTTTGTTTTGTTTTTTGTTTTTCCTTGTTCTTTGCTAATTAGCTTCTTATTTGTCAACTGTATAGATATAGTACCATAAATTTAGCTACACAGGTTAATTTCCTCAGAGCTATCTGATTGAAGATTTAAAAGTGCCCATTTTTTTTTCCTTTTTAGTTAAAGAAGACAGAGAAATTAGTACATGCATATATGCATGCTCGCTTAATTTCAAGGTATTATGATCAGGAACAGTACCCTTTCTAGTTTATGCATAAATAATCCCAAATGCAATTTTAAAGGGCAAAACTGGAGCAGAGTTCGGATCACCGATAAAAAATGTAATTAATTACATAAAAAATATTAATGTTTAAGTGATGAGGACATTAATATATAATATCTATCTCTCCAATGGTACCTCCAATATATATCTTCTTCTCTTTTACTTTGTCAAGCATTCATCATGATTAGAATATTACAAGTATATTCCTAATTAATTGATTTTAAAAAAAATACCCTGGCTGTGATCGACCACATGGCATCTGAACCGGATCGAATTATATATTGGCCGGGCAGTAGTACTATATATGACACATGATTCACCAATCAAAATCCCATTCAAAACCTTCTTGTAAATTGATATTATAAAAAAAAAAAAAAACCTTCTTGTAAATTAAAAGGCATAAGCATTAATAATTAAGATAGCCCCATTCAAAAAACAAAAAAAACAAAAAAAAAAAAACAAAAAATAATTAAGATAGCCATTTTTCTTAAAAAATTCGCGATCTACTAGCTAAATATATATGTACTAATCGTTATCCTATATATATATATATATATATATATATGAACATGAGGTCCTAACGAGATCATGCCAATAAATTTCACCGGTAAATACATTTAAGATCTGAGAGATACTATATAATTTCTTTTATTTTTTTATTTTTCCAACAGATGATCAATATATAAGATAATATAGTTTATGAAATTGTCCGCATGCAGGCGCTCCAATTTTTAATTTTGTGGGTCCTGTCGGCCTGGGGCTGCATTGCAATTTTGAAAAAGTTTGGATACCGTTCTCGATACCAGCAGACATTTGTAATTTAAATTGGAAAGATTCAGGTTGACTTCTATATTAATATGTTAAATTATTTATATAAATATTAATAATAGAATTGAGGGCAATTATTATTGTTTTATAATCTCAATATATTAATTAGTGTCACGTCGATCGAAGACTTGATCTCTTTCGGTGAATTTAATCTATTCATTTTTCTGCATTTTTATTTGCTTTTGTATATATGTATAAGTCAAATCAGGCCGATGGGTTCCGCTCGGGATGGCAAATTAATTAATTAGAAGGTACTATTATTACATGGTCTAGCCTTGAGCTGGGATATATCCTAGTGGGCCGTCAACTTCGCTATTTAGGGCCTTAGGCCCGTAATCAAGTATATAATTTCTCAATATTTACGGTACGAGTGGTGATTAAGTACTATATTTAACTAGATAATTGTCTAAATATTGTATTCCATAAGAGGGCTCCTTATACATATATCGAAAGACTAGGACTACATGTCTTTATACTTTTACTTACAAGATTCATTTCGTTAATTTTCTTTTGAAATTCAAGTTTTTATAATTTTCAGTATATTAATAACAGACATGTGGAGCAGTAAGTATTTTGTAAGTTTTTTTTAAGTGCATTTAACATTTTGCTTTACATGAAAATAGTTTGATTTTCATTATCACTACATTGATGACTCAAATCCCACCATTTATTTTACTAATTACTCATCAAAATTTGATCTTATTCCATAGTAAATCACGGGTGGATAACAATTAATCCTTCTCTCTTACCCAAAACTCTTGTCCTAAAGATCCTCCCATGCATGTAGGCCCTTGCCGCCTCTTGATCAAGGTTTCTTCTCTCCTGCCTTTCAAGTATGGCCCGATAAACCAGCATATATCAATGTCTTATCATCTTCTTACGTCTAGGGCAGTTGAGATAACACATGAACTACTCCATCTCCGATTCATTTCTTTAGAAGGTTGGCATGAAAAATTGGATGGATGCGAAATTCAGCGAGAAGGAGTCATAATAAATGACTAGATTAATTAATGATCTTATGAGAGATTTAAAAGAGACCAAAGAAACAAGCTACCTACTAGTTTTGTATTTTGCTGCCAACCCACTGTGGTCTGCGCGCCAATATGGGTGTAATGACGAGTTGGGTGTAATCTCCAACTTCAAATTTGATCGAGACGTACACTTTGTTCTAATTTCTCGAGCTAGGCGTATGGGATGTTTTAGCTCTTATAATATCACATCTCTCCTTTTTAGTTTTTCTTGCACCTATGCTACTTTGGCAGTGCTTGAAATATATAATAAAAGAGTAGGGGTTCCTAGTCATATACAACTTTCAAATGGATCATTTTCAGAATGGAGTGCCAACTAGTAATGTAGTGCCTTACAAGGCACTACCTAAGAAATTGGTCAGTTGGTTAGCACGGAATGAATACAGCCGTAATACTAGTTGACACTCCATTTTGGAAAGGCCCCCTTTGAAGTCATATATGGTTGGAAACCCCCTACTCTCCTATCATACCTTCCAATTAGCACCGCAAGGTACGTAGCATCAAATGGAAGAAGATCTAAAAAAGAGAGATGTGATACTATGAGAGCTAAAATATCATTTACGCCTAGCCCAAAAGAGAATTATGAAGAAAGTGTACGATAAGCATTATCGAGAGGTCGAATTAATTCCCTAAGTGGGTCTAGATATTAATTGGCCGCTGGGATATATGGTATCGGGCGCATACAGTACCCTTGAACAAATTCTTCTCAGGTGATCATGTCCTGTTCCTTTTGATAGAGGAGTTAATACCACAATTGTCATGTGCTGTCCTCTAAATGAAAAGAGGCTCTAATGATATATCTGATCGATCGTCCGTTGGAGTGCCATGCATGATAATGAAAGAACTGCTTTGCCCTGCAAACCCACAATTTGTGGGGTTGTATTCTCAGTTATATGGTTGGAAATCAAGGCTCAAAGATTTGAAGCTGAGACCAAGGTAGCCTAATTAGGCCTCGTTTGGTTACACAAATAAGATGAGATAAGATGAAAGTTGAATAAAATATTGTTATAAAATAATTTTTCAATATTATTTTTATTCTAAAATTTGAAATCATTTAATTAGTTTTTGTATTTTGTTTCAAAGTTTAAAAAAATTGTAATGATTAGATGAAATGATATGGTTTGTGAAAACAAACCCGGCCGAATTAATCCTCTAGTCTAGTCGGGTGGTGTGAGAACCTTGATCAGAAGATTCGCCGAGCATTAATCCTAGTTGGTGGAGATCAATAACTGAAAGATTTTAGTGAGATGGCCCATCAACTCATGCTATTGGTCGTGCTCTAATTTTCGTGCTCAACCCTCCATAGCCAATCTCCCACATTCCTCCTTCTTAGAAGTAAATGTTGGTAACAGACCATCATACATTTGGAGAAGAATAATGGCAGCCAGATTTTTGGTGGAAAAGGGCTCAATGTGGAGAGTTGGAAACGGAAGCTCGATTAGAGTAGGGATGGACAAATGGCTCCCCCAGACCCAGTTAGGAAGAGTAACCGGTATGGCTCACTGGTTAGACCCCACAGCAACAGTCAATGCTTTGATTGATCCTAACACAAGAACTTGGAGTCAGGAACTGGTTAAAGGTTCCTTTAGTGAGGAAGAGGCCAGGTTGATAATGCAAATCCCCTTAAGCTATTCTAATTTGCCTGATAAACTGATTTGGTGGAGTGCAGCTGATGGACAGTTCACGGTTAGAAGAGCATACCACCTCCACAAAGAATTGGTTGATTAGTCACTAGGCCAAACCTCCTGTAGTAATGAGTGCTCAGATGGCTGGAAGATATTGTGGAAGCTTAAGGTTACCCTTGCAATTAAAAACTTCCTATGGAGGGCCTGCAAAAATAGACTACCAACACTCAAGAATCTGTCATCAAGAGGAATAGTGGAGAAACCTCTCTATCCAATCTGCCTAAGAGAGGAAGAATCAACCTTCCATATGGCTTGGAGCTGTCCTGCAGCCTAGGATGTGTGGGGACAGTGCTCGAGATTTCTTCAAAAGAGATCTCCCATGTCTTTTAAGGAGCTATGGTTTCGATTGTGCAACACAGTGAGATGGAAGTACTAGAAGAATTTGCAGTGGTTTCTAGACTCATTTGGCTTAGAAGAAACAATTTCATTTTTAAGCAGGAATTCTCCGACCCTAATCAGGTATCAAAACAGGCCTCAGGGTTCTTGCAAGGACTCGAGGCTCTCAAGTCAGTGAGAAACAGTCAGAGGCCTATAACATTGCCTGATGAAGAGTGGTCTGCTCCCCCTGTTGATGTTTTTAAGATTAATTGGGATGTCGCAGTGAATAAGATCAACTGCAGGGTTGGCGTAGTGGCTATAGTCAGGGACCATCAAGGTAGAATGTTTGCTGCCTTGAGAAAGAACAGACCACTCTTCCCGAACCCATTACTAGCTAAGGCTTGTGGAGCTTTAGAGGCTGTTAAGCTTGGCATTCACCTGGGGTTAAACCGCATAGAGCTTGAGGGGGACTCACACCAGGTGGTTCAAGCTATTTTGTCCAAGTCCTTAGAGGCGTCTGCTTCTGCTATGATCATTAAGGATATTCAACTCCTCCTAAACCATTTTGTCAGGTGGTTTGTTAGGCATGTTAGAAGAAATGCTAACATAGTGGCACCCAATTTAGCTAGAAATGCTCTTTGTATCGCTGAGTCCATTCTGGATTGTGAGGATCCTTCTCTTTGTATTGATGGCTCGTTAAGCTAATGAATGAATTGAGCTTTATGCTCCTTCCAAAAAATATATATATATATATATATATTGAAGAAGAAAAAGAATAAATTCAGAAGAAGAAAAGGGTGACTGACTGCTTTGAGGTACCCGGTAACTTTTCCTAATTTCATATATATACATGAAATATTAGATCAGATAATTATAGGAATGCTTTATTCCAAAGCAAATGGCTCCTTATATAGATACCCACATGCTTTACATGGAAATTATTTGACTTTAAATGCATTAATGACTCATATCCCACCATTTATTACTTTGATTGCTCATATCAAAATTATTCCATAACAAAACACGTGTCGATAACACTCAAATATTAAACAATAGCACAAACATTTATTATTTCAAAATTCAAATTCAATGCAATATAAATAATATTAGAGAAATAATATTTACAGTCATAAAGTGTACAAGCGCCACACAATCATTTTAAAATAAGTGTACAATGCATACACAACTTATGTTTATATCTAGCATTACTCTAAATAATATATAAAGACTAGGACAATATATATAAATATTTGATTTTGAAAGTGATAAATGCTAATGCTAATGTGTCAAAACCCTACCATGGAATCTTGAAGCAATGATTAGGACATACTTAAGACATCCATTGATCAATAGATTACCCTAAAATATCTGGAGCATCTTGATCCGACCAAAACCCCATCATGTTCTACTTCCACACTAACAGAATTACGTACTCGTCATAGCTAGGAACAAAATTAGACAAATCCTCTTGTTTGCTTATCTCCCTACATGAACCTTGTAAGTTGCAAATGGACGTACGTATCACCTCGAAGGACTGCAATTTACCGCCTAAGCTGGTCATCTTCAACAACGTCCGGGTACTGGCTCTTCGATTTTTCGAAGGGACTCTTGCTAATTAACAACATTTCCGTGGAACACATGCAGGATTTATGATCAGTAATTCTCTAATCAAAATGCATGTCTGTAATCTTCATAAAATACCAAGATTTATGACCTCAAACAAGTCTGATCAGTACTACGCGCGTACAGACACGGAATTATTAGCATCTCATGAATGGTTTCTTAAGTTCTGAACATAGGATAATTTATTTCTGGTCTGGTTACGAAATTCCTTCCTTTTGCTCGGGAAACGTGCATGCAGCTAATATATCATCATTATTTTTCTCTATTAATTCACGTTGACGATATTAAGTGTACGTATGACTATTGGGAGTGTGAGTTCGAATATAATCTAATTATATCGCTCACATGATCAGATACTCATCATGTCAATTACTTCGCTCTCGAGTCTCAATTAATAACATGCATGCCATCAATGACGGCTGACTTCCTTGATTAATTGATAAAAGTTCTTTATAAATTACCCACCCGGCCTTACAGCTAGCATATATATCATGTATCACGTCCCCGGCGGCCTGATCTATAAAAACAAAAGAAATTTTCCTTTTTCCTAAAGTCTTTCATGTATGATTACTATATATATATGATATTAACTCAACCTACGGTTAGCAAAAGGTTCTTTAGCTGGCCGGCCAATCACATGCTTGATTAATATCAGACATGCATGAATTTACCTTGGGCTTTGAGATTATATATATTGGTGATCTTGATCTCAATGATGATCTCATGCATGCTTAAGTTAATTAACGAAATCAAGGGTACCGCGACAAATTAGCCCTGAAATACGGGTCAAACAAGAATCCTTGATCTATTGACGTTAATTCTTTGGTAAATCATAAATCGAAATGTACATATGAATCTGCGTATATAGTTGATCATAGCCATAGGCATGAAACACGTTCCTTTCGCTTCAAATGAAGTACTTGATGCTTGATGGCTCTGTAAAGCAAATTCTACGTTATACTTGAAAAGGAATATTCTTTCACGAGATTGTCGGGGATCTATCTCTGTGTGTGTGTGTGTGTATTCTACCATACGTACCCTTCCTAGGAAGGGCTCATTCGGGTGAAATTAACTTTATCCCAAAGAAAGATGGAACCAGATGATCCGCTCAGAAATGGACAATAAGCGATCGATGAATTTTAGATGATCACAACTTTCTGCACCTTAGAATTGCAAGGAACACGACTGACCGATTAAGGCCGACATGATCCATTTCCCTATAAATTCCCGAGTAAGTCTACCACACATGATACGTCAATATTTAAGCCATAAAATTGGCATTCCGAGGAACCTTATCTGGAAACTGATCAACTGCACTCTATATCCCATTTCACTTTAGTACGTACTATACCCCGATCGATATATGATATGAGTAATGATACACACATTACTTTTCACAATATTTTCCTCAAATGTAAAATGAGGGTATTTTTTGTAAAGTGGTATATATTACTTTTATATGGTATTTTATAATAATATTCAGCTCCATTTTAAAACATGATTATGAAATATATTGTGAAAAATATTTTGTATTTATCATTTTTCATATCATATATGTGCGTGTGTACGTGTCAGAAAGTTTTCGAAGCAAGCATTGGAGATTGATGGGTTTATTTTCTTGCAATTTAAGCAAGTTAATTCGTAGTTTAAAGAATCCCTCCAAAAATACGCTTTCTAATTTTCTATAGGCCAGTTTCCCTCCTTTTCTTCACCTACCAAGATACTGAGAGTTAAAACAAACTATACCGGCATTTTGAAGCTTAATCTGATACATCAACGTCTTAGCCCGCACTAGATAGCACATTTCAGAGCTGTTTCTTTCGACATATATTTTGAATTAAAGATCAGGCAACACCGTCAACATGACATGAGAGGTCTAGATCACGGTGAAATTCCCAGTCTAGCAATCAAAGGGCGAAAATTAGGAACTTTTGATTGCTTAAAGCAGATCACCAATCATAACAAAATAATATTGTTTGAGCAAAAATTCTAATAATGAATAACTGATCAGGATAAGATATATGCATGTGAGAGTGTATTAATTGCTACATAAATATGTGCGCGAAATAATAGTCAGAAAAACAAGACTCTACACCACATCCTGCATGAATTCTGACGATCTACTGACATTTGCAATAAGTATGATGTAACCTCATTAATTAGCATCCATTAGATCAATTGAAGTACTTCTGCATGAAATATGAGTTGAAATTAGAAGAAAGTTAAAATTTAAATAAAATATTATTAAAATATAATTTTTTAATATAATTTTTATTTTTAAATTTTAAAAAATTGAACTGTCTCTTATATTTTGTGTTAAAGTTTGAGAAAATTATAATAATTAGATGAGATGTGAAAACAAAAGATCAGGACAATGAAATAAGTTGAGATGATTTGTGAATATAAGAGTGAGATATTTGAGTTGAGATGAGATAAGTTAAAAATAATTTGACATTTTATGGGATCTTGAGAAATGAGAAAAAAAAAGTTAATAAAAATATTAGAAATGTTAAAATATTGTTATAATATAATTTTTTAATATTATATTTATTCTGAAATTTTAAAAAGTTAATTATTTTTTACGTTTTGTTTAGAAGTTTAGAAAAATTATAATAATTAAGTAATGATTAGATGAAAATTTTAAAAATTTAAAATTAAAAAATGTTGTATTTATAGTATTTAAATATTGAGATGAGATGAAATACAAACATCTTTATATCCAAACCAGCTGGCCTGATTGATTTGTATATTTCATTGGGACGTCATTCTATGTAAAACAAGTGTCCATGATGTGCGCTCGCGAGAGAGAGAGAGAGAGAGAGAGAGATCCATACGATAACTTATGTTAAATGTTCTTCGGTCTCCAGCTGCATTTATTGACATATATGGTTTCTTTACTTTGACCAGTAATAATAATATGTTTTTCGAATATCATAATTTCAGGTTGTCGCCATGTTGGGTCGATCAAATTTGGAGGTACTGTCAGGAAAAAAACGCCAAACACGCTTGAACTTCGATTCGATTTCTCCTCTAAAATTGACACACATATACATACATTTTTCTGTATTATATATATATGCTAGCTCAAACATATACCGTTCTTTTTTGCATAATCATGTCAGGATAAGGTTGATAACTTGATAGTTGATAGATATCTTTCTTGTTTAATTTTATGGAAAATAATAGTGGAACTCTTTAAATTTATTGTTCAATCTTATCGTTTATCTATTTTAATTTTTTAATTTATTTTTTATTTAATGATTAAAAAAATGATTATTAATGAAATTATATATATTTTTATTTTTTTAATAATTAAAAATATTAAAAAAATACTTTAAAAAATCAACAGAAAAATAACAACATCCTAGTGAGAGAATCAGCGGTAAAAGAATGTTTACCGGTACACAGCGTAAATGCTATACCGGTACACAGCGTAAATGCTGGCGGCCGACTACTACCATACTAATTTTATAGATGTGCAGCTATTCAGTATTGATGTCCACCATTCTAATTTTACTGCAATGATAGATACAGTGATATGTATAAATGTGGTATAGTCGTTTAAAAAAAAGTGATATTTATTATTAAAAATTTAATTTTCTCTTAATATAGATATGTATTTATTTATTTATTTTAAAAATAATTGTACGACTCACTATCATTTTTAAGAATAATTAGAGAGAAGTACGATTGATATTGACAGTGGAACTAAAAACTGTTCAGAAACCAAAGCCTATGGCCAATTTCTAATCTTGCCCACCATCCGTTTATAATTGCTTCTCTTTTGAAGAAATAGTACACTCTGATGTCCATCGACAGTCATTATGAAACGAAGAGAAACACATAATTAATATGAGGCATCCAATGCAGCTAGCTAGCCCATAGCAATCATCCATCTTAGGCAAGCTCGGCTGGCCATTTAGGTCAGGTGCTTGCCATCAAAAGTCAAATTCTCCAAGGCTGCACACGCGGGCATGCTATTGTGGAGCTGGCACTCTCTCTCTCTCTCTCTCTCTCTTGCTAAAGGACAAACGCAAACTATTCTGTATCTCACTCAACCGAATCCTTCGACACTATCTAGGAGATATTATATATATATCATCACCACTTGATAAAAAAAAATTCCAAATCTGTCATCAGCCCTACCCCTTTTTATCTCATAACTCTTAATTTTGATATTAATTTATTCTTCATGTATAAGGATCTTTAACCTACTTCCCCCTTCAATAACCTGGCTTGCCTTTTAAGCACTCATGATCATTCCTTAGTTTAGTTATATATTTCTTTGCTTGATCTCTTATATTGGTAGACATCTTTGCTTCGAGTCCTTCGAACGAGCTTTCTCCTCCGAACCCATCTAGCAAATTTGATCCCATATATACAACCAGTTCTGGCATGCTTGAATGTCCACAGAGCGGTAAATATATAATTCTCTATACCATCCATTTTTAAGAAAATATTTTACTAATTTTCTAACGAATCCGCCCTCCTGGCCTCCCTTTCCCCAGAATTCAACTTTGCAATTAATTTCCTCAACAGATATCGTACATATCATGAACAATCTCACTTTGCAATTAGTCTTTTTCTTTATTGCTCTTCTTCCATCTTTTAACTTGATCATCTTGTTGTTTATTTTAGGGAGAGGTTTTACGACATAGGGAAAAAGATCAAAAGAGAGACAGATGCATCTTCTCAAATGGGAAGGAGACATTTATTTGGTCCTTCTAGGACTTTGAACACTCTCACACCATGTGCTGCATGTAAGCTCCTGAGAAGAAGGTGTGCTGAAGAATGCCCTTTCTCCCCATATTTCTCTCCACATGAACCCCAGAAATTTGCGGCTGTTCACAGAGTCTTTGGTGCAAGTAACGTCTCCAAGATGTTAATGGTATATATATATATACACTACCTGATCAAATATTTTACTTTTTCAAATGATCTACTTATTGCTCTTGATGAAATATTTCCCGACTTTTCTTCAATCTATGGTTTATCTAGGAGGTGCCAGAGAGTCAAAGAGCTGATACAGCAAATAGTCTGGTTTATGAAGCGAACTTGAGGCTGAGAGACCCGGTATATGGGTGCATGGGTGCAATTTCAGCTTTGCAACAACAGATTCAAACTTTGCAAGCAGAACTTAATGCAGTAAGGGCGGAGATGTTGCAACACAAATTTAGTAACATCATTCCTTCAAGTCCTGCTGCGTTGGTTTCTTCTGGGGCGGCGCCTGTTTCAATTTCTCATGCCCCACCTCACACGACTCTTTCTAGACCACCACCACCTCGTCCTGATCCACCTGTATTGCCACCTCTGCCTTCAGCTGTCACTTCTTTCTCTTCTTCATCCTCTACTTCTCTGTATACACCATCTTCAAGCGCAACAGGTTACAGCTCCATTATTTTGAATACTAATGTCCCATATTTTGACTGAATTCACTGCATCTACTCCTTTTTCTTCGTTTTTCTTGAAGAATGGCCATGCTCAATAGAGTAGGAAGGGCCATTTGATATAGTAGAATTGATCCATTTGTTTCACACTTATAATATATAATTCCTTATGGTTGGGAAGTAATTGAAAGAGATAAAAGAGAACTTGGAGCCTGACAATGGTCATAACTATAATCTCCACCAGTTATGATGAGATTCCTTTTGTTTTTTGTTTTTATTGGAGGGGTGTGGCATGGAAGAAATTTTCAGTTCTCATTCATTTTCCAGCTCTCTTTTTTATTCGAAAATGTCGAAGATATATAATATTGCAAGTTTTACGAGTCCAGTTTATAATATGATCAATGTTGTCAGATTAGTACTGAAACAAAAATAGTTTTGACTTTCCATTTTATCTGTAACATTTTACTTTGTACTAGTAGAACCTATGCAGTAAAGTTATAGGGTTTGATCTAGCTTGACGTTTCAATAATTTTTGTTGTTGTTTCTTCGTGTAATTAAGGTACCAACGTCTGATCATGAAGAGACTAGCTTACCTAGCTATCCATAGACATTGTTAGGACCACCACAAAAGTGTTCCATCTCGTTAGGGTTTTAACTTTTAATAGTGCAGTACTAGCCATATATTATTATATTGCGACTACATTTTCCCTAGATCGAAATCGTGCTGATCTATTTTCTGCTAAGAAGAAATTAAGGAACCTAGAAATAGTAAAAAACAAAATCTGAAAATTATAAAATACCTCTCAATTAAAAGAGGTCTGCATGTCAGCACAGCCTAGACATGTTTTTTTCTTTATATATATATATATGGTTAATAAAAGGTGTGACATATACAAATTAAAGCTGTAGTTTTCGGTAGGGGTTGACATGCACAAACGCCAATCTCTTACACAGATAGTCATTGCACGTGTGAGGGATATCTAGACTTGCAGTTTGAACTTTAAGTCAAAGTAGATGTGCTAGTCTGTGCCATATCGTAGAATTGAAGGACCTAATCAAAGCATTTTTATCAAGTGAAATGCTTTAAGCTCAAAGATGTATCTCACCTAAATAAATTTACAAATTAACGTGATCACTTGATGATTATGTGATTCGTTAGATTGTAAAATTATTTTTATTATAAAAATTATTTTTATTATAAAGTATTAGATCGATCTAATGTATCATATATATATATATATAAATCTATTTCAGTTTGTAAATTTAGTACTTTTATGATATATATTTGTGGTTGTAGCAACATAGTTACTCTAGCTAGCTAGCCGCCCAACCTCCGCCCACAACCCCCTTTTCTTTCTCATTGACAATTAATTTTCTTGATTACCCCAATTTGCAGTTTAAACATCATTGACCAGATCACATAGCACGGTCAATGTACATTAGTGTTTGTCCCAAACGTGACCCTAAACATAATATTTATATATATATATATATGTATATATATTTTATCGTGTGGGAAAAGCAAATGACAAATCGGAAGACTAAAAGTAGAGAAAATAAATGCCTTGAAATGGAGCTGATCAGTGAGCAAGTTTGACATTTATCATGTATAGATATTTGAATATTGACATAATTATAACTTTAAAGTTTTCTGAATTATTCTACATTAATTTATATATAAATTATATCCAGAGAGGAAATTAACAAAGTAATGGATTTTGTTGCCGGGATCAATGATATCATGGATTTCCTTAGCGTGTCGATGAGCACAACCTCGATCGAGTGATGCGCGCAGAAAACCAATTATACTCTAAGTTAAATATATAAATAATACCCAAGAAAAGACTGAATGTACATGCAATTGCGTGCACATAATAATCACCAGAGGGCTGATTGCATTGGGAAGGATTTTGGTTTCACGTCGCAATTGCTTGGAAAAGCCGCATCTTAGCTTGTCCTTTCTGAATTTCCTGATCTTAAACAGCACAAAACACACTATCATTATCTATATATATATTGAGTTCTTGCAGTCTATTTCACATACGAAAAATAAATAAATAAAACAAAAAATAAAAACAGATGTGCAGTACTATATATAGAACTGCTTATATTTAATATATTAATACTCCTAACCTACTAACTTTCTTCCCAACAGAGGCGCCTCATCATGATGCACCTTTCTGCATGAGCCTGATCATCTCCCAACAATACAGTAGTAGTACTTCCGTGTAATGATTTTGAAAGACGCCATATATTTCTTGCTTGTTGACAAATTCATCATGTAATTATATATATTCAATGAATACAGACAGACTTCTAATATTTCCTCTAAAAGGTACAGAATATATGATCTTACTTCCTATTCATGATGTTGCATTTATCAATATTTGTGAAGTGCGGACATGATGAGACTTGCTAGTAAATAATATTACAAATGTCAATTATAAGATCAATTTTTATTATTCCTTAATTATGAGGATTCCTAGATGTAATGAAATTAGAAACCTGCATCATCAAGTTCTAGCTAGCAATTTTTAATTCTTAAATCCGAAGACGAAACGGGTTTCTAATTAATGGGCTTGATTTTCAAATGGGAGAGATCAAGATGATCATCATGGTTGTCAGGGACTAAATTGATTGGGTCAAATCTTCTGAAAATCTATCACTAAGGGAAGAGATAAAGCCAAGAGATAAAGCAGAAAAGAGATGAGGCAAAGAAGTTGGCTCAAATTTCTGAAAGGAAAATGTATCACAAGTTAAGTTAAACCATATCACTCAAAGGAAATAACCTCTATATAAATAGTAGCTCTCTCACAAATCGAGAGGAGGCTCTGGACAGGCTCTCTACAAGCTCACTTCATGAACTCTCTACCAATGCTCTAGAAGGACTCTCCCCAGACTAAGTTCTCCCATTGTATTGAGCGATATGTGAGGCTACGAGATATTGTAAAATCATCACCTGATATAGTGAGTTTTGCCTTCAACAACCCGTGGACGTAAACTTTTATGCTGAATCACGTAAATTCATGTATCTCAATTTATTTACTTTTATTTGCTTATTTATTATTTATTTCATGGATGAATGCGAAAACACTGTATTGAAGCCCGAATCACCAACGTGGGTGTAGGTCGGGGATGACTCTTTCTTCCTTTCCGGTCTGGGCATTAACAGTTGGCACCGTTTGTGGGATCGACTTTTTTCTCTATACCGGAATTGGGAGAATGATAGTCTCCGACTCACGAGATCGTCTATAAAAGTTCGGATTCCTTGGTTCATGAGATCGTTTAAAAGAAAAATAAACAGATATATACATGATGCCTGCCACACCCTTGCGCGATGTGAATTCTACACTCGCAAGATCGTCACCGAAACATCAGAGAGTGCGTCAGTGCTTCTCGCCACAAAACTGCATGGAAACCTCCTCGTCACATGTAGTACCAGTGCTCTCCACAAAAGATTCTCGCCATCAGTCCTTGTCACTAAGAGTTGCTTTCATACATGGTTCCTCGCCACAAGATGTTGCTCGCCAATTGCCCACTCACGGGATACTCCTCGCCACTTACTCACCGCATAGCTAGAACCTCCCTCACCAAGCAAAGTCCCTCGCCATTTTGGGTTTGCTCACCACTGGTACTCATTGCCATAACTCCACTAAAGCTTCTAGCCAGTGATTCTCACCACTCTGAGTTGCTGCCAGTTATGTGTTTCCTCGGCACAATGGGTTTACTCGCCACAGGGACTAATTCAGTCCATGCATGGTTTGCTCATTGGGAGGGGCTACTCGCCAATTGCTTAACCATGAGGTACTTCTCGCCAGTTGCACAACGCACAGAGTGTTCCTCGCCACACCTTCTCGCCAAAAAGTGAGCAGTCGAGCATCTGCCTCGCCTTTCTCCAGTCAGTAAGATTACGTGGTCGAGCATCACTCCCGCCACGCCTATTCGCCAAGGCTACACGGTTGAGCATCTCTCCCATTACGCCCATTGCCAAGAGTGACGCACTGCATAAAGTATCTCTCGCCATACACAGTATTTTTCACGCCATTCACATAAATGTTACTCAACAATAGTTCAAAAGAAGAAGAAGGAGAAGGAGAAGAAGAAGAAGAAAGAAAGAAAGTCGAGCTAAATTGACTTGGAATTGAACTTGCCAAAGATGAAGAATTTTCATTGCTACAAAAGCGCTCAAGGCTAAGCAATTTTCCCATGCAAAAATCATTTAGTAGCAAATGATCTCAATTGGAACAAATTACTCTAACCGTTCGGTATCACGAGCATCCCATGTCCTCATCGTTGCAAAAACATGGTGGCCACACTTTAGCGGGATGACTCAGGTTCACAAATCTCAAACTTATAATTTGTATTACACTTACCTATTTTGTTTTAGTGAAAATATCTTAGGACGTGACGCAATTAAGAAGGGCGTGGAAGTCAAAAAATCCCACGGCCGACTCAGCAACCGTAAGAAAACCGGTGCCCCTTGGTGAGCAACAAGACCAATGCTTTAGGCAAGTAACTAGACCAACACCTCTCGACAAGCAACAAAATCGATATCTCCACCATGCAACCAGACCAAGGTCTCCGGGGAAAATATTATGCATACCATGCACAGGGTGCCCTTCACCAGCATATGTCGCCAATATGTCAGTTGTCTTCACCACTCAAGCGAGATGGACCAGGTTTTGAAAATTCAAACTTGTGATTTGGATTATTTAACCTAACATGTTTGTTTTTGTTGATATGATCGATCTCTAGCTCTCGCCAAAGGGGATGTGGTCGAGGTGATCTCCCACTAGCCTCAAATTGAAAGGTAACACAGTCGAGGTGATCTCCTATTAACTCATTCTTGCCGAAGGTGACGTGGTTGAGGTGATCTCTCACTACCTCAAATTGGAATGTAACACAGTCGAGGTGATCTCCCTTTAACTCCTCGCCAAAGGTGACTTGGTCGAGGTGATCTCCCACTAGCATCAAATTCAAAGGTAACACAGTCGAGGTGATCTCCCGTTAACTTCTTCTCGCCAAAGGTGACATGGTCGAGGTGATCTCCCACTAGCCTAATTTGGAAGGTAACACGGTCGATGTGATCTCCCTTAACTCCTTCTCTCCAAAGGTGATGTGGTCGAGGTGATCTCCCGTTAACTCATTCTCGGGAAAAGGTGACGTGATCGAGGTGATCTCCCACTAGCCTCAAATATAAAAGGTAACACCGTCGAGGTGATCTCCTGTTAACACATTTTCGCTAAGGTTACATGATCGAGGATCTCTCTCGTTACACCCATCTTCAAGAGTTACGCGGTCGAGGGCATCTCCCATCACACTCACATCCGAGTGTCTCCACTCGCTACAACCGCCACCAGCGGGTTACCTTCAAGAACGAGCTTCCAAACTCTATAACCACCTCGCGCGGGTGTCATTCAGGAATGATTTGACAGGCTCAGCAACCACCTAAGATGGATCTAGGGGGTCAATGGGCACCCTAACCACTTAAGTGCTATTTACTACAAACAAACTCTTACATCCACATCAAAACGAAAAAACACTAACAAAAAATACAGCATGGGGCAAAATCCACTAAGTCGACTGAAAAATAAAAAATGATCACCGAGTACGGAAATATACGCACTTTACTAACGATAAACATTCACATACAATCACTATGCAAACTTTCTTACAAACAAACTTCACAAAGGCCCATCCTCGAAGACCCTTACTACAAATTTTACAATTTCTTCTTGAGGACCACTCATGGAGATCTCCATTGCATAACAATGAAAAACTACCAGCTACCAAAATTTATTTTTCTGCAGGTGACCTCTACAATGGTTGATTTGAAGATTTTCAAGGTCTTCATGGTAAACAAGTTGACCTTAAGAATCGAGGGCATCTGTTAAGGACTAAATTGACTGGGTCAAACCCACTGGAAACCTATCACTAAGGGAATAGATAAAACCAAGACATAAAGTAAGAAAGAGATAAGGCAAAAAAGTTGGCTCAGATTCCTAAAAGGAAAAAGTATCACAAGTTAAATTGGACCCTATCACTCAAAGGAAATAATCTCTATATAAGGAGCTGCTCTCTCACAAATCGAGAGGAGACTCTGGACAGGCTCACTCCATGCACTCTCCCCTAATTCTCTAGAGGGACTCTCCTGAGATTAAGTTCTTTCATTGTATTGAGTGATATGTGAGGCTACGAGATATTGTAAAATCATCACCTGATATAGTGGGTTTTGCCCCCAATAACCTGTGAACGTAGGCTTTTATGCCGAATCACGTAAATTCATGTGTCTCCCTTTATTTACTTTTATTTGCTTATTTATTATTTATTTCATGGATGAATGGGAAGAGCACCATATGAAACCCGAATCACCAACGTGGATCGGGGATAACTCTTTCTTCCTTTCCGGTCTGTTGTGCAATTTTTGGCATTAACAATGGTAATTTGTAAGACAACAGACAAGAAGGTTTAGTAACGAATTAACCAATTACTTGGATTCTGTGATCAAATCGGAAAAGTACTTGACCTATATAATATATTTGTGTATCTAAAGCAAATGTTATTAGTGAAAGATTACTGTCTGTAACAAGATTCTATTCTCAAGTCGATGTATTGAGCAAACCATCTATATTACTTAAATTGTAAAATTTAATTCGTAAGATTCAAATTTTAAAATTTATTTTCTAAATCAAATTATGTCATGTAAACATTTTAGTAGGTGTGATATCTACACCAGCTTAATTCTTCTAGCACTATCTCATCCTTCTCCTAGCACATTAATGCCTCATTTCAATCAAGAAATAAGTTGACTTATTTTGTAATGAGACTTCCTTAGCTTAGGCCATATTTATGAGTATTCAAATATACAAAAATGGCACTACAAGAGAACATGTTTTTTGCGGTGCTATTAACTCCTCGCAATAGGATAGGAAACTGTCGATAATACCTTTCAGCCACGTTTTTCCATCGCAGACAAAACGCCGTGATTTATGCCTGACATTTGCTCTGGTTTTCGCCGATAAGGGAACCGCTGCATATCTGGACTAATTCTATCGATTTACACGCCGAGAAAGCTAGAAATTTGTTGGCTATTATTGCTTTCCATCGAATTGGCCTTGTCGCCGCAAAGGGAGAACAACTCCCTGCGATCTGTAGTTTGTTGCGGAGGAGAATCTTCATTTCAGCGCTTTCCAAAACCACCAAAGAAGTTACCTCCGGTGTAATCGGCTGCCGAATAAAGGTTGGGTAGCCACACTGGCACCTTTTACGGAGTTTGCCCAAAACACTGATGCACAATTTCGTCCAGGTACTTTTACGAGGGTTAATGTTCGGCGCAATAGGATTATACTAGGGTTTTCCTAGGTAACAATATTTCCTTCCCTATTAATTTTTAACAATGAATTCCACAAATTTGCAAGTAAAATTTCACAACATTTCATAAATTTTAGTTAAATTTCATAAATTTTATAAAAGTTCCTATATTCATGATGATCTGTGGTAAAATGCTTTCTACCACTCCCAATCTTGTGTTCTGCGCATGCATATATATTGGTTTTTGAGCATGATAATTTGCGTTGGCTGGATGGATTACAAATGATCAATTACTTGGCGCCAAAAAAATTCAAGGTACGTTTGAGCATGTTGTTCTTACTTTTTTTACTCCAATATTGGGTTTGCAGATGATATGGTAACTTTCACACATGATCATGACACACACATATTATATAGAAAACAATACCACTATATTATATATATATATATTCTAGGACTTTAAATGCTTGTCACTATATCATATATATATCCTAGCTAATCAAGATTGCCCTGTTCATTGGGCTAGATGCAAGCATATATTGATACAAAGATATCATTGTATCGATATATGCTTGCATTGGAAACAATATATATATACACATTGGAATCAATATATATATATATGCTATATATGCAACTAGATAGCATATATGCCTTATATGCTTGCCCTGTTCATTGAGCCAGATGCAGGCCTTGGAAATCGATTTCCAATGCTTGCATCTGGTTTTAAACTAGCCAAAAATGTGGAAATATGTCTACGTAGACCACATCTTGGTCTAAATTGCATGCAAATAGAATGCTATAAAAGAAACTGGAGGGCAGTTTCTACCTGATGAGATTCATCTCATCAGTTAGAAAATACTCTTTCATACAAGAGAAATTTGATAACTTAGTTTAGCAGTACCATAACAATGCATCCATAGTCTCTATTTTAACATGCCAGCAGTCCTACTAACTCTACACATGTACATGTACATACTCCAAATGAATTTTTACACTTAGAAGTTGTTTGGGGTATTGGCTAGCACATCCCAAAAAGGCTTTGCCCTTGGAAGGTGAATTGACCTGTTATAAAACACATCAATGTCATGGAATCAGACCATATCCTGCATCATGAAGTACTTACAATGGTATAAAAAACAAAACACTCATCTTTTTTCAACTTTAGCCTAAAACACCCTAAGATGAGATAATTTGAAAATATAGTGGCCTTTTCGAAAATATAACAAATGATGAGATAATTTGAAACTCATGACTTTATATTTACCTGATCTTTTGCAGGCCATTACGATCCTCTTGTGTACCACCTGAAATGGAATCATAACTTTTTAGTTATGTAATATTGCCTATACAAGAACCCTATGTATAATAGCAGTAATTTCAGGTTAATTCCGGTTTTACAAAATTGGCTAATCTTATATATCTTGATCCATTTTACTAGAGCACTATGACAATAGCTCTGATTTATTTCCACTTGTCTTAATATACAGCATTAAAGTAGACCTACAAATGACACCCACTTAAATAATTAAGAGGATATCTCCATGCAATTAAATATAAATTCAAAGCAGGCCAATTTATCTACTACCTATGACCTATGTAATTCAATAGCATGCAAGCATATATGTGGGCCAATTTCTCTTATCCAGTTAGACTATACAACATGTTATATATCCTCATAGCTATTCTATGCAACAGCTAAATGACTCATACCTAAGCTGTCCAAGCTGGATATAATAGTAGTATCCCTATTCTTACTGCTTTTTCTTCATTCATCAATTAAATAAAAGTTTCCCTGATAGTATTAAGCAGCATTTAAAATACTTGGAATTATTTTTGAATAGTCCACCCACAAAACCATGTAACCAGGATAAATATTAGGTAAAAAAATATTTAACTCTTCAAGTTCCACATTACCTCCATAAGCTTCCTTCGTCCTCTCCAACAACAGTAGAATAAAGTATGACTCTTGGACAAAATTAATATTGCTACTTCTTTCTCTCCACGACAACTTCATAAAAAAAGGTTAGCAAAATTGTAGCACAAAATAATGTTAGTAGTTACTGCTAGCTTGCAGCGGATGCCTAAGGAACTACAACTTGAGTCACTCTTTGAGACTCTACTTATGACATTCTCATGTTTAAACGTGTTTCATAGTCTCGCATATGCTCTTGCATTTCCATTAGACCACTTTTAAACTCTTTAAGTCGATTTTGGTAATACTCTGCATTTTTTCTATTTTGTTCATTTTCCATTGCAAGCCGTTCATACTCCTCATTAGGTACTCCAGGAACTTTAGGAGATTCGGGCATAATAGAGTAGCCTAGCCCTCGGGAATACCCTGGCCTATGTCCCAAAACCTCCATAAATATTCATGTTGCTGCTTCATCTGTGCGAGCATCTGGCTTAATAGCATTCATATTTTCAACCATCTGGTTCTGTTGCATGAATCAGAACCAGATTAACATCATATCACTAACAGTCCTACTTATAACCTTGCAATAGAACCAGATTAACATCATATCACTAACAGTCCTACTTATAACCTTACATGCGCATGTATGCTTGCTAACACCAAAAGAGTTCACTCGCTTACCAATTAAACAAGTTAAATTAATACTAGTACAGCTATACTTGCTTAAATAAATAGAGGCTCACATAATTGTCTTTTGTTGTTGGTGTGATAAATCTCCCCTTTTTGTTTGACCAATGCACATCTTTGTAGAAATTAATCAAATTCTTGTCCTTCTACAGATCATAAAAATACCAGTCACATTACTATAGTATTCCACATATTGACCAACTATCATGAATAGATGACACCTAGTACATAGAATGAATCACAATACCTTTATCTCCATTAGGACAACAAATGATGTTCTTCCGCTTGTGTGGTTGACCCTTTGTTTACTCCTATTTTCTTTGTTTTGGCTAGACATTTTCTGCAACAAAACAAATTTTTCTCCAATTTCTATGGTCCGAATGAATGGATGCCAATAAGAAAAATTATAAATTTAAAATAGTTATTAGACTTGGGAAATTATAAAGTAACTTCTCCATATCTAGAATCTGTCCAAAAATTACTTTCCCAAGTAATATAGCTATATAAACATTGGCTACCTAGTTATGTATATGTTTTATAACAATTCATCACTTAACTATTCTCTACTTAAATTAGTCTTTTCAGATTGTATGCGGGTTGGCAATTCCATATGTAATAGTTATCTATAGACACAATTAAATACTTATAGCAACAGCAAATTCAGAGTTAACCAAATCTGAACAGTTTTGATTACATCTTACCATTTTTATTAGCTTTATGTCATCCAATAATGGACATAAGTCTAAATCACCTTGACAGTACTTAAGTATAAGCTTAATGCCACATTAGAACAAAGTTAAACATATGAGTTTTGATATGAAAATATACTTCTTACCTTGAATGAATCACTCCCACACCGATTGCATAACCACTCCCAACCTGGCTGCTCTACCAACCCACCTCCATTAGCTAATGCCTCCTTATGTCTTGCATAACTCAAGTATTTTAGGTGCAGCTTATAATAAAATGCATTATATGCACGAGATAGCTGACTTGTGGCTGTCCGATGATGATTTTTCTTGGTCCAATCCAAGACAAGGTCAGTTTATCAATGTCATTGAGTTAAAAACCCATCTCAGATTATTTTCCTTACTTTGCACAACAGTGTCAGATTTTTTAAACCCAAAGTCAGATTTTTTAGACCCAAAGTCAGATTTTTTAAACCCAAAGTCAGATTCTTTTTAAACCTAAAGTCAGCTTTTTTTTTTTACTTTGCTATGAGTTATTGAAATGTCAATAACTCATAGCAATTTTTTAAACCCAATATCTGCATAGTTTCCTCCAAAAGCTAATGAGTTTTAACTCATAGCTAGGTTCATTTACTTACTTCATATTGGGAATTCAAAATAAGCATATATAATTTCTAATAAGTAGGAAAATTCTTATAGTAGTGCTTGATTCAAATTACCACATGCTTATATTGTACTAGTACAATATAAGCATTTAAGCATGCTATAATATAAGCATGCTAGTACTTATTGATTCAAATTACAGTATTCTTATATTTTGTGCCTCACCATCAAAACAAATTATTGAAATTATTTAATAAATAGCACTTAGCAAATCACATTATGAACCAGAAAGATGAATGGTATACTCGAACACGTTCAATAAGTTCCTATTTCTCTTTTTCATCGACAACACTCCAACTAACATGCCTCATTTCTGCATAGTACTTCACGATCCATGTAACTCTCGTTGTGTAGACTGTTCTGCTGTTGCATGATGGACCTATCTTCCCATCTTTTATCTCAAGTGGGATCTTGCCAAACTTTCTGAACCTCTCAAACTCTGTACCTTTGGCCACACCCCTACGACGTTGGCTAGTGTTTGCTACTATACCAGCAATACAAGAGGATATAAACAATGGACAGATCTAATAATTGAACTAGAGAACAAAGAAGTCCTGATCAATGTCATATATAGAAAACAAGTGTTAAAATCATGACCAATGCTTTCTGTAACCGTTTAGGCTTTGCGGGTATAGTCTTCTATAATATACAAAAGAGCAAAAGACATGACGAATATGAAATTTGGGTTATATTTAAGTCTATCATCAACCCACAAATATTAGCTAGTGATCCTCTGCTCAATGTGACTGGTATTCTTTTAATCACATTTTAAATAGTCAATTTCATCGGTGCATTCACATAACTCAAGTCTTTACATGCATTTTTATGACAATTCATTTAGGATATATACAACAGGCCAGTTTGCTATAATGTCATTCAAAGAATATAGAGCTATGATACAATCAATATGCCTCAACTAAAGATAGCATAAACATTTCCTAAATTATCAGACAATATTGAGTCAATAGCTGGAAATTAAAATTTCCCTCGGGAAAATTGGCCTAGTCTAAATTGAATCATGAGGGTAAATATTGGATAGCAAGTTAGTAATCTTACAGTATACAAATAGTATTAACGTTGAATGAGAAAATAATATCGTATAGTATGCTTAATCTTACAGCAAATATATATTGGCCTAGAGGTAATTACTGCAAGAGGTGGAAATGAAAATAGCATGGGCCGCTATGGTGACGCAGTGGGGATGTCAATTCACAGTGGGGCAGCCTAGGGAGAGAGAGAGAGAGAGAGATCAAACACCACATCAAGTACGAAAAGACCACAGGATCGAAATCCGGTTTAGAGTATTTCTTCTATACCGGCGAGAGACGACTCCTGCAAAGGAGGCGACGGTCTGAGGAACGGCGGCGCAGTAGGGGAAAAATTTGGGGAAACTTTGATGCAGTGGGTTTTTTCGTCGATTGCATGTGACTTATAAATATAATGGGTTTTTGCGGCGCTACTGGTTTCACCATAATATTGCCTACCCAGATGTTATTGTGGCGCTAAGTGTACAAGCCACCTATAAGTTTTTATTCAAGCGATCAGGATATCACCGCAACAGTGCATGGTTTCTTTCCGCGTCTAATTTCATCACAATAGCACATTATTTTTGCATCGACTTTGTTGGCCGTAAATAAACTCACCGCAATCTATTTTTAAAGGCGCAATTCTTGATCGTCGTAAAATCTTATGGGTGCCGAAAATAAAAACCATCGGCCATCAAGAAAAGCGTCACATTTGCCCACCAACTTTTGCAGCAATTGAATTTGCTGCGCCTACCAAACGCCGGAAAGGAAAATTAATTCCAGCGATATACTAACTCCATGCAAAATCGTAGGATGTTTTGTAATTGGTGGTATTTTGCGACCAAAAAGTAGACGCCGGGAAAAAAAACACAGCAAAATCTCAATTTTGTTGTAGTGTGGTTAGAAAACAGTTCTCTCTCAAACTTCATTTAGGTGCNATGCCTCAACTAAAGATAGCATAAACATTTCCTAAATTATCAGACAATATTGAGTCAATAGCTGGAAATTAAAATTTCCCTCGGGAAAATTGGCCTAGTCTAAATTGAATCATGAGGGTAAATATTGGATAGCAAGTTAGTAATCTTACAGTATACAAATAGTATTAACGTTGAATGAGAAAATAATATCGTATAGTATGCTTAATCTTACAGCAAATATATATTGGCCTAGAGGTAATTACTGCAAGAGGTGGAAATGAAAATAGCATGGGCCGCTATGGTGACGCAGTGGGGATGTCAATTCACAGTGGGGCAGCCTAGGGAGAGAGAGAGAGAGAGAGATCAAACACCACATCAAGTACGAAAAGACCACAGGATCGAAATCCGGTTTAGAGTATTTCTTCTATACCGGCGAGAGACGACTCCTGCAAAGGAGGCGACGGTCTGAGGAACGGCGGCGCAGTAGGGGAAAAATTTGGGGAAACTTTGATGCAGTGGGTTTTTTCGTCGATTGCATGTGACTTATAAATATAATGGGTTTTTGCGGCGCTACTGGTTTCACCATAATATTGCCTACCCAGATGTTATTGTGGCGCTAAGTGTACAAGCCACCTATAAGTTTTTATTCAAGCGATCAGGATATCACCGCAACAGTGCATGGTTTCTTTCCGCGTCTAATTTCATCACAATAGCACATTATTTTTGCATCGACTTTGTTGGCCGTAAATAAACTCACCGCAATCTATTTTTAAAGGCGCAATTCTTGATCGTCGTAAAATCTTATGGGTGCCGAAAATAAAAACCATCGGCCATCAAGAAAAGCGTCACATTTGCCCACCAACTTTTGCAGCAATTGAATTTGCTGCGCCTACCAAACGCCGGAAAGGAAAATTAATTCCAGCGATATACTAACTCCATGCAAAATCGTAGGATGTTTTGTAATTGGTGGTATTTTGCGACCAAAAAGTAGACGCCGGGAAAAAAAACACAGCAAAATCTCAATTTTGTTGTAGTGTGGTTAGAAAACAGTTCTCTCTCAAACTTCATTTAGGTGCCGAGATGCATTCATTCGACTTATAGTGTTATAGTGTATGGAATAAATTTATAATCATGGGTTCGATCTTGCCATCGGCTTGTTCAAGTTTGCTAAGATTCAGATCATGATCGGGACATGCTGCAGATCATAATCATTGGGAAAAGAAGAAACAAAGGATTAGAAAATCTCTCTGTTGCATGTGGAAAAATGATGATCAGAATGCTTATATATATAAATATATATAAAACATATATTTATATATAGTTGCCTTGTGGTTTTACCTTATAACTCACTTGGTGATAAAAAGCCATTACTCGATCGTGTGATGCCTCTAAGCTAGCTGTACGTATATAGTAGTACTATTTGAACTGCCAGATGATATAATAAATTACCATGCACCAATATCGTCTATAAGCGATGATTCAGTGGCCAACATCATGTCTTGATATATAGCACATGCACACTGGAGAGATCAAAGAAAGGGGGAAACAAAAAGGAAAATTAAACTTGATGGGCTTCCTTCATGATCAACGTCGTCGTAATCGGATTAGTGCAGTGAAACTGATCGTTCTCAATTTTATTACGACTATCTCATTCAGCTAGCATTTATGACAAGAGTTCTTCTCCTTGGAAGCCGGTGTGTAAGTATACCCTCTATTTTATTAGAGTAATTCTACATAGAAGTCATTGTAGCAGTGCACTCATTGCACTCACTACGTGACTACCGTTAGATCTTTTTTTTTTCATCTTCTCTGTGTGTGGTCTAAATAATACCACATCATGTGTGTAAAATGACTTCTTCAAATAGTGGCTTCTATCTATATTTTTTCATTTTATTAACATAATAAGGCTTGATTCGAAGGAGATTTTAATTTTAAATTTCTCTAACAAATCAAGTATTGTCATGTCAATCAAACAGAATGTGTGTTTTGCACAACTTTCAAATAGAGTTTTTTTTTTTTTTTTTTTTTAATGACGAATATATTGTCATTTTCACAATCAAACGCTTTTCACTGATCTGGATCATGCAATGGGGTACGATCGTGACCTATCCTTTGGGAGGCCGCCTAAATCGGTTTTCCCCTAGTTTTCCTATCTAAGAGTTTTGTTTTAATGATTTATATAGTTTTAGTATGTGTAAGTGATCTTATATATGCCAGTCATTTTGGGGAAAAAAAAAACGAAGCACACTTAAAACCTACATTAAGAAATCCACTTTTTCATGGTAGACCATATATTTTTCTCAAATGGACTATACAAGGCCTACACACTCTAAAACTATATATAGTATTAATTTTTTATTAAATATTAATTTAATCTTTTTATTTAGTTTGTTTAATATTTTTTCTATTTGTTTCTATAATTTTAAATTTTGCTTTAAAAAAAAGAAATTATGAATTTTTATCTATTTCTTATTAATGTCAAAAGTTTAAAGTGTTCAATTGGTTATAATATGGCAGATATATACCATGGTAGCGTTTTTCAGAAATAAATAATAAAGTATGGACGGGAAGGATCATTATAATATGAACCTAACTTCAAGTATATCTCTGAAACTTTTTCGATCCATTGATGTCTGATGAGTTCGAAAATTTAAACCCCAGGGAATCAGGGATTTCTAAAGTAATTTTTTCTTGTTCTTAATACAATCAATATTTCATTAATACAGATATTGTGACTATTTCTAGAGAAAAAATTCCAAGTTTTCTTGTCTTTTATATTCCTTTTTCAAAAAATTTCCGGTTCTTTAGGGGGTTTTGACGAGTAAAATTCTCGTGATGCAAAAGCCGGTGGACGCTTAAACTAACAATGTCCAATCTTGGTGGCCACAAGGATATTCTCTAGCAGCCTGTAAAAAAGCCAGGCCCATAAGCCCATTAAGGTTTACGACTGTTTGTTTCTTGAACCAAGACCTCTCATAAGCCTAAATAAAAGCATTGGTATTGGTTTATCTATATGCAAATGCAAACATGTACATATTTGCATAACTATACCATTAAATTGACTGTATTGGATTATGCATATCTAAATATTTTCATAGCTATGAGTAGGGGTGTAAGAAAAAATCGAAAAACTGGTTGAACCTAATCGGACCGGACCGTCCGTTTTGTAACTGGTTCGGTGCAGTACCAATTCTTAACAACGAAAAATGGTCCTAAACCAGTGCATTACCAATTTTCGTATTTTGACAATCAATTCAAACCAAATCGAACCCGTACATATATATTTTTAATTTTTCTATTATATATAATTTTAATATTATTATATATTATATGCTACATTTCTAATTAATATAACATGAAATTTCATTCTTATTATTCAAGTCTATTAATATTATAACATAAAATTAATATACTAGTATATAGATACTAATTATATTATTTTAATTTTATTATTCAAGTTTATTAATCTCACTAATAAGTTAGACACTACTTATATTATACTATAATTGAACATTAAAGAATTAGTAATTGTTAATAATAAATAATAAATTCTCACAATTAAGTTTAGTATTAAAAAAATTATAATATTAAACATATATAGTGTTATATAGTGTCACACGTGTAAAAGGTAAATCGGAAAACCGAACCGGACCAAACTGAAACCGGAAAAATTGAAAGTTTCGATTTTGGTGATGAATCGGTCCGTATCGATTTTTAAATTTCTAAAACCGGTATATACCAATTCGGTTCCAAAATTTCTTCAAAACCAGACCGGTTACACCCCTAGTTATGAGCAGTGTTTCAACATCTTTACAGATGCACTATTCACCCTACAAATACTATTTTTTTAATTTTTTTCTCTCTCTTCTCTCTCTATCTCTCTCTCTCCACCAACAGAATTATTTTGATATCTCAAGAGCTCCCTGCACATATTTCAGCTTCTCCCTCCCTTGACTCAAACAGAAGCCTTTTTGGAATAAAAAACTCGCGTAGCTCTCTATCACGATGGCTCTAGACGGATATTGCAGCAATCAAGTATGATTTTCTCCCTCTATTCTCTATTTCCGTTCTCTCTCTCTGGCCGAGTGAACACTCCTTATTTCTCCCTCCCAAAATTCTTGATCATGTGATAATTTCCAAGGTTTCAATCTCCCACAAGAACGGCGCACTTCCTCCATCACTTGGACTTGGAAATCACCACTGCCGTTGCACTAGGATTGTGTTTTCTATATCGACTAGCTAAGGTAAATGAAACATCAATCTCTCTATTTTGCCTAGGGATTTTTATTACATAGATTCAGTTAGTTCTAATTGTTGTCATTATCAGAAAATAGGCTTTTTCCAGCGATTTTAGAATCGTTGCAAAAAATCGCTGCAAATAGTTGATATTTAGACAATTTTCAAGTCGTCACTAATTTTTTTGTGAAACGTGAAGTGTTGGGGAGATAACTTTTTGCAGCGACTTTTTTGATATATTGCAGTGATTTTTGTCGTCACAAGAAAATATGGAAACTGTAGCAGCATCTTATTTGCATTGAATATGTAAATTGCTACAATAAGTACTTTTTTAGGCAACTATTATCGCTGTAAAATTAATTTATGGAGATTTGTTTATTGGCTGTGAATAAAAAGCACGGCAAATAGCCTTTTAAAACTCGCCTTTTCCCCATTTTTCTTTCCCTGCCCGATAGCCTCTATATTCTTTCTTTCCTCTTGATCTATTCTTTTTCTTTCCTCCTCGCCCCTGCCCCGCTGACCTGCGTCGTCTCCCCTACCCTTAACCCCCCCAGCAAGCCAACGTCGCCACAGTCGATAATGCCACCCCCACCGCTACACCTTGCCGAAGACTACCTCTCTTCCCAGTCTCAGCCCCTCAATCGTCGCCTATATCTCTCGGTATCTTCCTCCCAACGTTGCCTACCTTTCCCTCTTCAATTTCTTTTCCCCTCGCGGACGTTGCGACCTCTAGCTTCAACGAACACGCCACCTCCCTCCTCCAAGCATAGTAAATCAGCAAGCCAACCTACGATGCCTCTCCCTTCCTCTCAAACCCTTCTCTTTCTCTAGATCTCCCTCACTGCTTCTCTTCGTCTCAATCATGGATGATGGAAGCTCAACTACCAGTGACCGTGTAACAGTCAAGCCGTGGGATAGATGAAATAGATAGGAAAATGGAATGGAAATGGATATTGAATTTTGATAAAGCTCTTTTCGAGGGGAGCACCTCCAAATTGTAACTGAATCAATGTAATAATATTCTCGATAGTTCTTACAACGTAGTCCGTTAGGTTATATACTAAAACAAGTAAAGTGCTAAACTGCCCTTAGTACTCGGGCCTGTGGATCTTTATTACATAAAAAGGAAATAACAGATAAGAGTCGGGTCAAGCCCAACATGTAAGCCTTCCGTTCAGGCCATGAGCCATCATTTCTTCTAAGTCTTCTGAGATACGCTTTCCCTTCTTAGCCGCCACACATATCTCATTCTCTCTCTTGTTAATCTGCATCTCGTACCTCCATAGCTCCGTAACCTTCATACTGCAGCGTGTAACAAATACCCTCCCCATTAAATCACCTTGCCCACAAGGTGAGGATATTCATAACACAGTTTGTGATATGATTCCCATGATGCCTCTTCAGAGGGTTGTCCCTGCCAACGAACGAGAAGCTTGGTCAAAAGCCGATTGTTCACCTTCTTCATGCGTCTGGTAAGTATTTCTTCTGGTTCAGACTTAAAGATTCCTCTTTTATCCATTGGTGGTAAGGTAGCCACCGTCGATTGATTCTAACCTAACTTTGTCTTGATCTGTGAGACATGAAACACATCATGGATCTGGGCCGAATTTGGCAACCGTAGGTGATAAGTGACTTCACCAAGCCGCTGGACCACCTGATAAGGCCCATATAAGTGGGGTGACAGCTTGAGATTTTGAGGAGTCATTAAGGAGAGCTGTCGATACGGCTGTAATTTCAGGTATACCCAATCCCCTTCCTGAAAAGATTGTTCCTTTCGCCCTTATCTGCGTATTTTTTCATGCGGTCTTGAGCCTTCATTAAGTTCTATTTTAACAGAGGCCATATTTGGTGTCGTTGCTGTAATGTGTCTTCAACTTCTTGTAATTTTGCTGTGCCCATAGTATAGTCCACCAACCTTGGAGGCTTGTAACCATACAAAACCTCAAAATGAGTAGTTTTAGTTGTGTATTATAGCACCATTCAGCGAGTACTATCCAGTGTGACCATTCTTTGGGCCTGTCCCCCACGAAACTTTTGAGATAGTTTTCTACCAACTTATTAACGGTTTCTGTTTGACCATCCGTTTGAGGGTGGTAAGCAAAGCTGAAAGCTAATTGTACCCCTTGAAGCATAAACAACTCCTTCCAAAACTTGCTAGTAAATGTAGAGTCTCTATCTGAAATGATTATTTGGGGTAAGCTATGCAGTTTGAAGATGTGCTTTAGGAATAGCTGGGCCACGATCTTGGCTGAATATGGGTGAGTGATAGGGATAAAATGGGAATACTTCGTAAATATGTCTACTAACACCCATAAGGCATTGAATCCACTTGAATTGGGTAACTCATCCACGAAATCCATGAATATATCTAATCAAGGTATAGAGGGGATTGGTAGGGGTTGAAGAAGACCACTAGGTAGTGTATTGTCTACCTTAACAGTTTGGCACACCTCATAGTTTCTCACAAACTGTTTGACATCAACTTTTTGGCCTAGCTAGTAGAAATCTCTTCGTAGTCTGTGTATGGTTTTATCAAAACCCAGGTGTCCTCCCAGAGGGCTGCTATGGACTAGTTCCAGGAGCTTGAATATGAGATTGTCATGGGCAGGGATATAGACCCTATTTTTATAGAATAGAGAACCATTCCTCACTGAATAAGGTGGAGGTAAGTTACCCTCTTGGTGCTTCTGGAAGAGGGTTTGAGTCTATGTATCAGTGGAATAAAGGGACTTAATCTCACTCATCCAGTCCCATATGGGCAAGGATAAAAGAGAAATAATGACTTCTTCCTCTGAGCTATGTCTAGAAAGGGCATCGGCTACAAGATTCTCCTTCCCTTTTTTATATTCAACAATAAAATCATAGCCCATAAGTTTTGCAACCCATTTTTGTTGCATGACTATACCTATCCTCTGATCAAGCAAAAACTTCAGGCTTTGGTGATCAGTTTTGATCACAAAGGGTTGGTCCAGTAAGTAGTGACGCCATTTCTGCACTGAGGAAACTAGTGCAAGTAACTCCTTTTCATAAGTGGAGAGCCCCAAGGCCCTGCCCTTGAGAGCTTGACTAAAGAAGGCCAAATGTCTGCCTCCTTGCATTAGTACTGCCCCAATCGTGCCTCTCGAGGCATCACACTCTATTGCAAAAGGAGACTTGAAATCTTGGAGAATCAAGACAGGAGGTGCTATCATGGCAGCCTTTAAATTTTCAAATGCTGTTTGGGCCTCCCCATCCCATAGAAAATTGTTTTTTTTAAGCAAGTTTGTCAACTTAGCAGCAATTTCCCCATATCCCTTTACAAATCTGTGAAATTTTCAATGAGCCAAAGAAAACCCCTAAGGGCTTTTAAGGATTTAGGAACTAGCCAGTTTAGCATGGCCTTGAGTTTGTCCGGGTCTGCCCGTACCCCTTGGCCCAAGATCAGGTGGCCTAAGTAAGAAATTTCTAGGCAGCCAAAACTGCATTTACTAAGCTTTGCAAACAATGAATTTTCCTTTAGGATGTCAAAAGCCACTTGAAGATGCCCTACATGGTCAACATTGTTTTTTCTGTAAATTAAAATATCATCAAAGAAAACTAAAATAAATTTTATTAGATAAGGTTTGAAAACCTGATTCATGAGACTCTGAAATGTTGATGGGCCATTGATTAAGCCGAATGGCATCACCAAAAATTCGTAGTGGCCCTCATGTGTTCGGAATGTTGTCTTAGGGATGTCTTCAGGCCGCACCCTAATCTGATGGTAACCTGACCTGACGTCTAGTTTTGAGAACACTTGAACTCCATGCAGCTCATCCATGTGCTCCTCCACCACTGGGATAGGGAATTTTTCCTTAATAGTAACATTGTTCAAGGCTCTATAGTCCACACACAAACGCCATGAGCCATCAGCTTTCCTCACGAGCAACACAGGTAAGGAGTCGGGGTTTTGACTAGGTCGAATGACCCCTAATTCCAGCAACTCTTTAACTATTTTCTCAATCTCATCTTTTTGAAAATAGGATACCGATATGGCCTGACTAAAATAGGGTTAGTGTCTGGTTGGAAGGTGATACTGTGGTTATGGGATCTTGTTGGTGGTAGGCCAGTAGGTGTTGTAAAAATATCAGGACAAAGATTAATGAGTGACTGTAAAGGTTCAGGAATAGGTGGGGTTTTTTGTAGCTGGAATGTCTTCAATTAACTGTAAGAGGAGCCCTTTCTATTCTAAACTGTTAGACTTAGGCACCTTCCCTTCCTCAATTAAATTTGTATTGCTGAGCCCTTTTAAAATCACTATTGCAGTCTTATAAGTGAACTGCATAGTGAGCTGCTGAAAACTCCAAAGGATGGATCCAAGGCCTTGCAACCACTGAACCCCAAGGACAACATCACACCCAGCCAATACTAAGACATGCATGTCCATGTTAAAAAGATGCCCCTGCATATTAACATTAACTCCCACTGCCTTGCCTTCACTTTTAATTTGATCCACATTGGTGACTTTTACCTTCACCCTTTCCTTTTCATTAACAGCTAAGGGAACTCGAGCTAGTATTGTAGGATCAAGAAAATTATGCGTACTACCTGAGTCTATTAAAATAGTCATTGCTTGAGCCCCAATTTTACCTCGGATCCGCATTGTTCTTGGGTTGAGAGAACCCAAAATGGCATGTAATGAAATTTCTGGACATTTTCCTTTGTCAAGAATTTCCACCATTTCATCATGGTTGGGCACATGGCCAGTATCATGGCCTATAGGAAGCTGGTTCTCCTCCACTTCCTCAATTAAATATAGTTTAGGGCTATGACATCTATGGCCTGGATTCCATTTGGAATCACAATGATAACAAAGACCCTTCTCCCTATGCTCTTTCATTTGGCTTTGTGATATCTTTTGGACAGGAACAATTGCATTGGGATAATTTGTGTTTGGATATTTAGTCTGTGTTTGGGTCAATGGTTGTGGTGTTTGGTAGGTTGGCTTATTTTTTATGATGGCTGGTTCAGTGTATGTCTTGTTTGTAGATCTGTGGTTGAGTTTCTTAAGGAGTAAAAATTTTTCTTCTTGTATCCTAGCAAGCCCAAAGCTGCTATCAAACTAGTTGGATCAAACATCCTCACGGTCAAGTGGATTTCATCCTTAAGGCCACTAAGGAAGCAACTCAACTTAAAGGACTCAAATAAGCCCCTCAATCTGTTTGATAACTCCTCAAAGTTAGTTTTATATTCATCCACCATGCCTAGTTGTCTCAGCCTAGTCAATTGCTCCACAGGATCATCATAACTACTAGGACCAAACGTTATTAACAAGGCTTTCACAAATTCCTCCCAGCTTGATAAAACTCCCAATTCATCTAGATCCTGGAACCATACAAGGGCCTTGCCCTCCACATGTAATGAAACCAGCCTTAAATGGTGATGTGGTAGTGTGTTGTGGAATGAAAAGAATTGTTTGAACTCATAAAGCCAACCATGGGGATTGTCTCCCCTGAATATTGAGAAATCCAACCTTATTGTTCTTGGATAGATCTCACCATTATGATGTATGAGTTGCTGTGAGTTGTTGTTGTCCTCATTGTGATTTGCTCCTGCTGAAATGACCTTGTTCACGTTGTGCAGATCTGTTGCAACTGCTGAGAATTGCTCCATCATAGCTTCCATCTGTCTCCTCATCACAAGCATCTCCACTTCAATGGTAGTGAACTGAGATTCAGTATGTTGAACATGAGTTTCTGTGGATTTCTTGAATGCTTGAAATCCTTCCTGCAGATCCTTTAGACGATTTCCTTTAGCCATTGGGGCAGAATCGAAGGCTCTGGATACCACTTTGTAACAGTCAATACGTGGGATAGATGAAATAGATAGGAAAAATGGAATGGAAATGGATATTGAATTTTGATAAAGCTATCTTCGAGGGGAGCACCTCCAAATTGTAACTGAATCAATGTAATAATATTCTCGATAGTTCTTACAGTGTAGTCCGTTAGGTTATATACTAAAACAAGTAAAGTGCTAAACTGCCCTCAGTACTTGGGCCTATGGATGTTTATTACATAAAAAGTAAATAACAGATAAGAGTTAGGTCAAGCCCAACATGTAAGCCTTATGTTCAACCCATGAGCCATCATTTCTTCTAATTCTTCTGAGATACGCTTTCCCTTCTTAGCCGCCACACATATCTCCTTCTCTCTCTCTCGTTACTCTGCATCTCGTACCTCCATAGCTTCGGAGCCTTCATACTGCAGCATGTAACACACCGTGAATAGCAGCCCAAAACCCCCATCGCCTCTGTCACCCTCTGTTTCTCTCTCTCTCTCTCTCCTCTCGTCCATATGCCACCTCACAGTTCCCTATTTTAGCAAATGGTGTTCATTTCATGCCATCTCTCTAGTAAGCAGCTTAATTTGTTCTTAAATTATTTGCTTTGGAATAATAATAGATTATCGGTGAATGTGAATCTTAAATTAATAATTAGGGTTTTTCCAAGTTGATCTTAGGGTATAGATTTGAAGACAGATAAACAAAGTGTGTGCATCCTACATTTATTAAGCATTTGTTAATGCTACTAGAGAGTCATACACAAACAATATTTATGAAGTTTTAGTAAATTAGTTGTATTGTTCTTTCGGATTTGCTTTATTGTTCCCTAAATTAGTTGTATCGTTGCCTATCTCCATGTGGTTCATGCCTTCAGATGCTCTACATGTGTTTAACATGTAGGTGATTTAGTGCAGTGATGTTTAACATGTAGGTGATTTTAGTGCAATGATAGCTAGAGCTCTACATGTGGTTCATGCCATCTGTTATGTGGTTCTGTTTTAGTGCATTTCAGTTTTGAGTCTTTTTTGTGCATCTGTGTTGTGGGTCTGTTTTGTGCATATGAGTTGTGGTTCTGGGTTGGTGTGTTAATTATTTTGGTGTTGTTTAAAATACACTACTATATAATATTGATGGCTCCTCAGCTTCTGTTGTGAGGAATTTAAGGTGATTGGCTTACCTCTTAGGTAGTTTAAGATTCATGTAGAATATGGATACAAAGTTTCCATGTGTTTCAATCACATAATACTCTGCTACAACTTTTTTTGTTTTAGTTCATCTGTTTTATGTGGATTAAAGAAGCTAATCCACATTTTCTTGTTCAATCCCCAAATCACCACAATAGGAGATTTCCCAGCGATGATATGTTCGACGGATAATACCAAATTTAGCGCGAGAAAAAGTCTTTTTTCTTGTTGTGTCTTTGGATGCTTTGCTTAATCTAGATTAGGGTTTTGATTTCTGAACTGATTTTATAGATGAATTTAGAGTTTCAATTTTCTAATTTTTGTAAATGGGTCCTTCGATTTTTGTAAAAATGTATATTTTATTTCTTTGTCCTCTAGTTTTGCTTAATCTAGATTTGGTTTCAATTTTCTTTTCTTGATTTTAGATTAGGTTTTCGATTATGTTGCTCTTATGTATTTGTACTATCTTGTTCAGACATGTGTTCTTATGCTGCGGATTTTGCACCTTATGTCATTGGTATTATGCTGCTGTTAGGATATGTATAAGGGTGTGTGCCTGTGCTCTATATTGGTTTTGAGTCTCTTGACCTTTTGGAAAACAAAATGCATGCCAAATTATGAAGGCCATCTTTCCTCTGTATTTGCATGTACTCCAAAATTAAAATAATACATAATTAAACATTACTCAATATGTATTATTTTAATTTATATTTGATTAAGTATTTGACTTATGAAACTACATTTTAGATTAATAAGTATAATTAAAGTTTAAGTATATATGGCAAATAATAAAATCAGTTTTGTAATAAATTAAATTATAAGGATATGCTCATCACTGGCTTATCTGGTTTTTTTTATAAGGATATTATAAATTAAATTTGAAACATATTTTTGATGTAAAATATGGAGTATTTTTTTTTAATGTTTATAAAAATAAATAGACTGACAATTGAAATAATCAAATAGATACCATACATGTTAGCTCATCACCTTTCTCGACTCAGATTCTCATTGGCACCCGCTGCCATATAATATCTCTCTCCATTGATTCTGCTGCAGGGGCAGTTCTAGTGGTAAGTGAAAAAAAAAAAAAAAAAGAAAGACAAAAACAATAACAAGAAAGAAGACAAAGTACCAGGACAAATCCTTTAACTTGTTATTACCTACAACATTGCTTTTTAGAGTTACCTGGATGTTGTTTTGCTTAAAGGTCTCCCTTCCAGCTTCTATGATCATCGCAAGGCCTTTTTAAAGCAAAGGGTCATTTACTATATGATTAACTAAATTAAGTAAGTTTTATTCCCATTTGGACATCATTGGCTCTCTTAATATATAATTAAGTTTCCAATCTTTTCTTAACAACTCGGGATATGAATATTGCTGTACTATAATGTTTCTGAGTTGGTTCTCTAATGGGATATAAGATAATTAAACTCAAGTCAGTTTTTGTTGATCTCTACTGGTGGTTCCCAAATGGTTCTGAATTGCTTATAATTAATGTTTTTGTTCTTTAAAACCTCCCTTTAGGACTTGATGCATCTAAAGCTTGGACTTGCTGTTAGGAAACTGTTTTTAATGTTGTATTTTAATTGGTCTTCTGTTTTGAATTGAGGTTTTTCATTTGCTGTTTTGAAAATGTTTGATTGTAATTTGCCGTTAGTTTTGCTAATCCTCTGTTATAATATGTCATGTTTTAATTGCCAATGTAACTATAAGTAATACAATGGTACTGTGGAAGGATGAACCTTTGTCCTTCAATACAATGGTACTGTTTAATTTGTTGTTTTAGTAACATTTTGTCCTTCAATAAAATTCCTTCAATATTTTATTGAAGGATTAATACTTTAATTGATGAGGATCCATTCTTCACCACATTGCTCGAAAGTGGTGAAGGTGGTATTAACAAACCCCATATGGATAGTGCAAATGTCGATGTCCAAGCAACACAACCGTGACAACCCCAACAGGAAACAAGGGCACCTAAACAAAAATTTCAACGGAGTGTGTCATTTACTGTAGAGGAAGATATTCTCATCGTTTAAGCTTGGCTTAACATTAATATAGACTCCATACAAGAAATTGACCAAATCTCCACACAATTGTAAAATAGAATCTATAATTACTACAACACCTATAAAAAAACCTAACAGTCAAGAATGGTCTGTATCCTTTTTGACCAATCAGTGGTCAAGTATTCAAAAATGCATGAATAAATTATTTTGTGGTTCCATAGCCCAAGTTGAAGGATTGTTTCACTATTTTGTAGATTGATAAGGCAAAAATTTTGTACCGAGAGACCCGAAAAATTAATTCAACATGGAATATTGTTGGAATCTTTTGAAGCACCAATCGAAATGGCAAGTGCACAAGAAAATGTGTCACGTTCAAATATTACTCCAAACTCAATACGATTAGGAGAAGAGATAGAAAATGTGGCTGTGGATTGTGAGAAACCTCTGGGCAATTAAGAAGGCTAAAAAATAATGAGAGAAATAAAGAAAAGGTAAGGAAAGACAAGTTAATGACTTTAGTGAGGCCTTAAGGTACATGAAAGATGATAGGAAGACTTGTATGATAGAGAGAAAAGAAACAATAATGAAGGTTGACAATAATAGATTTGATTTACTAGTTAAAAAAAGAAAACTTCAAGATTGAAATTAAGGCTGAGAAAGATGGATCTGAATTAATAGCTCTTGAGAAGAGGAAAACTAATGTGGAAATTATGAAACTAGATATTGATTCCATCAATTCTGTGCAGCAAGAGTATTTCCATAATTTTTAAATGGAAATCATTGAGGAACAAAAGAATAAGGTCATATCTCGTACATAGCTGCATGCTTGGTTTTGGATGATTTAGTAGTTGTTTTTTACTGTGTGGTGACATGTTTTGGGCATTATTTTTTGTACTTCTAGTTGCTATCAATTTTGTTGACGGTTAGTTGCTAGTGGTTTTGATTGAGTGAATTGATGGTGGACTTGTTGCTTGCTGGTGGTGGAGTTGCTAGTCATTTTGTTTCTAGTTTCATTTTCATTGCTGGTTATTATTTGATCTTTGAAAATTTATGGATCTGACTTGTATAAGTTATAGTACCATATAATGTAATCGAATGACTATGATTTTAGTGCTGAAAATTTGTATTCAATGCAACTTGGAGAAATTTGTATTAAGCGTATGAATTTGTATCAAAATCAACTTTGTGAAATTTGTACTAAGTTAATTTAGATAATTTGTATTAAGTTGATGATACAAAGTGTTTTTTAGCATAGGTTAATATTTGTGATGAAATTGGTGTATATATAAAATTGGCAATATTTCGATACATGAAATTGGTGTTTTATAGCACAGGTTAAATGATAGAATTTATAGTGGGTGCTAAATGCAAAATAAAAATAATAATAATAATAATTTTAGAGAAAAAAAATTAATAATAATAAAAAAAATTTTTTTTTATTAATTTAATTCAAAGATACATAATCTAATATGTAAATTTTTCTTAACTGACAAAGTCAATTTTCAAAACATATGATTTTACATATGGTCCTATGGATATTGATAAACCAATGATAATTCTTTACGTGTATCTTATTGGAATATTTCAGTGAGTGAAAGTGCCATGGCACATCATTTTCGTCTCTTTATTTTTTTCTTGATTTTCAGTTTTACTTTCGGTGAAGCTCTTGGAGTACGAAGCTCGAGCGATCATCATCTTGTCTGCCACAATTCTCAAACTATTACCGGTCTATTTCTTCAAGCACGATTAACATTACATAATTAAACACGACAGAAAAAGAAAACAAAATTGGACGTAACCAATGGTTACTAACCATACATAATTCTTCACAATTATATGATAAAATATAAAGGAAAATTTTTATATAATCTTAAATATGCAAGTCTCGCACACTTTTTAAAAAAAAATAAAGTACATAAGACTTGCACACTTTAATAAAACATGTATCTAATATTATTCAAATATTAATTTTATAAAATTTATTTAACTTTAGTGAGTTTGAGTTTTTTTTTAATTAAGGTTTTTTCAAAAAACTGTGTAGAAATAATAAAATAATTGTGAAGTTAATTATATTTGAATTATTTTATTTTCGAGTTGGTAGGTAGAATACACCGTCCAGCTAACTTAAATTATAAGATCTAAATTTAATTTAAAATTTATATTTTAAATCAAATTATGTTATATTATAAGTGTTTTATTAAATGTGCTCTACATAGCAACTTAAAAATATAATTTTTCATTAAATTTACGTAAAATGTGAATAAAAGATTGAAATACTTCAACAAAATTCTTAACTCCAATGATCCAAAAACAGCTTTCTACAAATAAATAATAGAACACTTCCAACAGAATTTGCAACCGATCAAGTAACTTAATGCAAACAAACAAATCGCCTCACTTGTAAGGCGGGACAAGAGACAAAAGAAAAACTAGGGTCTACAAACAAACAACCTTCCTCGATCGATCGAACTCATTCAAAGTATATAAGTAATTTTTATCCTGAATTTCATCATCTCCCTTAATTAGTTGGGCTTCCTACAGTTCTTCCTAATCTCACCGCTGGATCCAGTGAGGGGATCGACGTCTCCCATCTTGATGATTGCGGTCACAAAGTCCTCATCGAAGGTCTTGTCATTTTTGCTGTAGGTTTCAACCAGTGAATCGGTAGACCCACCATCATACAAAATCTGATCGGAGTGGAGAAGACCCTTTTGGTCGAGGAGGTTCTGGAAATACTTGTTGTCAAAAGCGGTAGGAGTTTGGAGATCAAGAGGCGCAAGATTCTTGCGGCCACCGGTGTTCCTTGGGCACTGACTCTGCCTGGTTTTGGCAAATGAACTGTCAATGTTTGTCTCGTTGTATATGCGGTTTCTGAAAGTTATACACCTTGCTTGCCCGATTGTGTGAGCTCCTGAATTACCCAGAATATGATGAGAAATCATGTGTTTGATTGTTTAGAGAGAGAGAGAGAGAGAGAGAGAGAGAGGTATATATACCCGACAAGGCAACCATATCCTTGGCAGAGAGACCTTTAGCTTGGAATCTATTGATGAGGTTACTGAGGGTGGAAGTGGGAGGAGGGATTACGCCACTGTTGGCATCAGAAAAGCTGGCTGTCTTGGAGTCTCTTCTTCCAACTTTAACATCCCAATCAGGCCCTCCAAGCTTCACAAAGTTTAATATGTTTCCAATGATAAAGATTAATTAGAATGGCATAATAAAATATATAATATGCAGAGATTTGCGCCTAGAATCTAAATGCAGTACAGATACAATAAGTTAGAAATTTGTTTTAAATACATATATATTTCAAATAGAGAAATGCTAATGATCTTCATCTTAGATTCTACCCCCTTGATGTGATCATAAATTTTACGTCTCGAACGAAAAATCTCGACTACTTATCATGTGATACATGTAATTAAAAATGATAAGTTAATTTTAGGATAAAAATTATATTTTTATTATTAATAAAGATAAATGACATTATGAAAGGGGAAGAAATTGTTAGATATTGATCATGTTAATATTTTCTATAATATTAAATAAATTATAAATCTATAAGATTAACTAAAATTGTAATTTTAGTTAAATATTATAAACAGTGCAGAATTAATCATATCTTTGTATTCCCAGACAAAAAGAACAAGAAAAGAAAAGAAAAAAAGAACTTACAGTTACAACAGAGTCGCGGGAAGCGATGGCTAAGATATCAGCACACGAAACCACTCCTGGGCATACTTTCTCCACAGCGGCCTTGATGTCATCTACAACCTTGAAGCCCCTGATGGATCTGTTGTTGGGGCCCGCTGTCTTCTCACCTGTGAAAGAGTCTGTGTCATCCAAGAGTACCGACCCGTCACAACCCTGCACGTGTCAACAAGCAATACATCATGATCATGGCGAGACAAGCTGCCGACACTGTAAAATACAATGAAGCTTCCTTTATCGTCTTCTCTCTCTCTCCGTCGCTCCCTCTCTCACACAAGCTTCCAAGTTTTCTTGCTGAAAAAGTAAAAAACACAACCCAATAATGTTTTGTCTTTTTCTGTGCTTTTTTTAAAGCTAGATTTCACCTCTATAACAAACTGGATTCGATGGCCCCAAGCCCTACCGAATAAAGTTGACCATGCTTCCAAAGTGGTGTCTTTTATGACTGTGTCCATCATTTCGCTTAACTTTTGCATGCCATTTGCATGTGCTGAAGTTCCGTGCATGAATATATTAGATAATCATCCACACGAACCTTCTCTTTTAATTCTGCTTTTTATTTTCAGGATGAAAAGCACAGAGACAGTACGTCATGTTCTACCTTCACTTTTCTTAAATACTGCACCATTGAGTTCAGATTCAATTAACTTGCTAATTACAATATATATGTTAACAACTATGGATTAGGAACTTTAGTTCGACCAAATCTACTGTTAAAAAATGATTTATACAGTTTTAGAACGTGAAATTATAGCACATTTTCTTTTTTCTTTTTTTAAAAGGTGAGTCTGAGATAAAAATAAAAATAAAAACGCACTTTTTAATAGTTGATTCTGGGTATTTTTTGAAAATGAGTATCCACGATTTATTCAACCATAACCATATATATCTAACGTTGCTGAAAAAACATCATTTCGTAACTTGATTATGACAACAAAAGTAGAACCCAGAAGATGAATAAAAAGTGACAAAGAAGAATAAATTTACGTTGACAAAACAGTCATGGAAGTGGAGGCGAAGGAGAGAAGCACCCAGGCGGCGTTCTACAGAAATGGCATTCTTAACAACAGATTGCACGGTGCTGAAGACCTTGGGACAACTTTTAGAATAGAAGTCTGTAGAGAGTTGAGCAGAGGAGCTCCCCGTGAAGAGCATAAGAACAGCAAATGTGGCTATGATTGTGAAAGAAGAGTGAGAAGCAGTGAAGAAGGCCATTTTCTTTGAAAAAATAGGCAGGTGGTGGAAATGGTGTGCCGAGAACCTGTGGAGGGGTGAAAGTTATATAGAGGGAGACAGATGCGAAAAAGAGGCAGGTCTCGACCTAATCTCTAAGACTGAGTATTGCATCCATCAAAAATAAAAAATAAAAAAGACTTGAGTATTGCATGGTATGGTCTGCCTCTAGAAATTAAAGAAAAGGTAAGAAAAAGGGCAACTTCAAGAAAAATAGATATTTATGATTAATTTTTACGATAAAATAACTATTAACAACGAAAATATATTTATTTTAGTTGAAAATTATTATTATCGCAAATAAGAGTTTTCTTGCGGTGAAAGGTCGGGCCGGGTTTGGTCTAAATTAAATAATGTCTGATAAATGATTAAGTAATGCCCAGAGGCCAGAAACACGTTTGCGTAAATTGATCGATATCGATCGTCGCTACAGCATGCGTCAGGTTTGTCAAAGAAACGTGGGGTCCTTGAAATTATCTATCAATTAATGTAGGGTGGGGGTTTGGGGGAGATGGACGCCACCAGAAAAGCTAGCCTGTGCAGCCAGCCATCTCAAGGTTTGATCTGTAATTTGCTTTGCGCTTTGTTTTTAATGTGGCATGTGGCAGCCAACCTCGAGGTCGTTCTTAGACAATTCAAAAGTTACACGTTGACGATTCAACGTGGGCAGTTGCATTGCTTTGATCTGATCTCCATCGATCATTGACAATTGGAGCACGCATACACTCTTAATTACCAATTAAGGAACCCCTGATTGTGACAGACTTTATCAGCGTGAAAATGCATGCATGACGTTACAACGTCGACTTTTCTCGATCATTATTCCTTGACTGCATGCTCTTCTAAATAGAAAATTTTCCATAGTCTGAACTACAAATGATGCTTATTCTCATTGATAATCATGAGGTACTACGTTATTAAAATTATTTATATAAATTATAACGTGAGAATTAATGTTATAGATACAAAAAGATATTATAAAAATAAATTCACAAATTAAAATAGTTTGATATGATATATTAATAGATTATAAAATAGATTTAATATATAATATAAAGTCATGTTAATTTATAAATTTATTTTTAAAGATATCTGTATTTATAATATTTCTCATCTAGTAAATAGTAGTCAAAGAAAAAAAATACTTTATTAGATATATTTTTCAATGGAAAGTGAGAGAGTCGCCAAATTCATTAAACACATAAAAGAAAAGTGTACAAGTACTTGACCTAACGCCAATGCGTATTGTCAAAGAAAGGAAAGGATCGAAACGTCATATTTAGACTCTTCAAGGCTCTTTCGGTCTGTTTCTTTAAAAGGACGTGTGGCGAATTTGTCAAACAAAGAGAAAGTACGAGACAAGCTTAACTAGAAAAAATAAAATAATCAAATCGGATTTTATGAACAAGTCTTATATGCTTTTATCGATCCAGGAATATAATTAGTTCCCCGCACACTCTTCAGTCTGAAAGCTAAACAGTACTCTTGAGAGCATTTCTATTGGATTTTCATAAAACTTTTTATAATATTTAAAAAGTATATTTCAGGGCCGGCTCTATGGTAAGGCCACTTAGACCATTACCTAAGGCCCCACCTTATATAAGACTTCCAAAAATAAAAATGAAGTATTTTATTTTTAATTTTTTTGGAAAAAAATAAAAACCATTTCATTAAATGAAATTTTAAATAATTTATATAATTTTTAATGTGTGCAAGATCCAATAATACTAAATTTAATATTTAATACAATGATTTTTTTTTATAAGTAATACAATAAATTATTTATATTTTAAATAATTTTTTAAAAATCTTACTCAATTGAGGCATAAAAACTGCATTGAGACCTTATTTTAAGTTGTTATAAATATAAATTTACAAAAACTGTATTTAAAGATTTAAAATAAAATCTTGTTTTATTGAAAATTTTGAAAATATTTCATATAATAATTTATATTTTATTATATTATAATTACAAATGACTAAGTTAAATTTTGCCTAAGACCTCAATTTGTATTAAGCCGCTCCTGGTACATTTCTTAAAAAAATATTTTAAATTTTACTCATCTTTCAAAAATTTTATACATCTCATTCTCGATATATTCTCTATTATATTAAAATAATATTTTTTTATTATTTTTTTCTCTCACTTCCATTTAAAAATTTAACTACTCAATATTTTTTCTTATGTTTTGAAATACTACTCTAGTGAATATTTTAAACAAAAATCTAATTTTTTTTATATTTTCGTAATTATTGAAATTATTTTTAAAACTATTATTTAAAACTATAACAATATGAGTATCAAAAAACGTGTAGATGATTAAAAGAAGAATTAATTTAATTGAAATGAATAAAATATTAATAAAAGTGATTTAGGGGATGAAACCACTATTCATTCTCTAAAACTTTTTTCTCAAATGAGAATCCGAATGAAAAGAGATTTTGAAAGCATTCTCTAAATTTTTCCTCAAATTATAAGAAAAAAGAAGTTATGGAGAATCCAATAGAAATGCTTTGAATCATTATCCAACACGAAAGCCCTTTAATCTCGGAATACTCAATAATCAATACTCATACTTTCTCATGCAAATAATGATAGATTTATTACTTTTTTACTATTTTATAGTGTATTTAAAAGTTTTATTTTTTTATTTTTTATTTTAAACATTTTTTAACATCCTTAATAATTAAAAAAAAATTAAAAAAACATATACAACTTTATTAATAGTCATTTTTTTAACCATTAAATAAAAAAATTAACAAAAAAAAATAGTAATTAAATGATAAAAAGTAGTAAGCTTATCATTATTCTTCCTATAGATAGGTTCAATGACACAAATATTATGTTAGAAATATTTCATTTGTATAAAATATAATTTTATATTATATTTGAGATGATCGATTTTACATTAAAATTAATTTTATAAATCAACATATCACATCAATTTACAAATTAATTTTTATAAAATCTTTTCGTACCTAAAATATTTCTCTTATATGCGATTCCGTTAATTGGAAGTCAAAGTTTTCCAAGAAACACTGAACATGCGGCGAGACTCTTAAGCAGTCCCGGTCGATATACCATTAATTATTTGTGACAAAAAAAAAAAAAAAACATATATATATATATATATATATATATGATATGCCTTTTTTTTTCAACGACAGGTGCAACGACGGCACCTAATTCAAGAAAAAGTGATTAGATATTTAATATATTATATGTCTAAAAATAAAAGTCATAGGGCCACGTTTATGTAAATTTAAGGCGGGCGAGGCTAATCAATTGTTTTCTATTTTGTTGTAGTTATTTGGTATTAATGATGTATAATATTATATTATCGTCCTTATCGGAAAACTTGGTCAAGATATTTACAATTGATCATTTCAGCTTTCTGATTTAAGCTTTTTGGATTAGTTATTTAATATTATATTATTTTTCTTGACATCACCTGATCACCCTATACGGTTATACCTAAAAAGAACATGGCATGTGCATCATATCATATAATTTTCAAGAGTGGTTAGTTGCCCTTATTTTCTAAACAAAAAATCTCTCATTATTTCTTATTTAGGTGTAGCTATAAATACGCACAACATTATATATATTGAATGTTAGTTTCTATTTATCAATTTTTTTCTTTTTTAATATGAATTTCAAATTTTAAATTTTAAAATTCTCATTATTTCAATAGCCGACACGTCAACGTGTATTATGCCTATAATTATAAGTATAGATATATATGTATAACATTTTCATTCTTATTTTAATAAGACAGGGAGGTTTAGATAGTGAATTAGTTGAGTTGAGATGAGAGTTGAAAGTTGAATAAAATATTATTAGGATATAATTTTTTAATATAATTTTTATTTTAAGATTTATAAAAATTATAATGATTAGATAGAATAAATTATGAACAATTTATTATCCAAATATCCCCTGATTAAGATAGGTGAGGTTTATATTTTTTTGAGCCTACATTAGTGAATATTATAAAAGATATATTTTCCAGCAGATTTTAATTGAATTTGAGGAAGTGAGATTAAAATAGTTTATTTATTTATTTGCTTTCTATTTTTATTAAGAAAAGTATATTGATCTCAACCATCAGAGCATGTAGGCAAACTTTTTGTAATGGCTAAACCGCAAGAGTGGTCGTGGGTAGTACTAGAGTACTACGTTGAATGGTCGTCAAAGCGTGTACGTAGTACAGGTAGTTGTCATTCCAATTAATTACGTGGTCCAAACCAATCAATTAAAAAGAAAAATAATCACGTCTAATCATTGCGCTTACCGATATGACAATAAATATATGACTGTTACTTCAATATATCATTAATTATATCCATGTCGGACCATATCTTAGTGATTGGCCGTCACATTATATTAATTAAAGGTTATTGTCTTTTGCATCCAATTTTCAGCCACCAAGTAACAAAAAATATAAATAAATAAAAAACTATTCATATATATATATGGAGTACTGATATTTCTTCCCTAAATATTCGATCATTCACCGTATAAAGATGAAAATTTGCTTTTGAGGGAGGGAAAAAAATAAAAAAAAAGAAGAAGAAAGAAAGCCACTTTGAGCATAATGATGCAGTGTACGTTGGCGATGTCTCCACCATTAGAAATTAACAAATAATATAAAATAATGATGTTGCCAAAAATAGCTTTTTGAAAAGATAATCTTCGCTATAATTGGAGCTTAATTAATGCGTGCATGCACATGGACGGCTTCTGAAGGACGCCAAAGGCTGGCTAGTTAAAATTATTGATGAGCTAGCAGGACAAAGTTTACCAGGAAGCTGGTGTCGACAACATGGACTGCATTATTGTGTTCTCCTTTTGGACAGCTGCTCGAAGTTGATTTCGATTTTGCCTTCGCCTCCTCACTCTGTTTTTTTGTACAGTGACCAACTTTCAACTATCTTGATCCAATCTATAGATCTAAAGGATAGATATTATATAAAATATTAACGAGTAGTAATGATTAAGATCCATTTTATGTATATATTTTTGTTGTTTGAAATTCTAAATAAAAATAATTTTATATTTAGGTTGTATTTGTATATACAGTTCAGATGAGTTGAGATGAGATGTTTTAAATAGTAGTTAAATAAAATATTATTAGAATATATTTTTTAATGTGATTTTTATTTTAAAATTTGAAAAAATTGAATTGTTTATTATATTTTTAAATAAATTATAATAATTGAAATGAGATGAGATGAGATATGAGTTTTGTGTAAGCAAACGGAGCTGTACAGTTTTAGAATGTATAAGTTTCGCACGTTCTTTAAAAAATAAGTAAATATGAAATCTACGTAATAAGAAAAATTATTTGTTGAATGGTAAATTTTATTTTTTTCAAAATAAACATACGAGACTTACATATTATAAAATTGTATATTTAATTATTAATAGATTATAAATAATTATAGACAAGTCATTATTCCTTCTATATAATATTTATAGTGTTAGTTTACCTTTCGTTTTTTCTCCTTTTAACTTGAGCCCATGTTTTTTGTTTGTTTTGACTGCCAATATAATTTAAAAAAGGTTGATCCCTTGGCACTGTGATCATGGAAGAAAGAATATGTGACACGAAATCCCAACGGGAAGAGTCGGCAATAATATATCTACAATTATTTTATTTAACTACTCTTTATTTGAAATAGAGTAATAAATTAGTTGTAGACTAATCATTTTCCGGAAGAACAGCTTGGTCTTAAAGTAGAAAAGCCATTGATGCCTGGTTTTCCAAAACAAATATTGACCTCGATAACGGGATACGACTGGCAAGGCTGCTGCTACTACCAAGTGCACTAATTATATGTGGAAAACTAGGACATTATTTTGAATTGATGGAGGCCTGCAGTACTACTACTACTACCTAGGATGGATTTTGAACATTGTTTTGTCGTATTCGATAACATTTCAATATCGGGAAGGAGATTCTTTAAGACTTCTAGAAATTTCGTTCTTGAAAATTCTGATTTTGATGAAGTTATTAGGGATAAAACAAGCATTAAAATGTAATTATGAGTTATTAATATATTTTGAAGACCTGTACAAGTATTGTAACATTTTTCTACGTTATACTATTGTTGATCTTAGGTGATTCTAAAGTTAATAAATTTAAAGTCTCGTTTTTTTTTTAATTAATGAGATAAAATTAGATTAAAATTAAAAATTAAATAAAATATTATTAAAATATATAAAATTAAATTTAAAAAAAAATTAAATTATTTATTTTATTTTATATAAAATTTTAAAAAAATTATAATAATTAGATAAAATAAATTAAAAAAAATAAAAAAAAAAAAATTAGGCCGAAAAAGGAGTAAGTACGTACTCTAGTCAATCATTCACGTACCCAAATTAGTCGTAGTCGTACTCTAGTTTCCAAAGTTGGTAATTAATACGTAGGCACAAAGCATGTGGAAGTTGAAAAGTCGGGCTAGCTATGCATGCTGAACATGCAAAAAGTTCATGCTAACGTACGTAACTAGTCGCATTATGCACAGGGTGAATAGTGTTCATGAAACATTTCCAATGAGTTTTGTAAAATTCATTTTTATGTAAAATTTAAAGTAAAGTAATTTAAAAATATTTCCAACGGATCATTTATTTTTAATTTTATTTTATATTTTGTTATAGTGTTCAGTTATATTTAATATAAACTGTTTACAAATGTAAAAATATTTTATTTATTTATTTTCTTTTTATGTATTATCTTCCACAATAATTTCTTTCTCTTTATACTTTTTTTCCAACAAACTATTAAATAATATAATATAAAGAAAAAATAGATAAACTTATATATGGTATATTGTAAAAGTTAATATATAAAATAAAAAAAATAAATTTTGATGATATATTTTAAAAAATAAGATATATAAACCATTAAGAGTGCTCTTAGGTACGCATGCCTACGCCCAAACACGATCGTATGCAGAAAAGAAAATCGCAAGTCTCTTTCTTGCTTGATGCACTTGCCAATGGCGTTGGCTGTTGGGAAGAGGAAATTCATGTCCTGGAGTTAGAATTTTTATTTTAGAGGCCCAATCAACATGATGATTATGTGCATTCGTCTGTATGTATATATAATATATATATGTAGACACTATAAGAAAAATACATATTTGTGACGAGAATGATCATTTACGACAATAATGATTATTTATGACGAAAAATATATTCATTTTTGCAGGAAATAACTAGTCACAATTAGGAGTGTTAGTTTAGACCGAAAAATTGAAAAACGAACCAGACCGATTGGACCAATTTTCTAGTTTTTCGGTCTGGAACCGGTTCTTTACTTGCACAAACTGGCTGGATTTGATCCGGTTCCGGTTTCATGGTTTTTAGGACCAGACCGGACTGGTTAACAAAAATAAAAATAAAAATAAACATTATATATATAAATTTTATACAAAAATAATATTATACAAAATATTTTTTATATATAAGTTTTATATATAATATATAAAAAGAAATAAAATCACTCAAATATTATTACTAAATTTTGATAAGTACATAGGACATTAGTAGTTATACTAATATCGACTATAGTTATACTTATACTAATATAGTTATACTAAATCACTATAACTAATACTAATATAGTACTTGACTTTAGTAAAACAAATTCTTTTTAGTAAAGTAGATTTTTTTAATAAAAGTATAAAAGAGATTTTTTTTAAAGTAATTTTTTTTATATATATAAACAAAATTTTAATGACAAACTATCAAACTTACATTTAAAAAAAATCAAAAAACCGGACCAGACCGGACCGAAAACTGGTAAAACTGGAAGTACCGGTTTAGGAGAGTAACCGGTGCGTAATCGATTTTGAAAAATGCAAAATTGGTATATATCGGTTCGGTCCTAAATTTTGTCCAAAACCGGACCGGACCGGACCAGTTACACCCCTAGTGACAATTAAGCAACTTTCTTGTAGTACTTATATATATATTATTTACAGTTGTAAAAGGTTTTCAATTTAAAAAAAAATTATATATTCAATTTTAAAAAAATACCGGGGTAGATATTCGAGTTTTTTAAGGCCCATCTCTTTATATATAGAGTTATTCTACTCAGCAATATTACAAATACACCATATATCTACTGAGAAAAAAATATAAATATAAAAGAATAAAATAGGCATATAGTATAAAACTGTTGAGTAGAATTTATTTATATATATATATATATATAAGAAAATATATTATTAGATTTTGGAGGGATTACAACTTTCGATGCTTTCATGAGAAAAGTATTTTCCAGCGTCCAGAAAATCTTTATGTCCAAAACTTGAAACTTTAAGAAAACAAGCAAAAGTTTGGTTAAATTTAAATAAATGTATTTAGAAAAAGAATTATGAGAATTATAGATTTTTTTTAGGGCACTAGGTGGATTCAACAATCTCTCAAGTCTTGCATTATTACGGGAGATCCATCGACTACTAGCTAGGTCGTGATTTAGCTTTAGTTAATAGTAACAGTAGTAAACTAAGGTATAGTGTATATATTTTAGGAGGCGTAATGTATCTATAATTAAAGAGTAATGATATATTGACAATTTTGAGAATAATTATGTAAAATTAAAACATTCAAGTGAGGATGATTTTAACATTTTTTATGAGATATTGCCATTATCATATTGGCTATATAAATTGTAAAAAAAAAAAATGTAAAATAATTTTAGGTTTAAAATCTAGGGGCTGACAAGGGATAGGCAGCTTAGGTGGCTGCCTAAGGATCCATCATTGTGAGATCTTCTTGTTCTTGACAAAAATGAGGATGGCCAAGTAAAAAAAGGTTTTAACTAAGTTCTACTTTGATAACGGAGTCGATGAAGAATTGCTTATAATAGCTTAAGGGCAAGAGAAGTGTCCAAATAAAACTTTCATATAATAAAGCTGATACTTTAAATTTCCAAAGTTTTTTTTCCCGAATTTATGAAATGAAAATAATAATCTTATAGTAATATATTAAGAAGAATTGGAGAATGCATCGCAAGCTTAATGAAACAACACAAGGAAGAAACCAATCCTCCTTAGATATAATGAAATTGAATTTTCAAAAGAAAAGTGATGAGGAACTTGCCCGGTGAAGGAACAAGCTAGTGATTCGCTTAGATGAAATCGCCACCCACCCCTTTACACCATCATCGTCGTCTAGTGAAGTTAAAACTAGCCCATACCCAGATGAAATTGCCCCCCTTGCGCCCAGATGAAATCGCCTCCATACCTAGATGAAATTAACCAACGTAATCCCCTTCAGCCCACGGTTCTAGTTCAAGCAACCGAGCTCTACTATTGTTTAAATTAATCGCCCAAACTCCACATTTCAAACCCCCTATTGTTTTGCAAAACCCAAACTCCACGTTTCAAACCCACTATTAGGCTCCAAAGACATAAATTAAAATGAAGAAAAGTGATCAAAATAATATGAAAGGGGAATAAACATCCAAAAAAAAAAAAAAACTTGAGAAAAACGATGGAACAATGGAGCTTTGCGTCAATTGTGGCCAAGGAGGTTGTAGAAACCTTGAGGAAAACAATGGAAATTGTTCGGGCGCGCGTAGAGGCCAAAACCAAATTCCAATTTCAATGTTTTTGCCTTTTTGAGCTGCTACCTCCAGTGTTTTGTTTGACAAAATTATGGGGTGTCATCTTCGTTGTCTGTAAGTTTAAGTCCCTCCCACAGAGTAGAGAGATCATATTAGACATTCTTACAAGCTCCACTAACCACTTAGGAAGATAGAGCTCTCTGTCAAGGTAGAGAGAAAAAAACCTTACTGTAGCGAGAAGACCCAGTTTCAATTTTTTGGTTTAGCTTGTAGAAGAAAGAGAGGTAATGTAGTCAATTCAAGCCTAAAAATAGGACAATTTGGTCCTTTCATATATGGGTATGCAATATAGTCCTCTAAGGAGGACTATATATAGCACAGCTCTATTAAAAATACACAAAAAATTAAAAAAAGTAAAAACATACTAAGAATATGCATTCATCTTATTATCTCTAGCATATTGTATTTTTGTGCTACGTACCATGCATCATCCTTGGTGGTTATATCCACAACTTTTTTTTCTCTATTTTTTATTTTCATTTTTCAAAAAAGACGTTTTTACGGGAGTTAAAACCCAAACTTTAACCTCGCTTTTTTTTTTTTTTTTTTGCAAGTTCCATTCATAATATAAGAGTCTAAACAGCTTAAAAGTATCACAATTATACAATGTTAGAAGGGAATCTTGCCACTATTAAAATCTAGAATATACCGTGGGATCCAAATTAGAGGGATGCTTCCATAGGCTTGATTAATTGGAAGTTTCCATTGCACTAAATTGTTCATACATCGATTTTGAGATTGATGAATTTTTTTTTATTCTCCATTCTTCAAAGTTACGTAGCAAAAACTGGATGTCTCTGGTGATTGAGTGCATTGGCTAGTTTGTTGCTAACTTTGCTTTTGTGACTGCTTGTACTACCTGTTTGGAATCTCCTTCAATGATGATCTTTTTTAACTTTCTACTTTCGGCCTCTTGGACTGCCAGTAGTGCAACTGCTGCTTCTCTAACATTTGGATTAGTGCTATGGATGAGGTTTGCTTGAACAAATATTGGAGTTCCTTTGTCATTTCTGCATATGGTAGCTATGGTGCTCTCATTGTTTCTTACTGCCACATCAAATGAGAGCGAATGGAAACCAATTGGAGGGGGCTGCCATCTGAGCTCCTGTTGGCAGAATTTCTCACTCCGTGCTTTGTTGTGTTCTACGAAAATTTTGGAGCCTTTTGACATGAACCAGTTTTGGGTGGGGCAGGGAGTATTATGAATTACTTGATTTCTAAGAAACCAGAGGTTATCCATGGCAAGTACAACAAAGATTTGAAAATAATGGATGTCTTCTTCTGGTATTTGTAAACCAGAGGATGGATTGAAAATGATTAAGCTCTAGTTTGAGAGAGGCTGACTTGCAAAGTTCATTATGTTGATGGACCATCTAGAATTTCTCCACAGGATTTTGGAGAAGATGCGGTTGAGAAACAGGTGGGAGAGATTTTCTTCTTTTGTATTGCACAGGGGACAAAGTATATGTTCATCTTCTAGTGGGATAAATATTTTAAGAAGAGATCTTGTAGGAAGAATAGTATGCACTACATTCCTAAGAAATTTTTTTAATCTGTCCTGTAGCTTTATCTTCCACACTTTTTTCCAACTAATATCAATGTGATGCATTGATATGGGGATTTGAGTGTTCATCAGTGCTGCATAGGCAGATTTGACAGAGAAAATACTAGAGAAATGGTGGATCCAGTTAATCTTGTCCTCTATTGATGAGTAGTTATAAGAGGAGTGGGGAATTTTTTGAATGGCATCAATAGATTGAGGAGTAAAAGAGGGCCTGGAGAAGAAGGGTGTTCCATCTTTTTAGCTCTTCAAGTGTTAGCTCTGCCACTTTTATGTTAGGCTCAATGTTTGGATTGTTCGGGTTTGGAAGAAGTTTTAGGGAATGCAAACCAGGGATCCAAGGATCCACCCAAACTCTAGTGGAAACACCATTATTGATTTGAAAACAGATGCTTTCCTTGACAAAATCTCTTTGCTTAATAAGACCTTTCCAAAACCAGGATTCAGTGGGTTTACCATTCACTTTAAAGAAAGATGAGTTTTTCAAATACCTGCTTGTTAGAAAATTCTTCCAAAGACTGGTGGTGTCATTTAAAAGGGACCAAGGAAACTTTAAGATGAGGGTTTTGTTGAACAAAGAAAGTTTCTTTAGACTCAGACCACCTAAGGATTTTGGCATACAAATTGATTTCCAAGATTTTGGGGTAAGTTTATGGAGATTATTGTTAGTAATACCCCACCAGAATCTACGAAAGGAATTGTCCAGTTGTTTTGTGATTGCGATTGGCATGCAAATGGTGGACATGATGTAAGAGGGAATTGAGATGGTCACTAATATGATAAGAGTAGTTTTTCTTGCCTGTGATAAGACTTTTGCTTTCCATCCTTGCAATCTGTTTTGAATTTTTTTCCTTAATCTCTTGGAACATGTTTTTATTTGTTGCACCTATGTAGAGAGGAAGTCCTAGGTATCTGAGTTTTAGGTTGCAACTTTAAAGCTCAGGGATTCTCTTATATCTCTTATGATGTTGTTGGAAGTATTCTTGCTAAAGTGGATAGAAGATTTTTCAAAGTTAATTTTTTGACCAGAGCAGGATGTATTGGTGTCTAGGCATTGAGCAAAGGCTTGTGCATTCCAAGAAGAGTCTGTCCCAAAGAGAATTAGGTCATCAGCAAAAAGAAGGTGTGAAAGAGGGACCTCTTCTAGAAAATTTGATGCCATCTATGTCATTATTCAATTATGCTCTAAGGATTAATCTGGATATTACTTCACTTTCCATAATAAACAGAAAAGGAGACAACGGGTCTTCTTGTCTTATACCACGTGAAGGCTGAAATAAGCCAGTAAGAAAGCCTTTAATGATGATGTAATAGGTAATAGAAGTAATACATTCTTCAATCCAATTAATCCAAGTTTGGTTGAACCCCAGAATTTGAAAAATAGAAAGAAGAAATGACCATTCCATGTAATTAAAGACTTTTTCCATATCAATCTTAATGGCCATAAGACATTTCTTGCCTCTTTTTTTTTTTTTTTCAGACAATGGAATGCTTCTGAGGCCAAGGTTGTGTTTTGTTGTAATAGCCTACTAGGAATAAAGGTTGTTTGGTAAGGGGAAATGATGTTAGAGAGAATAGTTCAAAGTCTGTTTGCAAAAATCTTGGAAATAATTTTATAACAGACATTAGAGAGGCTGATAGGTCAAAAACGTTGAACTACATTAGGATTATTAGATTTAGGAACAAGAGCGATATTTGTGTGATTCCATTCCTTGAGCAATTTACCCTGAGTGAAGAAGTTTTTTATGGCAGCTAACATATCCACTTTGATTACATCCCAGTAATACTTATAAACGAGAACACTAAAACCATCAGGACTTAGAGCTTTTGAAGAGGGAGTTTGGGTAAGAGTACTTAGAATATTCCTCTGTGGGTATTTGGCAAAGAAAATCATTTTCAAAACTTGTTATTTTATTAGGAAAAAGAGTTGCAAGTTCCTAAGTGATTTCAAGATTGGAAGAAGTGAAGGCTCTTTTGAAATGTTCCTGAACCTTATGTTTGATGATGGTGGGATCATATGTCCATTGTCTTGGTCCTATTTTGAGACACTCAATACTATTCTTTCTTCTTCTTATAGAATTTGATGCATGGTAGAATTTGGTATTAAGATCTGAGGTGGTTAACCTCGTGATCCTAAATTTTTGGCGCTAAAGGGATTCTTCTCTTATAAGTTGTTCTTCAAGACTTTCCTTTAGACAATCTTCCAGTAAGGTAGAGGTTTGAGTTGGGGGCTGAGTTTGGATTTCATTGAGAGCATGATTGATTTTTTTATGTTAGATTGAGTGTGACCAAAGCTATTAACATTCCACTATTTTAAAGCAGTTTTTGTGGCTTTTAGTTTCCTAGTTAGAATATAGGCAGGGGTACCAATGAAAGTAGAGTTTCAGGCCTTCTTTACAACCTCAATACTTGAGCAGTATCTTATCCAAAACTCCTCAAATTTGAAGGAATTTGGAGAGTTTTGAAAGTTTGTGGTGTCAAGAAACATAGGAGAATGATTAGAGGCTAGCCTTATTAAGTTTTTATGGAGGCATTAGGGAACAGGTGGTTCCACTGTAGGGTCATGACTCCTTTGTCCAATCTCTCCCTAATATTTATAGGGACCATGCCTATTGTTTGACCAGGTATATTTTAGTCCTGAAAAACCTAAGCCTATCAGGCCATGTTTTTCCATGAAGAGGTGCACCCCTTTTGGTGTTGATGAGTTTGCCACTGGTTCACCCCCAAACATTTCAGATTGATTGAGGATAGAATTGAAAGCAACAATTGCTAACATTGGGCTAGGATATGCATCAGTCAGATTGTTAAGGAGATCCCGAAAGGCTTGCTTTTTCATGGTTTGGGCAGGGCAATACACAAGGTTGAGCAACCACGGGTTATGCAAAGGACCAGAGTACACTAACATAGCTACAATATTACTAGAGATGTATACAAGTTCGACATCCAAGCCAGGATGCCACATAAACAAAATTTCTCCCCATTTTCCAAATGGTGGAAAATGTACAAAATGGGAAAATCCTAGTCTATGCACAATATTAGCAGTATTTACATGCATCACAAGAGTTCCTGAGAGGAAAATTGAATTTGGATTGTGATAAGTAATATGCCTTAATATTTCTAATAACACGAGGATAGCCTATCCCTCGGCAATTCCATGTCAAAAGTTTCATGGAATAAATGTGGTAGTTTGGACCCTACCATATCGATCTTTGGATTGAGAAGGAAAAGAGTCATAGTTGGGGACTGAGTCCCATTACCTAAATCAAGTTCTTCTGGATGCTTGTATGAGGAGTATATGCTTTTCAACACCCTTGCTCTTCCCAGTTGCCTTTGCAGGTTGAACATTTGGTGCCTCCTCGTGTGGCTCTGCTCGCTGCTTTCTTTTCCTGATCTCATCAGGAGAACTTTTGTCAGAGTTTTCATCCTCTTCAAATGGAACCATAGTGACTGTAGTATCGAGGAAGCATTTTTCAAGGGGTTGGGTTGAGCTCTGATTCCAGGTGAGTGAGTTTTCCTCTTCTTTGTGAAAGGGATTTCTGGTTTTTTTTGGGGGGGGGGGGGGGGTGGTGTTTTTAGCAGCGTAGGGAGCAGGGTAGGGCTTCGGGCTTCTTGTTGTGGGTGGGCTTTCTCGTAGAGACTAGGCTAGAATTCTTTCCAATGGGAACGGGTTGAGTGCTATGCAGGATTTTCCTGATGGGCTAACAAGAAGAGATACTTTGTGGCCTTGTGTTTCCATTGGGTTTTTCCAGATGGGCTGATTTGGTATTAGGCTTGAGGTATTATGAAAATGGGCTATTATTTTCTTGAAAACAGAGAGGCTTTGTGATAAGTAGATGAGGGCATTTTCATTATTGGATATTAGTTTGGATAGGTGATGGAAGAAATTAAATGGGATGTTTCCATTTGGGGAAGTGGCTGCGGAGACTCATTGTCGGTGTGGGCTTTGGAATAATCAGTCAATGCCACTTGTGCAAACGAGCTTTTTTGGTCAATTAAGAAAGGTTGGCTGATTTGATTTCCTGTCTCCACCTTTCGGCTACCATTTAATTCAGTTGTGGTGAATCATCGGTACCTTTCATCTTCGCCATGTGTAATCAGTGATCTGCATGAGACTTCCGTGATTTTGCATGGCTGGCTTTCTGGGAGAAGATGAACAAGGATGTATCTGATAATGGAGTTGCTACTTCCAACCGAGTTTCTGATGGAGCTGGAATTGAAAATTGGGCTTTTCTTTTCTTCATTGGGCTCAAACATAATATTGCATTTTCCTTTAGTAAGCGGTAGGGGCATTGTTTGTTTCTCAATATGGAAATGAGTTTCAGTGGGGTTTTCTTATGGTAATGACTCTCTGAACCTGATAGGAGGAAGTGATGTGAGGAGGTGTGGTTCTGGTTTAACAGGGTCCATTCCTAGATCTTTAGTTCTTGTGATTTTTCTTTGCTCCTGATTTTCTGCCCTTAAAACATTGAACGTATGTGAGCTCAGTGATATTACCATGATTTATGGGGCAAGATTGGTGAATATGTCCGACACATCCATACAAATAGCAAAATTCAGAGAGCCTTTTATGCTTGAAGGTGATTTCTGCTGGGCTTCTATTGGGTCTTGGGAGGGTGAAACCATCGATCAAAGGTTTGGTGGTATCTACTTCAACCCTAATTCTTAGAAATCTCCTGGTGGTGATATTGGATGTAGTACCCAGCCCATTTGTTGGCCCAAAACCGGTTGTTTTTGTAATAAAATATATATATATATTTATAAAGTTATTCAAGTGAAACGGTGAGTTTCACTTAGGGTTGTTGTCTTTATTTCTCTTCTTACGCACAACAGCCATTCACTTTCTTCTTTCAAGTCCTCCAAGCACGTTACACAATCATTTGAATCATCAATCATTTGGATCCATAACGTAATTCTTTTAATTTCTGGCCATCGATTTTCCTTCTCAAGTGAATGGTTTTATCTTGATAAAAACCCCAAAGTTTGCTTCCAAGAGGATTTCGAAATTCCTACCACTTCTCTCTCAGAATATTTGATCTTTCGAATCTTCTTATAACTTGGTGGATTTCTGTTCTGAGTAGTACAATTGTGGCAAGTAGTATTCTGGGAGCACAGGGTAAGTAGGTTTAATTACTCTGGCATTTTTATTAGAGATTTTGAATTTTCTGAATTAAAAACATGTATTGTACAGAAAATTTATTCTGTATCATATAGAAATATTTGAGCATCCCCAAATAAATTCTTATATCATGAGATGTGTAACTTGAGCTTAAACTTACATGCAACTAGTCATGATACATTTGTAGGAACTTTATGTGCATTATAGTTACACCAAATGTTATATGAGTTATATGATAGCATGTTTTTAATACCATTTTTTTTTTTTATTTGAGAGGATAACTATACTGAAGGACTTCAAGAAGGTATAGAACCGTTAAATGAGAAATGTAAAGGGGGGATAACTATATTGAAGGACTTCGAGAAGATATAGACCTGTTAAATGAGAAATGTAAAGAGAGGATAACTACGTTGAAAGACAACGAGAAGGTGTAGACCCTAAATAGAAAGATGAATGATAACTACACTGAATGATATTTAAGAAGGTGTAGTTCCCAAAGGTAGAGGAGATTATGGGAAGGATATCTACCTTTGAAGGAGTAGTTTCCTTATGAAGAAAGTTTTATATACAAATTTCATAGTATAAGCATGTTATTTTTTTTGGTGTATTAAAAATGTTATTGGCTATTATTTATTTGATGTATTGGTTTATTTAATGAGGCTCATGTGTTACACCTAGCTTAATCAATCCTACTTATCGAGCCATGGACTTACCATTCCACCTGTAAAATTTTATTTTTACAGATGTCAAAAGGGAGCTTAGATGATATGTGGAAGAGTTAGATTAAGAGTGGTGAAATAAGTGTTATGGAATAGTTTAAATTCTAGTCTGTGGCTTCTTTTTTTTTTTTGAACGAACAGTTTGAGTGAAATTTAGTGTTTTAACTCTAACTGGGTATAAAGATTTTTCTCATAGTTCTTTTCTTGTTAATGTTACGTTATCATTTTGTAGTGTCAATGGAAACATCTCCAATAGTTAGAAAAATTAGGGGCGTTACATTGGAGGTTATTATGGGATCAATTTCTAGCAAGTTTCCCATCACTACCAATTTATCAACATTTATGAACGTCATCATCTCCAAAGGCAAACCATGAATCTGCACCCCAAAATGCCGAGTGCCTAAGGTCTATTTCATTGAGACTAAGCCCTGGTTGCCATTCTTTATGGATCATATGGTACCCGTTGAAGTTCCATGGTCTCTGATTATAAACTCAATGTTTGTCTTGGGATATAGGGAAGGTGAACAGGCAGGTGTTGTGTCTAGGTCTTCTATGACAAGCCCCAGGATAAAACTCCAAACAACCTTTATGATGGTGTGACATGTTTGTTTGTTTAGGGGTTTTGATGAGATTAGTTTACCTATGAGAGCATGGCTTGAAATTACTTTGGCTTCTTCCACAACTGGTTCTAGAATGAGGTCTTCCCATGTAAGAGCTTCCGTTTGTGAAATGAGGAGATCAATATTTGGGGGATCTTGCTCCATGTTCCATGGAAAAATGAAGGGTATTTAAGTTGGTGTGTGTATACAGGGGATGACTTAGATTTAGGAGAGGTGAGGGTAAGGAGATGAAAGATTATTGGAAGGCTATCGAAAGAGAAGGAAGAGTTTTCTAGAAAGGTCTACCAAGAGAGGGAAAAAACACTCATATGGAGAGAGAACGGATCTAGTATTACTCAATTAATATACTTCAACCTCCCATTTATGATTACAAAGTGGGAACATACCAATTCAACTAAAAGTCAATCCATCCCAAAGATTTTATTAGCTCTATGAATTTTAACTAGACCATATTATACTGTTGATAAAGATGGGTTGAATTTGGGTTTTTAAAAAAATTAATAATTATTAATCAAATACACAATATAAGTAAATAAAATATTAAGCATCAGTAAATATAAATAATAAACGTAAGAGAGATGCAAATTCAATATTTTAACAAGGTTGAGCTCCATTGCCTATGTCCTTGCCTCAAGCTACCTCTTGAGAATTTCCAAATTCATGATTCAATCTCCTTTAGGTGGAGATAAAAGCCTATTATACCTTTGAGTAACAATGTCTTAAGGAATTCCTAGAGAACACATTCTACACTTATAATAACCTTCTAAGTGGTGATTCAACTATTCCCATGTAGAACTCCTATTACACTGATAAGGGTTACACACCGTTTTTCTATTTATACAACAGTTGATAGTAGATAAGTTATCAGAGTACACTCCTCAATGAGTCAAGTGAAAACAGTACAACGCAAACTATATCTCTATCAAAATGAACAATTGTTAATGCTCAAACTTAGAAAGGAGATTTTGAAAGGTTTTGATAAATGAATGTTGTAAGACTTGTAGTTGATATGTTCATTTTGAAGATCTCAAATGAGTTAGTTATAGACATATAAGGCTTAATCTTCACATTTCAAATTTCGAACATATAATGTACATATGAAAAATGACAATTAATCATTTTTTAAATTTTCAAATTTCAAACTTTTAAACATATTATGCACATATGAAAAATAACAATCGGTCATCTTTCAAATTGCAAACATATCATGCACATGTGAAAAATCTTAATCAACCATCTTTTAAATTTCAAACTTTTAATCATATCATGCACATATTGAAAAATGATAATCAATCATTTTTCAAATTTCAAACTATTAATCATATCTTGCACGTGTGAAAAATGCAAAATGATTTTTCATGAGTATATTAAAAATATTTTTGAGTGTTAACCTTTTTTTGAATTTTAAAGAGATGTACAAAAATATTCTTAGAACTTCATTTGCAATTTTATTTCCTTTCGTGTTCATGCTTGATTTGTTGATGTCCTTGGTATTATGTGGACAATTTGAGACTCATTTATTCTTGAATTGTTATTATCAAAACTCATAAATAGAGATAGAGTTATATGATGTTTGAGACCTTGAGTTTAACAATCCTTAACATGAAATTCAAATATACTTTTACACATATCATAACAATCGCAACAAAACAATCTCGATGATGAATAAGTTTATAAATGCTTAATCAATCTATGAACTATCAATTAAAAATAAATTGATTTTTATGCTTTGAATTTTGATTTATTACTTTCTAAACTTTGGAAATTGAATAATTTTTTTATGATGTTCTTCATTTATAGTAAGCATCAAAGGAGAAGTTGTCGATATAATAGTAATAAATGTGGAGAGGATAAAATATCGCAAATCTATATTGGGTTTCCAAGCCCAGTCCAATATGAAGGGACTTATCAGGAAGGAAGAAAGAGAGAAAGAAAGAGAGGACAAAGACCTGAGGAAGGAAAATGGTGTCAGGAGGCAATGTGGAAATGTGAGGTAAAAGAGAGAATATGATACATAAAGCAAGGGAAGAACATAGGATAAATGGGGCTTCCATATGACTTTTAGGGGGGATTGACTTCAACTTTTGGGCATCTTCAATCTCTCGGCAAGGACTATAGCAACTAGATCTCCATTGTATAAAGAGGAAGATAGATCATGAGAGACTGTAAATAAGTATATTATAGTGGATTCACCCCTCCTCAAACCCCCGTGGACATAGGCATTATGCCGAAACATGTAAATCTGTATGTTATTGTCTCTTTATTTTTTATGTATTTATTTTCTGCTCATTACTATTTATGTACTTACTACATCGATTGGGGCCTGAATAGTTTCAGCGGCCCGAGAATAACTCTTTCTCCTATTCCAGCCTATTGTGCTATTTTTAGACATTAACATAATGAAACGTACGCGCAACCAAAAAAAAAATACAACGTGCTAATGATAAATGAATAGAAGTCCTTAGATTTGGCCTAAGCACTTCATCTAGTTAATCATATATTAGAGTAAAGCTACCCATTTGCTTCCTTTCACATATACCACACGAATCCGGTGATGTGGTTTTTATTTTTTAACTAAATGTTGCTTTTAGTTTTACACCCTAACCCATACCATACCCAAATTAGATCAGACTAGGGTGGATTTCGAATTTGGTTTCCCTCCCCCACAACACGTTCTTCCTTTGCTAGCCTTCACTGCCACCGTCTGGGATCTTCGACAAGAAAGCTCCGACTGACCAATGGAACCAAGCCACGACCGACTCACACATGTTTTCTCTTTCCTTTTTATTATTGAAAAATCTTTTTTTTTTTTTTTTGTTTCTCCTATGCCCGGTAAGTTCCTTCCAAGCATCCAACGATGAAGACAAATGATGGTTATAAGCCTCCACATCAGTGCTTGTTTGTTGGATAAAGTTTGGGTTTTTATTTATTTATCAAGCACCAAAAATCATAGCTGTGGAAGTTTGAGCTTTTTTTTGCTTTTGTAATTTTTGTCTACTTCCTATTGAATATGATTACCTCCAAAATCGGAACTTTTAACTCATTGTATCAAAAGAAAAATAGAGAACCCAAAAGAATCAAGGGATTTTCTAATTGCAATGAGCATATTAAATGGTACATGCATATTTGCAGTTATGCATTTGTAGATCAACGCCTGGTGTTCTAGATCTATCCATTGACATTAGGGGATAAACAGTTGACCGACCAGACCAGCCGTTTCAGTCTGGATTGAACCGAATCGAGATTGAGACTGGTCGATCTTGGTCCATCTTTTAGGGAACTAAAAAGTTTCGGTCCGGTCCACAGTCCAAGATTTTTTCACCTCGGACTAGACCAGACCGGACCGAATGGAAAAAAAAAATTATATATATTATTTATATAATAATTGTACAATTTATTATGTAATTCTCATCTAACCTATCACTATTAACAATATAAAATTTTAAATATATTATTAACACTTATTAATATTCTATGATTCTATCAATTAACTAATATATAATATCAATTAGTTAATTATATTGTAATTATATAAATTAATAATGTGATTTTTATCTAATTTATTAGCATTGACCGTATAAATTATTTTTTTATTAAGTTAGTTACATAATCCACATTAATAAATCACTTAATTTTAATTTAATATTTTAAATAATTTTTTTATTAATTGATTTAAAAAAAGAAAGAAATAATTATGCTGGACCAACCGGACTGGACCAAACCGATAGCTACCAGTCCGGTCCGGTCCCTATAGGTGTTCGGTCTAGTCCTGTCCAGGAAAATGATGGACCGAAAATAGAGTGAATGGCCCTCGAGCTCCAGCTAAAAAACCATGCATGCTTGAACCATCCAAGCTCCCATGGCTATAGCCAATGGAAAACCAGAAAGGATCAGAATCCCATGGCGATTCGTAGATCGATGGGTGGGGATTTCTCAGATCGATGGGTGGGTGGCAAATGATTTCTAAGAACGCGACCGTCCGGAGGCGAGTGTTGATTTCTGATGAGGGAAGATGAAACCATCACGACGTTTAGTGATGATATCTTAGATCGCAATTGGAGACTCACGCAGAGAGATATTTCTCAAATGGGAAAGATGAATATTATGCTTGGATGTTTTATCTTACTCAAAATTTTCATCTCATCTCATCTCATCATTACAATTTTTTTAAATTTCTATATAAAATATAATAAACAATTCAACTTTTTCAAATCCCAATACAATTTTTTCAAATTCCAATTTAACTTTTTCAAATCTTCAAACTAAAAAATAATATTTTAAACTTTAAAACAAAATATAAAATTCTTATCTCACATTCTAAACATAATCGAAATCATCACGGGGGAGAGAGATTTTTTCTAAGGGATTCACATGGGGAGAGGGATAGGGATAGGGATTTAACCTCTAACCTGGGGTGGAAAGTAAACAAAGTTTGCCACATCAGTCTTCGTATGGCGTGTGATAGGAAACCGGAAGAAGAGTAGATTTTTGCATTATCTAATTTATGGTGGTTTGGACTGCATTGGAACTGTAGCCATATATTCTTATTTTCTCACTCTACTAGAAAAAAAAAAAGATACATCCTTTTTATTTTTCTTTTAATTTGTTATATTATATTATTGTATTAGATAAAATTAAAAATTATTAGATATTGAAAAATAAGATTATTGGAAAATTAGGCAAAAAAAAAAATTTATTTTATGAAAAAATAAATTATGATCATTTGATTTTTAAAATACGATAAAGAAAATTAGATAAAAAAATAATACAAAAATTAGATGAATAATATAAGATTAAATTTTGATTAATTAAATAGTCAAGCTGTTGCTAGTTCTTGGAATTTGTAAATGCCATTTTTTTTTAGAGCTCGATTGAAGAGTTGGGTGAAATAAAAATTTTGTGAATGATAGTAAGATAATTTATGAATAATAATAAAATAATTTGAGTTAGATATTTTTTAAATTTTGAAAAAAAGAGAGGAAAAAAGTTAAATAAAAAATATTATAAAATTATATTTTTTTAAAAATATTATTTTATAATTTTTTTTATTTGAAGATTTAAAAAAATTAAATTATTTTTTATTTAAAATTTTAAAAAAATTGTGATGATTAATTTAAAAGATTATAATAATTAATTTAAAATTTTTATATTTAAATTAAGTTTAAGAAAGAGTTAAAAGATGAAACGAGATTAGAAAGAGAATTTTATG
>QEOT01005120.1:77775-134679 GCA_003123785.1 Pterocarya stenoptera | reverse complement strand
GCATAGACCCCTATTTATAGAAACAGATTCTTTATTAAATGTTCTAATCAAAGTAATATACATCAACTTGATTTAGGTAGTATTCTAATAACTTTGATTTGATTAGTATTAATCAAATCAAAGATGATCATATCAAGATAATTTCAAATTAAGAGTCTTAATTTGATGTTATTTTCAACATCCCCTCAAACTTAAGATGGAAAATTTTGAAATCTTGAGTTTGAAATTTGAGTATAGCCTTTGTATTCATTGATTGATCGCTGATGAGATGATGAAAATGGTGTTGGTGACTGGCAACTGGAACATCAATTTTGAAGCTATGACCAACAATGGGCTGTATGTGACCATGGTCAACTATAAGACCATATTAGAAGGCCAAAACCCAGTAAAAAGAAAAAGACTCGCAACCATTAAGGATACTCTAGATGAATGGATGTGAGACAAGGCATAATTGTCTAAATTAGAAGAAATTTTAGCCATTGGGAGAAGTTCAATGCAAAACATAGACGGAAAATATGAAACCAGCCCGAAAAATTGAGTAGGAAGAACCCTGACCAAAGTCAATGGTCAAGGCTAACGTGGCGCTAATGCAGGAACCATTGCTGACGTGGCACATTGTAATGTCGACATGTGTCAGGTACTATGGCCTTACGAGTGGGAATTTGGCCAGCACATTGATGGTGGTGTCGAAATTTTGGTCAGCGGGCGTCTACTAGTGTCGATTTTTGGTTTGTTCAACTGGTCGGTGGCTATTCTATCAAAATATATTGTTAAAATTATGAAAAAGAAAATATTGGTTCCTGACTGAGGTGTTGAGAGTCGAATGTTGTGGTGGCCTGTGACGGCGTATGAGATTGGGTATTTCATAGATCAAATGATATGTACCATGCGAACTTAATTCTGAAATTTGGTTGAAGGTTGGAAAGCATAGAGTGGTGACATGCTTGTCGAAAAATAATGTTGGAAAAATTACCCTAGTGTTGACAGGCTTGCTGGGGAAAAAAAATGCTGTAAAAATTACGGAAAGAGTCCACAGGGAACATGTGGCTCTCATACCATGGTGAAAATAAAATAAGATAATTAAATAGAAAATAGGATAGGAGATGGGGAAGGAGAAGAGAAGGGGGAGAGAGAAACTTTGAGGGCTACATATTTTTCTATTCTCAAGTGTTCATAAATACAAAACATAGACCCCTATTTATAGAGAAAGAGGCCAAGAGAAATAAGAGAGTGTTCTAATCAAAGTAATATACATCAACTTAATCTTGGTAGTATTCTAATCAACTTTGATTTGATTAATACTAATCAAAGACTTATAAAAAAAAAAATTAATACTAATCAAATCAAGATAAACATATCAACATAATTGTAAATCAAGAGTCTTAGGCCTTGTTAGGATTGAGAGAGTCTTTCAACTTATCTCATTTTATCTAACTATTACAATTTTTCCAAACTCACACACAAAATACAATAAACAATTCAACTTTTTCAAATCCCAAAACAAAAATAATATTAAAAAATAATTTTCTAACGATATTTTATTCTACTTTCATCTCATCTCAACTAACTATCCAAACAATCTCTTAATTTGATATTATCTCCAACAATTGGCATTTGCATCTATTTCCTTTCATAAAAATTTTCGTATATTTGTAAGTCTACGATAGTTATATTTTGAATTTGTCATTTTTGATAGTCTCTTGCTCTTGGATGTCCAATCGATTGAAGGAAAGTCCTCGAACAGTTAGGCTTGGTTTGGATGGTGAGTTGATAATCTTGAGATGAGATGGTTTGTGATTATTGATTAGTAGTGAGATATTTGAGTTGAGATGAGATGAGATGAGTTAGAAATGGTTCGAGTTAAAATGTTTTTTGGGATTTTAGGAAATGAGAGAGAAAATGTTGAATAAAAATATTAGAAAGTTAAAATATTGTTAGAATATAATTTTAGAATATAGCTTTTATTTTGGGATTTGAAAAAGTTGAATTATTTTTGTGTTATGTTTGGAAATTTGGAAAAGTTCTAATAATTCAGTAATGATTAGATGAAAAAATTAAAGATTTGAAATTAAAAATTGTTTGTGTTTGTGGTGTTTGAATATTAAGATGATATGGGATGAAATGTGATAAAATTGAAACATATCTCTATCCAAATCAGGCCTTAAGATTATCATTGGTTGCCTCTGTGTACTCATTTGGAAGGAGAGAAATCTCAAGATGTATGAGGAACTCCTCTAATAGCTTAATCATTGTCTATTGGAATATATTGTATCTTGTTAGGGCTAGCATTAACCATGTCCATGGTTTTCTGCCTTCCCTAAAACTTGGAGCATTGTAAATTGTTGTAGGGTTCAGGATTATAAAGTATTTTGAGTTGTTAAGGTTGCCTTATTTTTTGAGGTGCTTAGCTCACGAGTGTGGAGGCCTTTTGCTTTTGATGGAGGACCTTGGTTCTCTTGGTTCCTATTTTGTGTTGGTTTTGAGGTTTGCTACTTGGACCGTTGGCTTCTGTTGTGAAGAATGAGAGGTTGCTGGAATTTTTTAGAAATAATCTCACATTGCTTGTAGATAAGGTCTTGGACATGTTTATAAGGAATGAACAATCCTCTCTTGTAGAACCGGTTTTATGAGATTAGTTAGGCTCATAAATTTCTTCATGGTATCAAAGCCTGCCATAGGACGAATGGGGGCTCACACTACTTATCCCGTGACAAGGATTAGAAAAAAATACTGGCCTACATATGAGGGAGGGTGTTGAGGAATAATCCTACATTGCCTATGGACAAGGTCTTGGGCATGTTTATAAGGAATGAGTAATCCTCTATTGTAGAACCGGTTTTATGAGATGAGTTAGGCTCATGAATTTCTTCAGGAACGTGTTGGATATTGTTGGGACCGTTGTTCTTATTTCTTGTGTTATGGTTTTGCGGACTGGTTGTGTATGCTTGAGGCAGTTTGCGAGTCACAATGGTAGGGATATAGTCTCTATAACCAGATCCAGGGACCAGGAGAGTATGGTGGGTAAAAAGGGAATCTGGGTTATTTGAAGCGAGGTCTATATCGGGTATCGGCGTAGAGACATCAATTTTGGAATGTCATTCGCCTCATGTAACACATGATAGACCGATAGTTGGTATTACACCCTTGGTCCCCGAAGAAATTATGGCTCTCTTGTCAGAGTTGGTACTGCTGAGGTCTGAAGGAGATGTAGGATCCGTTATCACCCCAGAGGTGAAGGGACTTGCTGTCGTCCCAGAATCTCCAATGGGGATCTGATACCATCGGAGAGAACTAATGGAGTTGTTGGAGAACTAATGGGTTTGGCGTTGGTGCCTTGTGTAGATGAATGTCTAGAGTTGGGAGTGCAGTTGGATATTGTGTCTGGGGATAACGTTAATGAGATTCAGCAGTTTGTGAGAATTTCACATAGAGGATGTGAAGACCAATTTTAAGAACTAATCACTGCGATAGAGGCAAGCCACGCTCTTGAAACCAAATCAAGTTTCAAGAAAAGCAGGTGCTGCGTTTGCTTTGGTGGGTATTTTTTGTTTCTCTAAGCCACTTTTTATGAGCTTGTTAGTTGTTATGCTGTGGATGAAGGGTATAGGTTTCCTTTAATGATTATATTCTCACTTACCCAAAAAAATTATTTTAAATGTTGAAGTAAGGAATAACTATGTTGCGGTAGATATTGAAACAAAAAGAAAAAAGAAGAATTTGAATAATTTGTATGATAAATAATTGTTAGGCTTTTAAGAATTCTCAAGTAAGTTATTTTTCTTTTAAATGGTTATGTCCCTGTGCCTGTCTTTCAGATGTGGTTTTATTTATTTTTTGTGTGCATCTTGAGCTTGTCTTTGAGTTGTGGTTATACTGAGTTTCAGTGCGGCATTTGTTTGTTTGATAGGAAATTGGAGACTTTGAGAACTGGATGAAGACCATGGAGTTTGATTGTAAAAGTGTCAGTGCGGCGATCCACAACATTCACCAAGCATGATCTAACTGCAAAGTTATTTAGTTTTACCATTTGTAATTTTTGAGTTGTAATTTGTGAGTGCCTCTTCCTTTCTTGTTGGAGAAAATCTATTTAGAAGCTTTATTTTTTAACACACCTAGGACATAATTGATGGAGAAGCTTTCCACATCAGCTATGCTAAAAAATGATTGGTGTTCTGATTTTTTTTTTTTAAAAAATTATAATGAGTCCCACTATAAGTGGCGTGTTAACCTACTGACTTATGTGTAGCAAAACTCCACTCGTTCCCTACAGGTGAGTCAAATCTAACCTTGTGCATTCGACATGCCAATTTAATAGAGCCTTTCAATGAGAGACCCCCTACTTCAGTTCTTTTTCATGGTGCCTAAGATTTTAGAAGTAAAAATAAGATAAGCCGATCATATTCGTTACTTTCGTAAAGCATCGAGAAAGCTAGCTAGGAGAAGCTGATGAAGACATCCATAATGACAAGTCGTTGCCTTATTCATCGAGCTCTACCAGTAACCTCATCGTCCACTCAATGTCACTTTAATCATCAAATTTCAGGATTATATAACCACGACCCTTATTATTTTCTGAATAATATGCGTTCGAGTCTGGACTTTGATCAAAACTAGAACACGAGTCCTTTCTAGCTTTTGAGTCTCAAGTCGCTGAATCACTTTTTATTATTGTGGTATTAACCTAGAAGCAGGATTTAATTCCCAGTTGCTTTCTCCTGTTTCTTTGACGTACACGCTTCTATTCTCCATCGATCAAAATTAGAACACGAGTTCTTTCTAGCTTTTGGGCCTAAAGTCGCTTTTGATAATTGTGGTAATCTAGAAGGCAGGATTTGGGCTTAGGAATAACCCACCTCCTTGTGTTATGGGTTGGATGCTGCCATGGAACCAGCATCAATTGAGTCTCTGGAGATATTGCATGCCACCCTTGGACGTATTAATTTGTTCCCTATATTGCATGAAATCGTGGTGTGTACCTCCTTTTTGTCTATTTAGGTCTCGTTGGGATGTTAAACTGAGTTAAGTTCTTTATAAATAGTAGTGAGTTAAGATAGTGGAATGAGTTTGTGGAGCCCACCTAAAATGAGCTTAGATGTATTTATGGAAAGTTAAAAAAGTTATAGGTTCAGGATGTAAATAGGTGTTGAGTTGAAAAAGATTCTAGATTCCATGTGTAAAGAGGTTTTGAGTTAAGTGTTGTTTAACAATTTGAGAGTTAGGTATTTGGATGTTAGACTCAGTTTAAAATTAGACTAAATTGAGTTGATCTCAATACGTTTCAAGATCCAAATAAGAACTTAAGAGTTGTACGTGTGAGATCAGACTCAAGAAGATAAAAGTATTGACTTTCATAATTCTTTTTGAGGCCAAAGTAGTCTAGCTTTAAAAAAATTGAGGATTTTCTTTTTAGGAGTTGGAAACTTGGAACTATTTTTTTTTTCTTCGAAATCCAAAATACAGATATATATAAAGAATCTTGTATATAAAATATGGATTTGTGTTTAAGATCAGTTTTTGTGTGTTACGAGAGTTATTTTAAATGTTGAAAGGTAGGCCACAATATATAGAGAAACTTTTAGAGGGGCCAAGAGGGTGGAAATTTCAGGATTTTAAAGTCCGATCCAAAGAGAAAGAGTCAATACATGTGTAAAAGGGGAATCTTAGAAACGTTTTTGTACAAAGAATAAAATTAGGTCAAAACCTCATCGCGCTGTTACTACGTACTCCCTCACCAACTTGTAGTTACGTCCCTTTGAATTTGACAAAAACGTTGAAAACTGAAAGCTCACCCTGATCATGATCACATGGGCCTGTGTTCTATACCAAAGCAAAACTTTACGTAAATGGCGGAGACCTGCCGACTCTTTCACCCTTTTAATTCTTATAAAACTCTTATTTTTCTAACAACATTGATCATGAATATTAGGGCTGCTACTGTATTTTCAATGCCTAGTGGAACAGAAACGTGGTGCAGCACGCAGGGGCCCATTGTCCAAGTGGCACGTCAAGAGTTGGACAGAAACTGCTAGTTTGGAGGCCCCTGATCATGATGATCTGCTCTTGTGAGATCGATTTAGGTGGGGTTCTCATAATTTAATATACCCCTCGCTAATCTTGGGAATTAAGATCGAACAAAAAAGGATCGAGTTTATGATCATGAGTTTAATTAAGCTCAATAATGCTATATATACACTACTTACTCATGTAAATTTGACCTGCTCCACCATTTACATGAGATTACTCATACAGTCATACTTACGTGTAAAACTCCTCAGGCCGTATAGTATATATTTTCCCGAAGTTTTGTAGCATATATAGTCTGCGTATATATAAATCATGTTGCAGATGATGAGGTCCATATGCTTACTGATTTTGCATTTTGCAAAAGTAATGACGCCCGTTATTTGAGAAAAACTGGCCCGGGGGCCGAGGGGGAGGATTAATGTATATGATACTTCTTTGAATAATTTCCCTCAACTAAGCTTAATTAGATATTAACTATTAAGAGAACGGTAAAAAAAAAAAGTACTTGGGGGGCCGGTCATCATGTGCAAGTGTGTATATATATATATATATAGATATCTGTGGTATGTTAGAAACATGATCATTACGTGCAATAAAGAACAACAACATATTAAATCATGTTGTTGTTGAACCCGTGGGTGCATGTACCAATCACAGTAAAGGTAGGTGTGCAATGTATAATATATATATTTGTTGAACTTGCAATGAGATGAATTGAACTGCAACTCTGGATCGGAATATCCAAGCAAGTTCTATCTAGTACTCTAGGGTATGCATTGGACCAATTAGGGTTCCTACCAAACTAGGGGCAAAATAATAATAATATTATGATCCATCACATAATTGACTTTTTGTTTACATACATTTTTAAAATGTTGGGGGCCGGACGTCGTTTCATTAACTAGCGCCTAGAAAATCTTAAAAAATGATCTCAGTACCGATCAGATCTGATCAGAACCAGCTATATATATATATATATGCATGCATTGTAGTTTTACTCACAAGTATTAATTAATTTGATCCGTTGGCCAAGTCAATTCGAATTTCTACCATTTCTCTAATTCCTTGCAATATTAAAAATAGAAAACTGAATCATTTTACAAAATCACTAAAATAAATACTAAATCCATTGGATCGTTCTGCTATTCATGGATAGCATTTATAACTCTAGGCAAGGCTAGCTTTGATCCTAGAAAAATGATCGATCCATTTGCTTGCAATGATAAAAGCTTCTCTTTGAAATTATAACATGACTCGTAAATTTTTCTGTCTTCAGTCCAAAACCGCTTAAGTATGCCCGGACACGTAGGTTTACATGATGTTTTATTTACAGAACATGTACTCGATGGTCTTTCAATGATGATAGTGTTGTTCTTGACAAAAAAAAAAAAAAGAAAAAAGAAAAGAAAAAAAAGAAGATGATATTGTTGTTGACCGTTTCCTATCATCATGTATTGATGATCATATCCAGCCTTTATCATTTCTTTTTCCTAAAACCGTGTTATTTTGGGCTTTATTCTTTTTTGGGGGAGGGGGCCGGTTGTGTCTGTCATTCTGTACGTAGTATGTTAATTATAATATAAATCGACAATAATTATATATATATATTATGGTCGCAATACAATTAATTAGGAATACTGGGAACGCAATATAAGGAATTACGCAACATATTAATAATTAGTAACCTTTCTATACGAGTTCCTGTATATAAACACATACCCCCTTAGCCTTGTTTTCACAGCAATTTGATACACAGCCAGAGCTAATTAATACGCTAGCATGGCTGCTTTTCAATCTCATGTTGTACTGTGTGTAGTTGCAGTACTATTCTCTCTTACTGCTATTTTGAACCCTACGTCTGCACAACTAAGTTCTCATACTTTCTATCAGAAAAAATGCCCTCGGGCATTGGAAGTCATCAAATCAGTTGTCAAGGGCGCTATTGCTAAGGAGCCACGCATGGGCGCATCACTACTTCGCCTGCATTTCCATGACTGCTTTGTCAATGTAAGTTCTATGCATGTGACGGCTTTGATCGTTTTCCTTGCAAACGTGTTTCTTTACCCATTAAGTTAGGTGTACTGTGTACACACACGCACACGCACGCACGCATAGCCATTACGATAGCTTGCTTTTCAACGTAGACGTTAATAAGCCAAATCTATATCAAGAATAACCTAATGCTCCTGTGAGCAGCACTCTCTGGTAACTGTTTTGGGTAAGCATATCATACACAACATCCGGATCAAGCATAACCTTTTTCGTGAGTCTCATGGTGTAATATTTCAAGTGGAGCTAACCAACAAGAAGGATTGATTTACTCCTTGCTATATATATCTGTGTGTGTACCGTCATTAATTAATGATCTATGTTCCTGAAATACTGGTGGTTGGAATATTGGCAGGGTTGCGATGGATCAATTCTGCTAGACGACACGGCCAACTTTACTGGTGAGAAGACGGCCTTACCAAATTTCAACTCGGTTAGGGGTTTTGAAGTGGTCGATCAAATAAAAGATGCTGTCAATAAAAAATGCGGCAGCAATGTGGTTTCATGTGCAGATATCTTGGCTGTTGCAGCTCGTGACTCTGTCGAAATCGTGAGTACAGCATGTGTTAATTGTAAATCTTTTATCCTGATGATAATTAGTATGTATATTTACTGCATAACTCAAAACTAATGAGCTTCTTTGACTGTATTCTAGCTGGGAGGTCGTTTATTTTCCTACAAACTACCATTAGGGAGAAGAGATGCAAGAACTGCAAGCAGGAATGACGCAAATACAAATCTTCCTCCCCCGGTTTTCAACTTCTCTCAGCTTCTCTCCAACTTCCAATCTCACGGACTAGACTTGAAAGACCTTGTGGCCCTTTCAGGAGGCCACAGCATTGGAATTGCTCGGTGCATCACCTTCCGGGGAAGGCTTTACAATGAGACAAACATTAACCCCAGATTTGCAGCCTCCTTAAAGAAAGGGTGCCCTGTAAGTGGAGGAGATAACAACAGAGCGCCACTCGATGCAACTCCAAAGGGATTTGACACGGTGTACTTCAAGGCTTTGATGGAATCGAAGGGTCTCCTCCACTCTGATCAGCAGCTCTTCAAGGGTGATGGAAGTCAAAGTGACAAACTGGTGAGGCAGTACAGTGTAAACCCACATAGTTTTGCTAAAGACTTTGGTGCTTCCATGATCAAGATGGGTAATATGAAACCTCTCACCGGTGCAGAAGGAGAGATCAGGCTGAATTGCAGGAAAGTCAACGTCTAGCTAGAAGCACTGTTCCTTCTTGGGGGTGATAAAGGAAATGGCAATTGTGATTCTACCATATTATACCTTTTAATTTGTGTCGTGGAAAATAATAATGGGACCAACTATATTTAATGTTTCTGTTTAATTAGAAATTACCACAAAAATTATATATATAAGCCTTAATTTTTTGTTGTCTTTTAAGAAGATGATCAGTACAGAAGCACATTGATCACTCCATAGCATATGACACACTTACACGAAACGGATATATCAAGATGGCCTAATGTCTCATGTTCAGCTTTGATCGAGGTGATCGAAAATGAAAGAAATAGATCATATATTATAAATTAAGTTGACAATATATCTCCAAATAAAAATAAACCAAAAGATCTCAAACCAAATATTATCGAAATTGACCTCCATCTATATATATATATACATGCAAGGCTCAAAAAAAGGGTATTTAATTTGAAGTAATTAGAAGATATATATAATGGATTTGAAGCTTTCGATCAACCAGTACTGCAGAGAAATGATAATGTTGTCCCGGAAAAATTGCAGATTCGATATTTGTCCAATGGAGCCAGCGCAATCGGCTCTCTGAAAAAGAAAATTGCCTCCCTTGATGACGTTTGAATTAATTTCTTTTGGCTTCTCATGATATATATACAGGATATTGGAAGAAATAGAAGTCATACGTACCATTTTAACATGTATCGTATGATCAAATGTTGGGCGTAAAATATTGTACGTACGTCTATATATATATATATGTAGCCTAATTGGACGTTGGTTGGGGTACAGCTTGGTACGTACTTCATTGCCTGATCAAGGTTAGGTGCAGGTATACATGGATCCATTGGAGTTCTTAAAGAAATTCAGGAAAGTATAAAACATTAACGTACATTTGAGTTCTAAACATTTGCAGATTATATTAATTTATTATTAAATGTTTATATGACTCACAAATCGTGTCGATTTCTTTCTTGAAAAAAGGTGTCGTTGTCCTCAAGATCATGAATTCGAGGAATCCATATTCAATGCTAAATATATATATATATATATATAAATATACACTACTGTAATATATGTTATTTTTTGAGAACTTAATTAAGATGGGGTTCTAATTTAGTCATGTACTGATCTAATAATTAATTTTGGGGAAAAACCTAATAATCTAGACTAAGTAAGTACTCATTTTTGTACACAAATTCGGCAAAACTACTACGTACGTACGCACTAGCACAACTACAACATAAACAGCAATGACGTTACCAAATCGCAAAGTCTGTGGATATATAGCGAGGAGAAATAATATACAGAAGTCTCAAATATATAAATCTCGTGCGAGTATTTTATAAAAAAAAAAAAAAAAAATTGAATCCCACTATGAAAAAGTATATATGAAAAATTCAATATTTTTTTGTGAGTCTTATATTTTTACCAAAAACTTGCTGCATGCATTGAAGACGTCATGTACCTAATAACATTACTCTTCCAAATAGTAATTTATAAATAGGACGCGTCCGTACTTTTGTAGTATATATGATCATGTCAATTCGAATTAATCTTTTTTTAATCACCGAAACCGTCCAAAAGATTTTGATTAATATACTATGGTATTTCCATCATCATGCCTAGCTGTTCATGTTGACCACTGTAGCACGTATATATATATATATATGCTTATTCGTCATTTATGTTTTTTTCAAAAAAAAAAAAAACTTTTTGGGACTTGTGTATGCATGTAGTGGATATATGTTAATTATAAATATATATATGTTTGACCATATCTTTAATACACACATAAAAAAAAGGATTACGGGGAACGCAACGCGAGAAATTAGGAAGAAAGGATAATTTTTCTAATTCATAATAAATAAGAAAGATAAAAAAACAAAATAAAGAATCATTATCTATGTTGGGTCAATGATTCCGAGTGCTTAGTCCCATGAATCGCCGGTTTCCTCATGAAGAATAATTCAAACTGCACCACTGGCCGGCACTTTGGGAGCACGGTCGTAATATCTCCCTCCAACTAAAACATGAGCCTCCTCCATATACAACCAAGAATATCAGAATAATATATATATATATATATATATCTATATATAAAGGTCAATCATCATCCATGTGAAATAAAATATTAGGAAAATGATGGGAACAAGCAAACTAATGGTGTGAGAATTCCTCTATATAAACACATGCTCTTAGAGTTTTAATTTTGCTCATGACAGCAACTTAAAATATTTACGAGTACCTGCAGATTAATTGAGCTAACAATAGCACGCGGCATGCATGGCTGCTTTTTACTCTTTTGTACTGTGTTTTGTACTTGTCATTGTGATCCGAACGTCAGCAGGTCTGAGTCCTGAGTCTTTCTATACGGCAGAATGCCCTCGGGCATTGTCTACAATCAAATCGGTTGTCAAGAAAGCTATTGATCGAGAGCCACGCATGGGCGCATCACTGCTACGCATGCATTTCCACGACTGCTTTGTTAATGTAAGTTTCGTGCATGTCTGTGTATTACGTACGTGCCAGTGTTTATTTTCTGCCAGCTGTTATGGTCAGGTTTGGGACCAAAGATAAAATATAAAAATTTCATCACATCTCATCTCATTATTATAATTTTTTCAAATCATTATGTAAAATATAATAAACAATTCAACTTTTTCAAATCCTAATTTAACTTTTTCAAATATCAAAACAATAATAATATTAAAAAATAATATTTTAAACTTTCATCTAAAATTAAAAATTTTCATATCACTCCCCAAACCTAACTGACACTGATCATTTAGTACTAACGCTCTTCGATCCGTACTGAGTGTTTAGGGTAATATTGGTCGTATCCTAAACAAGATAAAACGTGATTATTCGTGACATTTGAAAGCTTTACTAGGTAAATTATATGTTTTTTTTTCCAAGATTTTGTGTTTGGCACGTTAATTCATGTCTGAAGGTCAATCTTTAAATTAGAACAAAGAAGTTGGTGTTCTTGATGCTTCCATATTAGGTATTTCATTAATGTCACTCTAATTTTGATTCGACATAAATCAGCTACAAAAAGTTATTATAAAAGTAAACATATATGTAAACTGATATGACTTCATATAATATATTATATCTACTTTATAATAAAAGTCAAACATACTAATTACATCAAACCACATCAATTTTTATATTTATTTTTGTAGAATCTCTTTATAACTATAACATTTCTGGACAATAGTAGACACAACTAGCTGCAAAATTATGGCTCGGAGTACGGAGTGAACATTAGGCACTAGGATATGAGATTCAATTACCAACAACAAAGAGTCCATCCATTATTGTTAGTAATATATATTCCTGATTCCTGAAATGCTCATGGCTGAAATATTGACAGGGTTGCGATGGATCAGTTCTGCTAGATGACACCGCCAACTTTACTGGGGAGAAAACAGCATTTCCGAATCTCAACTCACTTAGGGGTTTTGAGGTGATCGATGAAATAAAAGATGCTGTCAACAGAGCTTGCCCTCGCAATATAGTATCTTGTGCAGACATCTTGGCTGTTGCAGCTCGTGACTCTGTCGCAATCGTGAGTGCTAGTAATTATTCTTTTTATCCAGATTATATATAATTTACTTCTCAATTCAAAACTCAAAATTAGATTCTGTGCTTGTATTTCAGTTGGGAGGTACTTCATTTTCCTACAATGTGTCATTAGGGAGAAAGGATGCAAAAACTGCAAGCCGGGACGACGCAAATACCAATCTTCCTCCAGCAGTTTTTGACTTTTCTCAACTTCTCTCCAACTTCCAATCTCATGGACTAGACTTGAAAGACCTCGTTGCACTCTCAGGAGGCCACAGCATTGGACTAGCTCGGTGCATCACCTTCCGGGGAAGGATTTATAATGACACCGACATTGACCCCACTTTTGCATCCTCCTTACAGAAAGGGTGCCCCCTAAGTGGAGGAGATAACAACACAGCTCCACTCGATGCAACTCCAAAGATATTGGACAATGTGTACTTCAAGTCTTTGCTGGAATCGAAGGGTCTCTTCCACTCTGATCAGGAGCTCTTCAAGAATATTACTGGCAGTGAAAGTGATAATCTGGTCAAGCACTACAGTACAAACCCATCTGATTTTGCCAAAGACTTTCGTGCTTCCATGATCAAGATGAGTAATATGAAACCTCTCACTGGTGATGAAGGAGAGATTAGGCTGAATTGCAGGAAACTCAACTAGCTTAATTTTCCTTCCCAGAAGAAAAGAATAAAAAAGGAAAGTGAAAGTTTGTTTACAACCAAGCGGAAAAATATTCTACTATATTTATCTTGTAAGGTATTGGAATTGTTAAAGTAAATTAATGTCTATTGTGTCTATTTTAATCATTTTCGTGCAAGTTTATGTAATTGGGTTAACCTCGGATAAGTGTAATTTTGTTAAATTAAGAGTCATTTTAAGTGCTAATTAATGTAAAACATTAATAACGAAAGATTCTAGGTGGGCTAAAGGCCTGGAGACCTACCAAATTTCCATATTTTTAAGTTTGAATAGTGAAGTGATATCAGATGATCTGTGAATGTAGTAAAAAAATAATAATAAAATATTAAATAATAATGAATAGTAATGAAAAATATATTAAAAGTAATGAAAAATTATTGAATAGTAGTAGAATGATCTCATTACCTAAATACAAGAGTCGTTTATGTTTTGGAAGTTTTTCCCTCTTTATCTTTAAATGAGAGTGCATTTTCCATATGTTAGACAAAACTTTTCTTATACAAAAATCTCTCTATCTCATTTCATATGCCAACAGAAATAATAATAGAATTACATTATATAGTGTGGTTTCTAGGTTTCTACTTAGAAATTACCATTGAATAAAAAAAAAAAGGATTTTTCTTCTTTTTGTTTTTGGCATCAGTATTCTGTTTAAGAGTAGGCCGGGATTCCAGAAGCAAATTTACTAAAATTCGTATGATATTTAGATGAAATCACTTTATGTACTGCTAACAAAATCAAAACGCAGGAAAACAATGCCAGAAACTGACAAGTTTATTAAAGGTTCAGCTATATGATCTGTACTAATGAATTATAAGTACAATCTTATTTTCCATGCAATTGGTATATGATTCCAGCCGCGGGGTACGTAAAAGTCCTGCTGGGGACAAGTAGAAGTCCTTTGCCACCTATCAAATTCTAAGTAGTATAGAAGATAACAGCTAGGATCAGTGTATTCAATTCCGTTTCACTGATTATTTCGGTTGAAGTATTAAAATGAAATATTTCGATATTGATACATTTTGATGTATCATTTTGAGATACTCATTATATGAATAAAATATATAAAAAGGTTACTTCCATTTGACGCCATTGAGAATTAGTCGGAAATTCAAAATACATATTATTTTTTAAAAAAAAGAGGAAAAGACAGATTTGATGTAGCATAAAACAATATNATTAAAAATTTTCATATCACTCCCCAAACCTAACTGACACTGATCATTTAGTACTAACGCTCTTCGATCCGTACTGAGTGTTTAGGGTAATATTGGTCGTATCCTAAACAAGATAAAACGTGATTATTCGTGACATTTGAAAGCTTTACTAGGTAAATTATATGTTTTTTTTTCCAAGATTTTGTGTTTGGCACGTTAATTCATGTCTGAAGGTCAATCTTTAAATTAGAACAAAGAAGTTGGTGTTCTTGATGCTTCCATATTAGGTATTTCATTAATGTCACTCTAATTTTGATTCGACATAAATCAGCTACAAAAAGTTATTATAAAAGTAAACATATATGTAAACTGATATGACTTCATATAATATATTATATCTACTTTATAATAAAAGTCAAACATACTAATTACATCAAACCACATCAATTTTTATATTTATTTTTGTAGAATCTCTTTATAACTATAACATTTCTGGACAATAGTAGACACAACTAGCTGCAAAATTATGGCTCGGAGTACGGAGTGAACATTAGGCACTAGGATATGAGATTCAATTACCAACAACAAAGAGTCCATCCATTATTGTTAGTAATATATATTCCTGATTCCTGAAATGCTCATGGCTGAAATATTGACAGGGTTGCGATGGATCAGTTCTGCTAGATGACACCGCCAACTTTACTGGGGAGAAAACAGCATTTCCGAATCTCAACTCACTTAGGGGTTTTGAGGTGATCGATGAAATAAAAGATGCTGTCAACAGAGCTTGCCCTCGCAATATAGTATCTTGTGCAGACATCTTGGCTGTTGCAGCTCGTGACTCTGTCGCAATCGTGAGTGCTAGTAATTATTCTTTTTATCCAGATTATATATAATTTACTTCTCAATTCAAAACTCAAAATTAGATTCTGTGCTTGTATTTCAGTTGGGAGGTACTTCATTTTCCTACAATGTGTCATTAGGGAGAAAGGATGCAAAAACTGCAAGCCGGGACGACGCAAATACCAATCTTCCTCCAGCAGTTTTTGACTTTTCTCAACTTCTCTCCAACTTCCAATCTCATGGACTAGACTTGAAAGACCTCGTTGCACTCTCAGGAGGCCACAGCATTGGACTAGCTCGGTGCATCACCTTCCGGGGAAGGATTTATAATGACACCGACATTGACCCCACTTTTGCATCCTCCTTACAGAAAGGGTGCCCCCTAAGTGGAGGAGATAACAACACAGCTCCACTCGATGCAACTCCAAAGATATTGGACAATGTGTACTTCAAGTCTTTGCTGGAATCGAAGGGTCTCTTCCACTCTGATCAGGAGCTCTTCAAGAATATTACTGGCAGTGAAAGTGATAATCTGGTCAAGCACTACAGTACAAACCCATCTGATTTTGCCAAAGACTTTCGTGCTTCCATGATCAAGATGAGTAATATGAAACCTCTCACTGGTGATGAAGGAGAGATTAGGCTGAATTGCAGGAAACTCAACTAGCTTAATTTTCCTTCCCAGAAGAAAAGAATAAAAAAGGAAAGTGAAAGTTTGTTTACAACCAAGCGGAAAAATATTCTACTATTTTTATCTTGTAAGGTATTGGAATTGTTAAAGTAAATTAATGTCTATTGTGTCTATTTTAATCATTTTCGTGCAAGTTTATGTAATTGGGTTAACCTCGGATAAGTGTAATTTTGTTAAATTAAGAGTCATTTTAAGTGCTAATTAATGTAAAACATTAATAACGAAAGATTCTAGGTGGGCTAAAGGCCTGGAGACCTACCAAATTTCCATATTTTTAAGTTTGGATAGTGAAGTGATATCAGATGATTTGTGAATAGTAGTAAAAAAATAATAATAAAATATTAAATAATAATGAATAGTAATGAAAAATATATTAAAAGTAATGATAAATTATTGAATAGTAGTAGAGTGATCTCATTACCTAAATACAAGAGTCGTTTATGTTTTGGAAGTTTTTCGATCCCTCTTTATCTTTAAATGAGAGTGCATTTTCCATATGTTAGACAAAACTTTTCTTATACAAAAATCTCTCTATCTCATTTCATATGCCAACAGAAATAATAATAGAATTACATGATTATATAGTGTGGTTTCTAGGTTTCTACTTAGAAATTACCATTGAAAAAAAAAAAGGATTTTTCTTCTTTTTGTTTTTGGCATCAGTATTCTGTTTAAGAATAGGCCGGGATTCCAGAAGCAAATTTACTAAAATTCGTATGATATTTAGATGAAATCATTTTATGTGCCGCTAACAAAATCAAAACGCAGGAAAACAATGCCAGAAACTGACAAGTTTATTAAAGGTACAGCTATATGATCTGTACTAATGAATTATAAGTACAATCTTATTTTCCATGCAATTGGTATATGATTCCAGCCGCGGGGTACGTAAAAGTGCTACTGGGGACAAGTAGAAGTCCTTTGCCACCTATCAAATTCTTAGTATAGAAGATAACAGCTAGGATCAGTGTATTCAATTCCGTTTCACTGATTATTTCGGTTGAAGTATTAAAATAAAATATTTCGATATTGATACATTTTGATGTATCATTTTGAGATACTCATTATATGAATAAAATATATAAAAAGGTTACTTCCATTTGACGCCATTGAGAATTAGTCGGAAATTCAAAATACATATTATTTTTTAAAAAAAAGAGGAAAAGACAGATTTGATGTAGCATAAAACAATATAAAAACTTATTTGGAAGGCTGGCTATTGAAGGTGTTGGAGAGAGATTGAGATAGGAGAAAATTTGAAAAAGAGATGTGACATGTCGGAGTGTTGCTAGGAGGAGAAAATGAGACATCGATTTTACAAGTTTGCCTCTATCATTTCCAAATATTTACCAAATTTTCATATTAATTAATTTCGGACCGAATATGTATTTGGGTCGAAACACCGGAATCTGGCCGGAACGGACTGGAATTGGACTATAAACTAAATGCCCCATTAAACTGTACCGGTTACTATTTTGGCACGAAAAATTTCCTCCATTCTAACTGGAACGGAACGAAAATAAAAACTTTAGCTAGGATCCCTTGAATGAACATGAGAAAATAAGTTATATATAATTATTTCATTCGGAGGAGGCCTCCTCCTTCTCTCTTTCCTTTCTCTTCTTTCTCCATCCATATACCTTATCTATCAAGGTAGTTCTTTTTATTTAGTTCTATTTTGCTTCATTCGAGGTCGAAAAAGATACATCTACAACTTTTCGATAACTTTCGAGACATAGCAGACTCCCAGGCCACAAATCGTTCAGAGGAAAGTGACGGTTTTGCAAAAATCACCTTCCGGTAGCTCTTGTCACCACATGCGCTAGATCTCCGAATTCGCCACCACTTGAACTTTTAGATCTAACCTTTGTGGTTGAAAAGACTACAAAGACAACCGTGTTGCCTTCACGCGCCATCACAGATTTTAAAGTCTATCAAAGTTGGTCTAAACTGTAATCCATTATTTTTGCATTTATTTTACTGCTTTCCTTTTTGGTTTCCTTATTGTTAATTAAAATAAAAAGAAGTTCATCTCTCGGACTTTATCTGTAGAGTCTGAGTCCTCTCCTTTTATGAATGATAAGGTTGAGTTTCTATTTAGTCAAAGAGTGTTGTCTCTTGGATATTTGCTTGTAAAAAGTATCAGCAATAGTGAACTCCAGATCAATCACAAAAAAAAAAAAAAAAATAGTGCACTAGTAGAGTTTCAAATGCATTATTTTGATTTATGATGTCATGTTTAATATGTGGTGATATCCGAGAATGTATCCAATGTAAGTTTTTGGATAAATGAATGATAACAATTTCCTTTTAAAAAAAAATTATCTCGTTCACATTGGAATTAATCCATTGATCATTTGATAAATGGCTAAAAATTTATTGTAATGTATGTGAAAGATCAAGATATATAATGGAATGGAAAAGTCACCCTTATAATTGGTTTTATGTCACTACAAGAAAAAAAAATTGTTTGTGACAAGTTATTTACAACGAGAATAATTATTTACGAAAAAAATAGACTTATTTTGATAGGAAATGATTATTTTTGTAATAAATAACCATATACGAATAAACGTTTATCCAATAGTTGTGATCTTTTGAAAAGATTTAATTAGCACTAAATTTTCAAAGCCTTTTGGAACCTACCTTTTATAAACCGTAAATTACATTATTTGCATTTGTTATATTATCGTAAATTATATATACTCGATCCACAGCTAGACGATATTGGAGCTTAATGGCAACGAACAATATCCTTGACATTATACTTGTTGAGCTCGAAGTTCCTCATATTGTTGGAATTCAACATGAGATCGTGATGTAGTACTGCTTTTAAGTGCGTAAAGCTCCTCAAAAAGAATATGATCTGAACTGATAAAGTTGTGGCGTTAATTTCAAAGCTGCGACCCTTTAGGGTTGGGGGTCCTGCATGACAATCTCCTTTAAATTTTCAAATTTCATTTCACTATATATAAATCTTCCGTGAAGTGATCGATCTTCTGTTTTTTTTAATAGGCGCCAGTACTAATATATATAAATATATTTATATATATATGTATATATATACTGCCTTCAAAGTCTAAGGTTACGGGAAATGCAACGCGAGAAATTAGGAAGAAAGGAAATTAAACGTATTATCTAATTCATAAAAAATAACAAAGATAAAGAAAAAAATGGATTATTTATGTTGATATGAACATAATACAAATAATTAAATTTACTTTAAATTTTTAAGACAAATAGCGATCGGCCCTGCGGATATTCTCACAAAGAATGATTCAAAATGCAGCATGGCTGGCACTTAATCGGGAGCACGTAGTACGGACGTAATATCTATCTCCTTTCAACTAAAGCAACCCCGTCCCCCTCCATATACAACCAAGATCGATCAGAATAATTTATATTTGTTAAGAGTCAATATCATCATGTTTGCTAAAATATTAGGAAAATGATGGGAACATAATTAATGGTACGGTGTAAGAATTTCTCTATACAAACACATGCATATATGCCTCTTAATTAATTAGAGTAACAATTTAGAATATTTACATGACTAAATATTGCCATGCGCGCACGTCAATCCAATGGAATGCATGAAAGTAACACAAACAATATTTCTTTGTACACCTAAACTTCCATGAATCCGCGCGTCCTGCCGGAGAAAATTCAATGTAAATAATTATAAAATAAATAAACAAGTAATATTAATATTTATAACAATGAATCCTTATTGGATATATATCATGATCACTTCATGATGTACGTATTGATGATCACATCATCACCAGTATTTTTCTCTCGTGTTAATCTTTTAAGTAGACAAACTTAAGGAATTAGTCAACTATTAAGTCTACGACGTCCCAAATCCCATGTTAAAAATTAAACTAGAAATTAAAAACATATCTAGCGAGATCACGTGCTGCTGCATTTCAATGGGTTGACCTTTGCACGCATTTTATCAGCTGTAACAGAGCTGTACGCTTAATTTTCATTAGCCTCATCGCCTGCATGTGATCAGGAATTGCCTTCTGGATGAAGTTTGCATATTTATGGGTGTAAAAAAGAACATGCTAACCGTTACATATAATATAGTACTACAAAGAACATGTAAGCCGATTTAACTAGGGTGTTCATGAGCAGTACTCTATAATTATCCAGAAAGTTCCTTTCAAGCGTAGGTTGTCCCGCTTTATTATTATTATTATTATTATTATTATGAATAATGATATATACAAACCTAACATGATGTACCAATTTCGCGCAAGTCTTTTATAAAAAAAAAAAAGTAGATCCCACTATAAAAAATAATGAAAAATTTAGATTTTTATGATGGACACTACGTTTTTATTTACGCATATAAGGCTTGTACATTTAGATCAACTTGTACCTAATTAACTTTAGACTCTGATCAATTAATTCACTACTTATAAAAATCACCTCGCTCACTAGTTTTGACCATGTTTGGGAGAATCCGGCCTTGAGATATTTTTCGATACAAAAAGTCCAGCAATCTTGTCTTGGCATCAAATTAAGGAATATTACACGAAAAAAACAGAGGAGGGAGACATGAAAAAACAGCTAGCATTTTTATAATTGGGTCAATGGAAGTGACTTGATTTGTAGATATATAAACATGAATGAGGTAAATTTGTAGATCTGCAGTACCAAAGAGTACTAGATGATCAATGAACTCATTAGGTCACAAAACCAATGGAAAATATGAACAAAATGAATGAATTAGCAGCATCTTTTGTTGGAGTATTAATTCTAGGAGAGATATATAGAATCTCACATGGAATAATAACGACAAAAAAGAAGTAAACGGCCATAAACAATTACATTAATCTGGAAATTTGATTGGTGAAAAAAAATGCCACCGGCAGAAACATATATATAAAACAATTACCAAGCTTACAGCATGCTGCATGCTTTGTTGACTTGGACGTACAGGCTGCTGCGAGATGAATTGATGGTTACACAATCTAAGTATAAGGTGATCGATGTAGACTCCACTACTATTTATTATTTTATTATTATTTTTCGTGATCAACTTTTTACTATTTTTTATTACTATTCAATATTTTATCATTACTTTTATATTATTTTTTCAATACTATTCACGTAATATCTGAGATTACCTCACTATCCAAACACAACTAATTTACAGAACTTTTAAAACATTCATGGGTGCTAACCAATAAGTACTAGTGATATTCACGAGTTGTTGTTGATCATAAAGCTTGTAGTATCTTTAAAAAAAAAAATTAACTTAAAAGACTTCACCATATCAAAATAGCGTGGGAAAGCACCTTTGTTATTATTTAAAATTTAAAATACCGCAAAGTTTTTGTACAAAAAAAATAAAAAAGTTCAAAGGAACAATTAGTAAAGCAATATGACTTTAAAAGTTTTGACGTATTCCCAGATCTCATTTGAAAGTTGTGGCCTCTGAAATTAAAATCGAAGAGAGTTTGTGCCATCCACTTGCATTATTATGGGTCTCACATTTTCTTGCTAGGCCCATAAGAGGCCCACGAGGTGATCTATAGGCTACGTGAAGGGACACAAGCCTCTAGATAAAGGGCCCATTAGTCCAGTTTTAACTTGTGTCTTATCCATAAAAAGATACACGATTTCTGATCAAGAAAGATCGTTCTATCCAAAAAAAAAAAAAAAAAAAAGAGATAAAGATAAAGAAAGACCAGTAAAATTTTATTGGGATTCTCAAATGTTCCATACAAAGACAAACTATGACAGTGATTTCTAAATTTGTGTTTTGAGAATAGAATTCAAAGCAAGGCTTTATGTTTCACAATTCATATCAACACTTGGGAAGAAAAGGAAATCACACAAACAGGATTTATGAAGATATTTTGATCCAATCACTTCATTCATGTAGTGATTGCATCAGACAAAACTCAGAAAACAGGAAACGCTACACTCTATTTAAGTAACTTAGTTTAGTGGTAAGCTTCAGTTAATTTTCCTGCAATTGGTACGTATTTGGCCACTGCTTCCTGTAAGGGGGCTAAGGTTCCCCATCTTCACCATGGCGTTGGCAAAATCAGCTTTGAAAGTTGCGGGGTTGTTGCTGTAAGTGGTGACCTGAGAGTCTGTGGAGCCTCCATTGAAGAGCTCTTGGTCCGAGTGCATGATTCCCTTACTACTCACCAAGTTCTTGAAATAAGCATTATCAAAGAAGTCAGGGGTAGTGGCATCTAGGGGGGAAAGGTTGTCATCTCCACCGGTGCTTGAACAGTTTGATTTTAATGATGTTGCATATGTTTTATCGATGTTTGTGTCGTTATAGATACGTTCCCGGAAAATCAAGCACCTGACTTGGCCTATTGTATGAGCTCCTATTTATGAAAAAAAAAAAAAAAAATTGAGAAAGAGATGTAAGAATTAATCGATTCAAGTTCCATGAAACTGAGAGAAACTTTGTTATTTGACTGGAAAATTAGTACTGCTTTTAGTGACATAATGCAGATCTCAGCTACTTTGAAAATGGTCAAATGACAGATATGATGCGTGTTGAATGGTTGTTGAAAGTAAGCACCAGTCTTCATAGTGGCCGGTTTGGATAGTGAGATGAGATAGTTTTAGATAAAAATTAAAAATTACATAAAATATTATTAGAATATTATTTTTAATATTATTATTGTTCAGAGATTTAAAAAAATTGAATTATTTATTATATTTTGTATAGAAATTTAAAAAAATTATAATAATGCAATAAGATGAGATGATATGAAATCGTTTCTGTATCTAAACAGGCTACTCTGAAATAATTCAGCTCATAGGAAAATTGAATTGTCTATGCTCACCCTGCGATTTTGAGGAAAAAAAAATAATTGTTTTGCTATGTTTTACCTGAGAGAGCTACCATTTCTTTTTCAGTAAATCCTCTATTGGAGAAGCCAGATAAAAGGTCACTGAAGTCCATCCCCGGAGAGGGCATGTCACTGTTTGCTGCTGCAAAACCTGCTGTGGTCGAGTCTCTTCTGCCTAATTGAACTGTCCATGAAGACCCCCCTAACTGAAGAAACAGAGACCATTCGAGATTAGTACACTTAGCAATAAGATATAACCTTCTTGTATGATTTTCACTGTGTTACAATAAATAAACTCTGGCTTCTGTAGCCAGAAACTGGGAGCAGATTTTAATTTTGGCAGGTTAGATTCCACTGATGGTTTTGCTATCATGCAGTGTTATAGACGTAGGAAGCGAAAATACTGTTAATCCTTAATAATTCTAATAATTCATACTCTTCCCTCTACGCATTTTAATTTTACTTACTGCAACAACAGAATCACGGGCTGCAACAGCTAGGATATCTGCACAGGAAACAACTCCAGGGCAAATACTTTCCACTTTAGCCTTAATGGTATCTATTTGTTCGTAGCCCCTCACAGAATTTGCGTTTGGGCCGGCTGTCTTCTCCCCAGTGAAATTTGCGGTATCATCTAATAGAATAGACGCATCACAACCCTGTTAAGGCACAAGAAAATTCATCAGTGATCATCGCTGCAGGAATTGCATGTTTTTCATGTAAAGTATCATGGGATACAGTGTGTTGGAGTACTATGTAAGGTTGTATGCATGCATATGCGTGTGTGTGTGTGCGCGCCCGCAAGAAAGGGAGGGAAAAACAGAGGGCGCTAGAGAACATGCATTGATAAAACAGTCGTGGAAATGGAGGCGAAGCAAAGAGGCCCCCATGCGATACTCCTTGGCGACTGCATTATTCACAGCAGTTTTAATGGTAGATAGGGCTTTCGGGCATGTTGTTGCATAGTAATTCGAGGTTAATTGCCCAAAGGCTCCTCCACCAAACAATAGGAAGAATGCAAAGAAGCAGAATATGTCGGAATGCAAGTGAAATCCCATGGTTCAAAGAAGCTGAGAGACCACAGAGAAGTTAAGAGCTTTCGAGTGTTTTGGCCTTGAATGCATGAAGCTGTATTTATAGAAGAACCTTACTTGGACTCTCAATTTGCTCGTGGTCCTAGGTCAAAGACCCTTTAATAAAATTGAAAATAATAATAATAATAAAGAGGGAGGGAATGTTTGTTACGCCTCCACTAAAAATGCAGAAAGAAACTTTGTTGTATTTTATCCAAACCTACCATGCAGATATACATGATGATGCATTGGACTCTTGATGGTTATTGAGGTTATGGAATGGTCAGCTCCAATCCTATCGTTGAAAAAGAGAAAAACAACTTCAAATAAAACTTACATACCGAAGCCCCGGATTCAAATCCCCTAAACTCTATGGGATCCAAATTCCTAAGCTCCTGACTCCTGGCCACCAACTTGTAGCCAACTCTTTTCCAAAAGCAGTGCTTGCGTTTAGCCCTCATTGGATCAGGGTTTTAACTTTTAAGACTACCATATTGTTCTAAAGAAGGCAACTCAACCATTATTTTTAGATACTAAATGAAAAACGAATATTTGTGATGGATTATTTATGACAAGAATGACTATTTACGATGAAAATAGACTTATTTTAACAAAAAATAATCATTTTTACAGAAAATAATTGATCACAAATAAATAATTTCTTACAATTCGTACAATAAAATGCTGATTAATTTGTTTTTTCTCCACACAAATGTCTGAGACCTGAAAAAACCTAATTAAGGGCATGTCTCTGCGAGGAGCTGCTGCTTTGACAAATGCTGTGGTAGGTGAAAAGTGTGTGAACATATTTGTAATAGGAATCTAATTCGTCAACCAAAAGAAAGGCTCATACCCTCTTTATTCTTCGAACTGAACCGAGATATCTTGATTTGGAGGCCATCTATTTTGCTAATCCCCCAAACTTTAGAATCTTCCAACTGTTGTCGGAGAATGAAGATTATTTTTAACAGATTCAAAAGGGTCGTTATAGACTAACGATTATCTCTGAAAACTAAACGGCAACAAAGTCTAAAAGGTTCATATTAGGCTCGCCATGAAGATGTCTGACAAAAGCTCTGTTCAAAATTTTCCTCTTGGAGACCCCAAATTTGACAATTGGGCATATTAAATTGATTCTGAAGTTAGGACTACGGAAGATAGTTAAGCGAGGTAGAATAAGCAATTATTACAAGGTTGGGGGAATGGGGATGTCACGCTTTAGACCATATATGGGAACTAGAACCTCACTTAATTCTTACGCTCTTTACTTAGTCGTTTCTTATTTGGCAGGACTAAGTGCCAACTTCTCCTTAACTTTTTGAATTATTGCAGCAAATAGTCAACTTTTTGATCTCCTTAATGAAAATTCATGCAATACTACTCATTGGATATTTGCTGCAATAATCCAAATACCACCGAAAGGTGTTTGTTCAATGTTGAAACTCTCACTCAAATGAGAGGTTTTGAGTTTCCATGGGACAGTGATATTAGGGGTGATGCTGATGGTCCCTAGAGTTGTGCTCTTGGCTTTGAATAAACTCCTGAGCACTTTCTTTTGGGGTGATGCTGATGGTAAGGCCAAGAGGAAATGGATTTCTTGGAAGCATATCTGTAGGCCTACAGAAGAAGGTGGATTGGGTATTCGTGATTTCGGGAACATTCAGAAAGCTTTACATATGAAACTTGCTTGGCGTCTCATGCAGGGTCAGTCTTTATGGGCAGATTTTTTTAGAGGCAAGTATGTTAGGGGTAAGCACTTATCCCTTTTGGTGCCTAATAAGGGGACCCGGTGTTGAAAATCTATTGTCTGTAGTATTCTAGATGTTTTAAATGGCTTTAAATAGATTGGGAAAGATGGTAATATTTCATTTTTGTATGATAATTGGGAGGAGGGAGGTCCCCTTAGTAGCAATTTTCCTGCAATTGAGCAACCTTTGTTGAAAATTAAGGAGTACCGTATTGAAAATGGTTGGGATACTCAACTATTAGAAAGGCTTGTGGGTTCTCAAAAAGCTTCTGAGTTGTATCAATTCTTAGCTAGGAGGAAGGAGGGGCAAGATGTTTTAGTTTGGACAAAGGACATGGTGGTAATTTTACCTCTAAAAGTGCTTGGGATTGCATTAAGGTCAGGGCACCTCCTTTACCTTGGGCTCATTGGATTTAGCATACTCACATTCCAAAGAAAATTTCAATTATAATGTAGAAGGCTTTTAACAACTGCCTGAGTGTTGATGATAGGATTAAAATGGTTAGCATTCCTATAGTTTCTAAATGTAACTGTTGTTCTATTGGTCATACCGAGGATTTGAATCATGTGCTTTGTACTGGTAATTTTGCTAGACATATTTGGCATTTGGCTACGGTTCAGTTAGGAGTGCAAATGGGTGTTTTTCAAACATGGCAGGAGCAAAAGAATTTTTGATTCCGTCGTGCCAATAAGTCTTCCCAAGTAAGGATTATATTTGGTCTTCTCCCATCTATAGTTTCCTGGAAGCTTTGGGATAGGCGTTGTAAGGCTCGGTATGAAGACAAGGCTCACACTAGTGACACGGTTTGGCATGTTATTAAAGTTTGGCTTCGTCGTATTATGGACCTCATCAAGAAAATTACTAGAATCTCTTCCAAGGATATTGCTATTTTAAAAAGACTGGACATTCCGATCTTATTACCTAGACCTAAGACGGTTCGTGTGGTGCAGTGGACTCGGCCTCCTCAGGGTTGGGTCAAACTTAATACTGATGGGAGTAGTTTTGGTAATCCTGGGCCGTCAGGAGCTGGGGGTGCTATTCGTGATGATTGTGGTAGTTTACTTGCAGCTTATTCTGTGTTCTTGGGTACTGGTTCTAATAATTTAGCCGAAATGAAAAGTTTATTGGAAGGGGTTCGTAGGTGCTATCATTTGGGTTTCTCTCGGATTGAGATCAAAACTGACTCTCAACTTTTGGTTAATTGGATCACCAAGGGTGATTGCAATATCTGGTACTTAGAGGACTTTTGGGATGACTTACAGGTTTATCTTACTCATATGGAATATAGAGTGAATCATGTTTTTCGGGAAGGTAATGTCGTGGCTGATTTTCTTGCTAAGCAGGTAGCTAGTGGCTTAAATTTCGATTGGTCTGGTAATTTGCCTAGTAGTCTTAGAGGTCTTCTCCACATGGACAGAATTGGTCTCCCTTATTTGTGAATCTCGTAGTGTTTTTCTGGGTATTACGGTGGCTGATTATTGCACTTCTCGTAGTCCCTAGTGTTTAGTGTTCTTGGTCTTGGTCATGTTTTCTTTTGTCTTGTCTTAGGCTTGTTAGAAGTTGTTTCTTATGGCTTTTTAGTTGGTTTTGACACTTGGTTCTGGGTTAGTTCATAAGGTTTATCTTGTAAACCTCAAAGTGTTTTTATATTACCACGGTATTCATCCGCTATAAGTGAGGGTTTATTAATAAAATTAGGACGGGATCGCTATGTATGTAGCTATCAGCTCTTTAAAAAAAAAAAAAAAAAAAAGGATGCAAGACTCGTGCATGCACGTTATCCGCACGTACAAGCTGAGATAGCTCAAATTAAACATCTCGATGATATTGCACTAATTGATGGGATTGAGTGTGGTTGCACAATTTATAGTTATAAATATAATTTTTTTATTGTTCTCTCTTTCCATTTCTTAACCATATAAAGCTAACATTGTGCTAAATTTTAGAGTAAATTTTGAAATAATGAGTATAGACAATCTCTTTTACGTTTCTTTTTATAATAATATTTTTTTTTTTGTAAAATAATCAAATATTTTATAACTTAATTTATAAAAATACTCTTAATTTAAAACACAACTGTAAAAAAAAAAAAAAAAAAGTCTTAAAAAACAATCGTTACGCCCCTGGTTTCATGCGATGGTTTTGTACTCCGCGTCTACACATAGTATTGACAACCAGGTTTCAAATTATAATGATTTAAGAAGTAGTTCTAACTTCTAGAATTGGGAATTCCTCGACGTCGTTGAATGTGAGAAACTAATTTGACATATGTACTCTCTTCCTTTGATACAAGTGAGTTGACAATTTACAAAAAGGCTTTTTCTTCTTTTTGTTTTTGGCATCAGTATTCTGTTTAAGAATGCCAGAAACTGACAAGTTTATTAAAGGTACAGCTATATGATCTGTACTAATGAATTATAAGTACAATCTTATTTTCCATGCAATGGGTATATGCATGATTCCAGCCGCGGGGTACGTAAAAGTACTACTGGGGACAAGTAGAAGTCCTTTGCCACCTATTAAATTCTAAGTAGTATAGAAGATAACAGCTAGGATCAGAGTATTTAAGTAACTTAGTTTAGTGGTAAGCTTCAGTTAATTTTCCTGCAATTGGTACGTATTTGGCCACTGCTTCCTGTGAGGGGGCTAAGGTTCCCCATCTTCACCATGGCGTTGGCAAAATCAGCTTTGAAAGTTGCGAGGTTGTTGTTGTAAGTGGTGACCTGAGAGTCTGTGGAGTTTCCATTGAAGAGCTGTTGGTCCGAGTGCATGAGTCCCTTACTATTCACCAAGTTCTTGAAATAAGCATTATCAAAGGTGACAGGGGTAGTGACATCTAAGGGGGAAAGGTTGTCATCTCCACCGGTGCTTGAACAGTTTGATTTTAATGATGTTGCATATTTTGAATCGATGTTTGTCTCGTTATAGATACGTTCCCGGAAAATCAAGCACCTGACTTCGCCTATTGTATGAGCTCCTATTTATGGGGGGAAAAAAAAAAAAAAGATGAGAAAAAGATGTAAGAATTAATCGATTCAAGTTCCAAGAAACTGAGAGAAACTTTGTTATTTGACTGGAAAATTAGTACTGCTTTTAGTGACATAATGCAGATCTCAGCTACTTTGAAAATGGTCAAATGACAGATATGATGCCTGTTGAATGGCTGTTTAAAGTAAGCATATGCCATCCTTTGAATAGTGAGATGAGATTAGATGATTTTATATGAAAATTAAAAGTTAAATAAAATATTATTAGAATATTATTTTTTAAGATTATTATTGTTTTGAGATTTAAAAATTTTGAATTATTTATTATATTTTATGTAAACATTTGAAAAAACTATAATGATGAGATGAGATGAGATAAAACTATTTCTGTAACCAAACGGGGCATATAATGTACTCTGAAATAATTCGGCTCATAGGAAAATTGAAGTGTCTATGCTCACCTGCGATTTGAGGGAAAAAAAAATGAAAATTGTTTTGCTATTTTTTACCTGAGAGAGCTACCATTTCTTTTTCAGTAAATCCTTTATTGGAGAAGCCAGATATAAGGTCACTGAGGTCCATCCCCGGAGAGGGCAGTTCAGTGTTTGCTGCTGCAAAACCTGCTGTGGTCGAGTCTCTCCTGCCTAATTGAACTGTCCATGAAGGCCCCCCTAACTGGAGAAATAGAGACCATTCTAGATTAGTACAGTACTTAGCAATAAGATATAATCTTCTTGTATGATTTTCACGGAGTTACAATAAATAAACTGGGAGCAGATTTTAGTTTTGGAAGGTTAAATTCCACTGATCGTTTTGCTATCATGGTGTGTTATAGATGTAGGAAGCGATAATACTGTTAGTCCTTAATAATTCTACCAATTCATACTCTTCCCTCTATGCATTTTAATTTTACTTACTGCAACAACAGAATCACGGGCTGCAACAGCTAGGATATCTGCACAGGAAACAACTCCAGGGCAAATATTTTCCACTTGAGACTTCATGGTATCTATTTGTTCATAGCCCCTCAAGGAATTTGCGTTTGGGCCGGCTGTCTTCTCCCCAGTGAAATTTGCTGTGTCATCTAATAGAACAGACGCATCACAACCCTGTTTAAGCCACAAGAAAATTCATCAGTGATCATCGCTGCAAGAATTGCATGTTTTTCATGTAAAGTATCATGGAATATAGTGTGTTGGAGTACTATGTAAGGTTGTACTATGCATGCATATGCATTGTGTGCGTGTGTGTGTGTGTAACTTCATCAGATAGTAGCAGAGTGCATGTGCATGTACGGTTCTGCGTATATGTGTGTGCAAGAAAGGGAAGGAAAAACAGAGGGAGCTAGAGAACATGCATTGATAAAACAGTCGTGGAAATGGAGGCGAAGCAAAGAGGCCCCCATGCGATGCTCCTTGGAGACTGCATTATTCACAGCAGTTTTAATGGTAGATAGGGCCTTCGGGCATGTTGTTGCATAGTAATTCGAGGATAATTGCCCAAAGGCTCCTCCACCAAACAATAGGAAGACTGCAAAGAAGCAGAATATGTTTGAGTGCAAGTGAAATCCCATAGTTCGAAGAAGCTGAGAGACCACAGAGAAGTTAGAGCTTTCGATTCGTGTTTTGGCCTTGAATGCATGAAGCTGTATTTATAGAGGAACATTACTTGGACTCTCAATTTGCTCGTGGTCCTAGGTCAAAGACCCTTTAATAAAATTGAAAAAAATAATAATAATAAAGAGGGAGGGAATGTTTGTTACGCCTCCACTAAAAATGCAGAAAGAAACTTTGTTGTATTTTATCCAAACCTACCATGCATATATACATGATGATGCATTGGACTCTTGATGGTTATTGAGGTTATGGAATGGTCAGCTCCAATCCTATTGTTGAAAAAGAGAAAAACAACTTCAAATAAAACTTACATACCGAAGCCCGGATTCAAATCCCCTAAACTCTAGGGGATCCAAATTCCTAAGCTCCTGACTCCTGGCCACCAACTTGTAGCCAACTCTTTTCCAAAAGCAGTGCTTGCGTTTAGCCCTCATTGGATCAGGGTTTTAACTTTTAAGACTACTATATTGTTCTAAAGAAGGCAACTCAACCCTTATTTGTAGACTAAATGAAAAACGAGTATTTGTAATGGATTATTTGCGGCAAGAATGATTATTTGCAACGAAAACAGACTCATTTTAACAGAAAATAATCTTTTTTACAGGAAATAGTTGGTCACAAATAAGTAATTTTCTTGCAGTATATACAATAAAATGCAGATTAATTTTGTCATGATTAATTTGTTTTTTCTCCACACAAATGTCTGAGAACTGAAAAAACTAATTAAGGGCATGGCTCTGCGAGGAACTGCTGCTTTGACAAATGCTGTGGTAGGTGAAAAGTGTGTGAACATATTTGTAATAGGAATCTAATTAGTCAACCAAAACAAAGGCTCATAACCTCTTTATTCTTCGAACTGAACCGAGATATCTTGATTTGGAGGCCATCTATTTTGCTAATCCCCCAAACTTTAGAATCTTCCAACTGTTGTCGGAGAATGAAGATTATTTTTAACAGCTTCAAAAGGGTCGTTATAGACTAATGATTATCTCTGAAAACTAAACGGCAACAAAGTCTAAAAGGTTCATATTAGGCTTTCCATGAAGATGTGTGACGAAAGCTCTGTTCAAAATTTTCCTCTTTGGAGACCCCAAATTTGACAATTGGGCATATTAAATTGATTCTGAAGTTAGGACTACGGAAGATAGTTAAGCGAGGTAGAATAAGCAATTATTACAAGGTTGGGGGAATGGGGATGTCACGCTTTAGACCATATATGGGAACTAGAACCTCACTCAATTCTTATGCTCTTTACGTAGTCGTTTCTTATTTGGCAGGACTAAGTGCCAACTTCTCCTTAACTTTTTGAATTATTGCAGCAAATACCCGAAAAAGGTGTTTGTTCAATGTTGAAACTCTCACTCAAATGAGAGGTTTTGAGTTTCCATGGGACACTGATATTAGGGGTGCAAGACTCGTACAAGACTCGTACATGCTCGTTGTCCACATGTACAGGCTGAGATGGCTCAAATTAACCATCTCGATGATATTGCACTAATTGATGGGACTGAGTATAATACCCAGCCCAAACCAGAAGGGAGGCCAATCCCACGACGATGTCGTTTTGGCAGGTGTGTTCTTTCCTGACCGCAGTTTTACCGTTTCTTTATTTTTATTTTATTTTTCTTTGCTTTCCCTTCAGTTTCTTCACTTCCGAAAATCACTCCACGTCAAATCCCTTTTTTTTTTCCCACGTCTCTGCGGTTTTCTTTTCTTTTCCTTTTCCTTTCCATCACACTCTTAGACTCGCACCCATCCACGGTGCCACTCGTTCGTTTCACTACCCGATGATCAAGTCATCCTCCAAACTATCTCTCTCGCTCTTCCTTTTCTCCGTAAGTTCTCACCACCCCACGATCCAGTCACTGCTCAAGCCCTTCTCGGTTGGTCTCACTGCCATGAAACACAGAAGTGCTTTTTCTTCGTCCCATGCAAACCGTGCAACATAGCCTTTCCCGCCCACAAAGCACCGTAAACCAAACCATGCCCACAGCCACCCTTCCAACCCGTCACAGCCATGCACCATGGTGGAAAACAAGTACCCCACTGCCCAGACCCTTGAGAAATTGCTACCACCTTGTCCGCTGCCATAAACGGCAACGCCGCCCCCATTTTTTGCAACACAACAACTTTGAATGGAAACCAACGTGCCGAGATCACCCCTCATGACCTCCCCGCAGCCCACAGCCTCCGTTACGTCCAGCAGCCTCGTCACCCCGAAGTCAAGCAAACCACGTCGCTGCTTCCCCCTAAGATCACCACCGTGCCCAGCCCACACCAAAACCAGCCCCTGTTTTAGCCACCTGAAACAGAGCAACATCAAGCCTTGTCCTCAATCTCTTTTCGGAGCCACCAGTCACGGGAAGGAAATACAGCGGTGTCTAACAGAAGAGACCCAGAAAACGCAGGTCTTGCCACCCCAGGTCCGTCGTTTCCCTCACGGTAAGTCCTCGCCGAATGCTTTCCACTGCCTCTCCGTCCTCGTTCCCTCACGTTTTTCTCTCTTTCACCATCTCTCTCTCTCTCTCTCTCTCTCTCTCTCTCTCTCTTCCAGTGACCTGCCGCCGCCCCTAGCCGTGCTGCCGAAGACATCCACTCAACCCACCGCTGCACATAGCCCCTTTGGTATGCACCCCTGTTACGTAATATTAGATCCTAGTGTATTTTCTCTAAAAGCCGTGCAGGTTATGATGTTCTTTCCCAAAATGCCCTTGAATGAGTATATATTGATCATGTGTTTATAATCTGCTAGGCGTAGGATTTATTTGTAGTATAAGTTTTTATACTAAATATATGAGTTTTAAATATGATTAAATTAATTTTCAAAATGAATCTAAATTGTAGTTGTTTAATTTATAAAAATGCTTTGGTATAAATATATTAACTAGTATTAAATTTTATAATTTGATTTCATTAGCAAATAAGTTGGATTTTTGGTGTTTTAGTCGGACTTATTAATTAGACATTGATGAATTTAGAAATGTAACGATATTTTAGGATTACGTGAATTTAGGTTTTTGAGGAATTAAAATAGTCTATTTTAGCATTTTAGGCTTAAATATTGAAATATGTGTTTCGATTGAAAATTTATGAAAATTACGTGATTATGTTATAGGTGAAGATTAATATTTGTTCGGCATTTTTGAGGAAATTTCTGAAAAGCTAAGAAGTTCAGGTAAGCGGGATTCATATACTAGTTTTGCATAAAAGAAATGAAATGAGGTTGATTTTGAAAATATACATGTTTGTTTTTTTAAAATAAATCTGAAAACGACCTCAGATGTTTGTTCTGCATATACATAAATTCTATATAAGAGAAAGTATTTTTTTTCATGACTGGTGTAGACATGAGCTAATTTTGTGTATTATATTTCTGATCTATGTAAAAAGAGCGAATATGAAAATGTATTGATTCTATTTATTTCGAACATGTGAAATGATCTGAAGCTGTTCAGTTTTCGGTTTTGATATGATGTGGCATCTGAAAACCTTGGCATGAATTTCTGATTCTGTATCTGAATATGATCTGATTCCGATGATATTCTATTCTGTTTATATTAAGGCCAAGTTACGGGTATAATGGTAGTTTATAACTCTACCACGGGGTAAAATATGGTATACGGCACAGCCACAGATATAATTGTGGTTTATAACCCTACCACGGGGGTGAAACATGGCATACGGCCCAGCCACGAGTATAATGGTGGTTTATAACCCTACCACGGGGGTCAAACATGGTATTTATCCCGATGTGATACTCTGATATACTATGAAGATGAGGTTACAGTCTGTGATATGCCAAGGGATATTTTTGAATAAGAAAATTTTTCTGAAAGTTTCACTCTAATATTTTGTAACAAGTTTTGTTTATGCATTTTGAAAGTAAATATGTTGTTTCTGCATTCTGAAAGTAAATGTTTTGTTTTGCATACCGAACTTCATAAATGCTCATGTTTACATGATAGTATAAGTTCTCTACTTACTGAGTTGTTGATAACTTGATTGAGCTGCATTATTGCATATTTTATACATTTAAAACCAATATATTTTTAATTGTTTTATTATTTTATCATTGGTTTTAGATGAAAAATTTATTAAAAGGGCATAAATCCAATTTGTGATTTAAATTGATTAAAAGCATAATTTATGCTTGATTTTATAACTTGTGATTTAATTGGGTAATATTTATTCACTTGCACAACACAATTTTAATATTTTATTTTCCATCTTTTGTCTAATTATATTTTTATTTTTAATTAATTAATTATTTTATTTTCTTTGTCTAGTTTTATTTTTGTTGCTTTAATTAATTATTATTTATTTTGCTTGTTTAAGTTTTATTTTTATTTTTTTTGTTTTTACAGGTCCTCTAAACGACATGTCGTTTTGGTCATCTTCAACCTCCCCGTCCAACACCACCGTGTTGCCCATGCACTGCTGTAGTTCATGCAACCATCGCTCCCTTCCTCCACAGCAGTGCGCACGTCGTCTCCATCATGTTAGCATAGCCAACTACCCAGCGGCGGCCACCACTGCTCAGCCATCTCACATGCAACCACCGTAAGCACCCACGACAGCAACCTCCACTTGCTGCCTCCTCAGCCACCTACACATGCGGCAGCACCATCCTCTGTTTTAAGAAGTGAAAACAAAGTAAAACTCCTTCGCAGCCCACTGCCTTCACGTCTAGGAAAAGCCACTTCCATTTCTGCAACCTGGACAGACCCGTTGCACTCCCTTTGGCCGCCAACGTTGATACCAATCAACCACACGTCGAAACCGCCGTAGCTTAGCTGCTCACTGTAGCTTGCAACCTCCATCTCAGCCATGCACGGCCTAGAAGCACCGCCAGTTTTATGTACAAAGATTCTTCGGGGACCTCCTTTAAACACACTGCATTCTCCTAGGACCTCTGGAGCCCAAGACATTCAACACATATGAAATATGAGAAATGGGATGCTTCACAGACGGAACACAAGATGAAGAAGACAGTAGGCTGGGACCCATAATGGAAACAAGAAGCAACACGGACCTGCCGCTGGAAGAAGCATAAACAAAGTTTCTTTCGGTTGTTTTGCTCCCAAGCAGTAAAGAAACAGTGCCTTGGGTTTTGCACGCACTCGGACGCGTAACTCTTCACAAGGGACGTGGCAACACAGTATTATTTGAAGCCTATATAAAGGCTTGTAAATGGACAGAGAAATGGGTCAAGAGTCAGAGTTAAAGGAAAGAAGAGTCAATTAGTTTTTAGTCGGTTTTTATTTTTTTTCAGATGTTAGTTTTGTGTAATTCATTCATCAGTTTCAGGAATTAGTTTTAGTCGATTTTAATTTATAGCTCAGTAAACTTCATTTTCGTAAATCTAAAATTTCAGTCTTTAGTTTGTTTAATGAGTAAATTTTCAGTCCTCTTTGAGAAATATTAAGAGTTCATTTTAATTAGAAGTTTAGATTTTTGGGTTGGAGAACATAGTCTTCATTTCCAAACATCAAATTTATCCCTTACATTGGAAACTCAGATTTTTGGGTTGTATAATGCAGTCTCCATTTCCAAACATCAACTTTATTCCTTACAATTCCTGTTCTTACTTAATTTCAAATTTATGTCATTTAATTTCCTCGCACTTTTAATTTCCTGCAATTTAAATTATTTTCATTTAATTTTCCTGCACCTTTAATTTATGCAATTTACTTTTATGTCATTTAATTTTCTTGTTCCTTTAAATTTCAGTTATTTAATTTTTAGCAATTTTAATTTACTGTCTTGTATTTTGATTTCTTACTTTTCATCGCCCACTCAAAACCAACAAACATGAATCTAGTCCATGACTAGTAAATTTTCATTTCCATTGCACTCTCACATTTACTGTACATATCATCACTTTAATTTTTATTCTCTCATTGTAAATATTTTCATGAGTTTGATTTTTAAGCACTTTCCCTGAGGAGACGATTTAGTAATTTATTTCTAATTATTACGCGACAATCTCCTGCGCTTGGGATAGCCTTTGTGCTGCTCATTTTTTAGTGAGTCATAACTCACCCCTTATCTCCACAATATTTTTCAGATATTTTGATGGTTCAGCTGATGATCAAGATTATGAGGTAATGGGTAAGACGATTTAAGTATAGTTGATTAAGCATACAAAGTTTTTATGAGTATTGTCAATTTTTATTAAGAAATTTAATTGTGTTACGATGACTTGGCATTTTAGAAAATTGGTTATATTGAGGAAATTAGTTTGAATCGAAATTTCAATATGATATTGAGAATTTGGAGTCTATTATTATATTGTTGAATTGTGAGTTTCAGTGATAGAAAGTAACTCTCTGACCTGTGTGGGACTGGGGCGTTACACTAAGTGTGGTTGCACAATTTACGGTTATAAATATATTTTTCTGATTGTTCTCTCTTTCTATTTATTAACCATATAAAGCTAACATTGTGCTAAATTTTACATTAAATTTTGAAATAACGAGTATAGACAATCTCTTTTACATTTTTTTTTATAATAATATTAGTTTTTTGTAAAATAATGAAATATTTTATAACTTAATTTATAAAAATACTCTTAATTTAAAACACAACTGTAAAAAAAATAAATAAATAAATAAAATAAAATAAAATAAAATAAAGTCATAAAAAAACAATCGTTACGCCCCTGGTTTCATGCGATGGTTTTGTACTCGTCTACACATAGTATTGACAACCAGGTGTTGTCAAGGGCTATAATTTTTCAAACTTTTTTCTTATTATAATGATTAAGAAGTAGTTCTAACTTCTAGAATTGGGAATTCCTCGGCGTCGTTGAATGTGTACTAATGAATTATAAGTACAATCTTATTTTCCATGCAATTGGTATATGATTCCAGCCGCGGGGTACGTAAAAGTACTACTGGGGACAAGTAGAAGTCCTTTGCCACCTATTAAATTCTAAGTAGTATAGAAGATAACAGCTAGGATCAGAGTATTTAAGTAACTTAGTTTAGTAGTAAGCTTCAGTTAATTTTCCTGCAATTGGTACGTATTTGGCCACTGCTTCCTGTGAGGGGGCTAAGGTTCCCCATCTTCACCATGGCGTTGGCAAAATCAGCGTTGAAAGTTTCCGGGTTGTTGTTGTAAGTGGTGACCTGAGAGTCTGTGGAGCCTCCATTGAAGAGCTCTTGGTCCGAGTGCATGAGTCCCTTACTATTCACCAAGTTCTTGAAATAAGCATTATCAAAGGTGACAGGGGTAGTGACATCTAAGGGGGAAAGGTTGTCATCTCCACCGGTGCTTGAACAGTTTGATTTTAATGATGTTGCATATTCTGAATCGATGTTTGTCTCGTTATAGATACGTTCCCGGAAAATCAAACACCTGACTTCGCCTATTGTATGACCTCCTAATTATGGGGAAAAAAAAAACAAAAAAAAAAGATGAGAAAAGGATGTAAGAATTAATCGATTCAAGTTCCATGAAACTGAGAGAAACTTTGTTATTTGACTTGAAAATCAGTACTGCTTTTAGTGACATAATGCAGATCTCAGCTACTTTGAAAATGGTCAAATGACAGATATGATGCCTGTTGAATGGTTGTTTAAAGGAAGCATCTGTCTCCATCTGTTTAAATAGTTAGATGAGATGGTTTTATATGAAATTTAAAAATTTAATAAAATATTATTAAAATCTTATTTTTTAAAATTATTATTGTTTTGAGATTTAAAATATTTGAATTATTTATTATATTTTATGTAAAAATTTAAAAAATAATAATGATAAGATGAGATAAAATAAAACTATTTTTGTATCCAAACGGGCTTATAATGTACTCTGAAATAATTCCGCTCATAGGAAAATTGAAGTGTCTATGCTCACCTGCGATTTGAGGAAAAAAAAAAAGAAAATTGTTTTGCTCTTTTTTACCTGAGAGAGCTACCATTTCTTTTTCAGTAAATCCTTTATTGGAGAAGCTAGATATAAGGTCACTGAGGTCCATCCCCGGAGAGGGCAGTTCAGTGTTTGCTGCTGCAAAACCTGCTGTGGTCGAGTCTCTTCTGCCTAATTGAACTGTCCATGAAGGCCCCCCTAACTGGAGAAATAGAGACCATTCGAGATTAGCACAGTACTTAGCAATAAGATATAATCTTCTTGTATGATTTTCACCGTGTTACAATAAATAAACTCTGGCTTCTGTATCCAGAAACTGTGAGCAGATTTTAGTTTTGGAAGGTTAAATTCCACTGATGGTTTTGCTATCATGGTGTGTTATAGATGTAGGAAACGATAATACTGTTAAGTCCTTAATAATTCTAACAATTCATACTCTTCCCTCTATGCATTTTAATTTTACTTACTGCAACAACAGAATCACGGGCTGCAACAGCTAGGATATCTGCACAGGAAACAACTCCAGGGCAAATATTTTCCACTTGAGACTTCATGGTATCTATTTGTTCATAGCCCCTCAAGGAATTTGCGTTTGGGCCGGCTGTCTTCTCCCCAGTGAAATTTGCGGTGTCATCTAATAGAACAGAAGCATCACAACCCTGTTTAAGCCACAAGAAAATTCATCAGTGATCATCGCTTCATCAGATAGTGGCAGAGTGCATGTGGATGTACATTTCTGTGTATATGTGTGTGCAAGAAAGGGAGGGAAAAACAGGGGGCGCTAGAGAACATGCATCGATAAAACAGTCGTGGAAATGGAGGCGAAGCAAAGAGGCCCCCATGCGATACTCCTTGGAGACTGCATCATTCACAGCAGTTTTAATGGTAGATAGGGCTTTCGGGCATGTTGTTGCATAGTAATTCGAGGATAATTGCCCAAAGGCTCCTCCACCAAACAATAGGAAGAATGCAAAGAAGCAGAATATGTTTGAGTGCAAGTGAAATCCCATGGTTCTAAGAAGCTGAGAGACCACAGAGAAGTTAGAGCTTTTGATTCGTGATTTGGCCTTGAATGCATGAAGCTGTATTTATAGAGGAACATTACTTGGACTCTCAATTTGCTCGTGGTCCTAGGTCAAAGACCCTTTAATAAAATTGAAAAAAATAATAACAATAAAAAGGGAATTACGCCTCCACTGAACATGCAGAAATAAACTTTGTTGTATTTTATCCAAACCTACCATGCAATATACATGATGATGCATTGGACTCTTGATGGTTATTGAGGTTATGGAATGGTCAGCTCCAATCCTATCGTTGAAAAAGAGAGAAACAACTTCAAATAAAACTTACATACAGAAGCCCCGGATTCAAATCCCCTAAACTCTAGGGGATCCAAATTCCTAAGCTCCTGACTCTGGCCACCAACTTGTAGCCAACTCTTTTCCAAAAGCAGTGATTGCGTTTAGGCCTCATCGGATCAGGGTTTTAACTTTTAAGACTACTATATTGTTCTAAAGAAGGCAACTCAACCTTTTAGATACTACAAGAAAAATGAACATTTGTGACGGATTATTTGTGGTAAGAATGACTATTTGCAAAAAAAAATAGACTCATTTTAACCGAAAATAATCATTTTTTCAAGAAATAGTTAGTCACAAATAAATAATTTTCTTGCAATACGTAAAATAAAATGCAGATTAATTTTGTCATGATTAGTTTGTTTTTTCTCCGCACAAATGTCTGAGAACTGAGAAAAACTAATTAAGGGCATGTCTCTGCGAGGAGCTGCTGCTTTGACAAATGCTGTGGTAGGTGAAAAGTGTGTGAACATATTTGTAATAGGAATCTAAGTAGTCAACCAAAAAGGCTCATACCCTCTTTATTCTTCGAACTGAACCGAGATATCTTGATTTGGAGGCCATCTATTTTGCTAATCCCCCAAACTTTAGAATCTTCCAACTGTTGTCGAAGAATGAAGATTATTTTTAACAGCTTCAAAAGGGTCGTTATAGACTAATGATTATCTCTGAAAACTAAACGGCAACAAAGTCTAAAAGGTTCATATTAGGCTTGCCATGAAGATGTGTGACGAAAGCTCTGATCAAAATTTTCCTCTTTGGAGACCTCAAATTTGACAATTGGACATATTAAATTGATTCTGAAGTTAGGACTACGGAAGATAGTTAAGCAATTATTACAAGGTTGGGGGAATGGGGATGTCACGCTTTAGACCATATATGGGAACTAGAACCTCACTAAATTCTTACGCTCTTTACTTAGTCGTTTCTTATTTGGCAGGACTAGGTGCCAACTTCTCCTTAACTTTTTGAATTATTGCAGCAAATACCAGAAAAAGGTGTTTGTTCAATGTTGAAACTCTTACTCAAATGAGAGGTTTTGAGTTTCCATGCGACACTGATATTAGGGGTGCAAGACTCGTACATGCTTGTTATCCACACGTACAGGCTGAGATAGCTCAAATTAACCATCTCTATGATATTGCACTAATTGATGGGACTGAGTGTGGTTGCACAATTTATAGTTATAAATATTTTTTTTATTATTCTCTCTTTCCATTTCTTAAACATATAAAGCTAACATTGTGCTAAATTTTACATTAAATTTTGAAATAATGAGTATAGACAATCTCTTTTACATTTCTTTTTATAATAATATTATTTTTTTGTAAAATAATCAAATATTTTATAACTTAATTTATAAAAATACTCTTAATTTAAAACACAACTGTATAAAAAAAAGTCTTAAAAAACAATCGTTACGCCCCTGGTTTCATGCGATGGTTTTGTACTCGTCTACACATAGTATTGACAACAAGGTGTTGTCAAGGGCTAGAATTTTCCAAACTTTTTTCTTATTATAATGATTAAGAAGTAGTTCTAACTTCTAGAATTGGGAATTCCTCGGCTTCCTTTAATGTGAGAAACTAATTTGACATATGTACTCTTTTCCTTTGATACAAGTGAGTTGACAATTTACAAAATAATATATGGGCAAGTGAGCTTTAGGAATTTGAAGGCAAGGTGTTTTTTTTTTTTTTTTTTTCAGTTATCAAATGTCATTAGAAAATAAAAAGATGATACATGAGGAGGGTGTGAGGTTCCCCAACAAACATCCCAATACAATAGCCACAGTATAAAAGATGGAAAAAAAAAAAAAAGAGTTTTGGGACCAATTTCTTAGTCCCCACCATTGCCTTACAAAGAGGCGCCATCTTAAAATATTGTTTTTAAGTAAGTCATCGATGGAGGCAGTGTAAGTTGTGGGTGTACTACAGTTTGTTGTCTGAAGATTTTTTTTGGAAAAATCCGTAGTCCATTTTTCAAGATCATCGATTAGGAAAAGCGATAACATATTAGAAAGACCAATATCGGATGGATTGATCTGCAGCGGATCATTTGTCTTCTCGTGCCTCTGTGGTGGCGCATGGAGGGCACACGCNCATCGATGGAGGCAGTGTAAGTTGTGGGTGTACTACAGTTTGTTGTCTGAAGATTTTTTTTGGAAAAATCCGTAGTCCATTTTTCAAGATCATCGATTAGGAAAAGTGATAACATATTAGAAAGACCAATATCGGATGGATTGATCTGCAGCGGATCATTTGTCTTCTCGTGCCTCTGTGGTGGCGCATGGAGGGCACACGTCAATGGTTGAAGGGTGAGGTGGGGTAGATCTGAAAGATCGTGAGGTGAGGAATCTGCTAGTATGATGTGTGTAGCTGGCGGAGTCGTCGAGGCACAACGGCGCGTAGAGACCTCGCACGTGAGGGTCATGCATCGAGATTTTTGGCACGATTCCATGTCGTCTCAATAGATCGGCGTCAGTAGGGTTGGGTGGTGGGGTGTGTGTTGACTGATGGTGGCCGGAGTGTAACAAATCTAACGAAAACCGAACCTGTGGAGGAGAGGAAAAAAAAAATTACCATAAAAGCATATTCACACAGTGGTAGTGGGAAGGAAATAGAGATAAGAGAGGGGTGGAAAGCATATTCACATAGTTCTCACCCTTCTCTCCGGTGAAGACACTCGGAGTGATTTAGACTTTCTAGAGAGAAGGAAGAGCTTCTCTTTCTTGAGAAAAGGAAGAGCTCACGCGCCGAGATTAACTTCATTTTTTAAGTAGTTTCAAGAGAGAAACAAATACATAAAATGAATTTTGCAATATCTACTATTTAATACTGTCTAAATTCTCTCGAGCAACTATAAAGACTATAAAATCTATTTTATGTATCTATTTCTTTTTCAAGTATTGACGTTACACAAGTATTCTTAGGCAAACAATGTTTAGCACATTACATTTCTCCAAACTCAGGTAAAGAGACTCTCCGGTTATCCCTTCCTACGCTGTTTTCCTAGAAAAAAATTCTGCAAATATCAAATTGCATCCTTGCCGATTTAATAAAACAACTCTAAGCATATGAAGCAATCCTGGAATTTTAGATCAGGTGAAGATTTCTACTAGTAAGGGCACAACCGTTGATCCCACAAGAAACTGCAATAACATATATTTTTTTTAATGATGCCAAGATAATTTATATGAGCAAAAGAAACTCTAGAATCGAAGAAATCAAAGTGAAGTAAGAGATTTCATACTTTAAAGAGGCATGAAACAATAGTAGACTGTCCTTATCTTCGAGTATGTTCTTTGGTGCAACAATTTATGTCTGGTATATAAGAAACTAGTAGACCGTCCTCATCTATTTTCTCTCCGTACTCTTTTTCATCTTTGGGTGCATGGGAGACTTGTGTGATTCTTAGAAGGGTGGGGAAGGATATGGGTACATTAAATGTTGTTAGTATTGATTTTAAGAACTTTGAGATAATAAGGAAGGGAAGATGGGTGCATATTACAGAGAAGGGATGGAAATGGGTAAAAAACCTTCATTTGGAGTTAGCCACGGCATGGTGGTTCACAAAAGCTTTGGAGGATTGCTTGAAGTTAGGGAGAAAGGGTTTTTATTCAGCCCACAGAGAAGGTGGCAGGGGCTTCATAGCTTAGAGAAGCTCTAATGCACAAGGAGTTTTCATGGCTCTTGTGGAATACAAACAAGGGGGTCGACGCAACTGCATTATCATTCCTAAAGGTAGAGAAGGGAAGGGGTGGAGGAAAATGGTGGAGGTTTTGAAGGAGGAATGCAGAGAAGGCCGTCATGTTGGGTCGGCATCAATGAAGATGGCAGCGACGTCGGTGGCTCAACATTCATTGCAGTCGTATAAGGAGGCTCTACAGAAACCCAGACCGACGCCTGTTGCTAGCCATAGCATGCGTGATGTTGCCATCTCTGTAGAGGCACAGAGTAAAGGGGGCAATGGTAGGGAAATTGTTTGCCCAAATAAGGAAGAAGTACTTCGGGCGCTGGCAGAGATGCAACATCAAGTGGTAAAGTTGTAGAGGTAGATGTCTAGTTTAATTCGGTATATAGAGGAGAATAAAGAGGAGGGAATGAAACGGTGCGAAGTGGAGGGCAGGGGGCAAGGATCATGCGGATTATTAAACCCTATTGGCGTGGGCTGGGGTGGGATTGGGTCAAGTGCAAGTCCCGTTGGAGGGTTGTGTAAGGGGAAGGGGCTGGTGGAAGGCCCGAATCGGGTTTGGAAACCTAAACACCGAAATATTGGCGTATTGGGAAGGCTTCCCACCAAGGCGCCAACGTACACGATGGAGCCACCACTTACACAGAAAGTTTCGCTGGACCTTTGGGAGTCATCTAGTGGGGCGTCACCGATGCCGTCGCCAGATGAAGAAGGAGAAAATATTAACCCGATAGAGTCTATGGTAGTTTGGCAGGCGTCGGAAATGGAAGAGGGAGAATTTTTGGAGAGTAAGGTAGTAGGCGAAGGAAGGGATAATGATGTCGGGCCAACACGGAACACGCTGAGGGAGGGTGACAAATGGTCTGGTACTGAAGATATGGGAGCACTGGTGAATGTGAGGGAGAGAGAGCAAGGGAAAAGGANCACGTGAGGGTCATGCATCGAGATTTTTGGCACGATTCCATGTCGTCTCAATAGATCGGCGTCAGTAGGGTTGGGTGGTGGGGTGTGTGTTGACTGATGGTGGCCGAAGTGTAACAAATCTAACGAAAACCGAACTTGTGGAGGAGAGGAAAAAAAAAATTACCATAAAAGCATATTCACACAGTGGTAGTGGGAAGGAAATAGAGATAAGAGAGGGGTGGAAAGCATATTCACATAGTTCTCACCCTCCTCTCCGGTGAAGACACTCGGAGTGATTTAGACTTTCTAGAGAGAAGGAAGAGCTTCTCTTTCTTGAGAAAAGGAAGAGCTCACGCGCCGAGATTAACTTCATTTTTTAAGTAGTTTCAAGAGAGAAACAAATACATAAAATGAGTTTTGCAATATCTACTATTTAATACTGTCTAAATTCTCTCGAGCAACTATAAAGACTATAAAATCTATTTTATGTATCTATTTCTTTTTCAAGTATTGACGTTACGCAAGTATTCTTAGGCAAACAATGTTTAGCACATTACATTTCTCCAAACTCAGGTAAAGAGACTCTCCGGTTATCCCTTCCTACGCTGTTTTCCTAGAAAAAAATTCTGCAAATATCAAATTGCATCCTTGCCGATTTAATAAAACAACTCTAAGCATATGAAGCAATCCTGGAATTTTAGATCAGGTGAAGATTTCTACTAGTAAGGGCACAACCGTTGATCCCACAAGAAACTGCAATAACATATATTTTTTTTAATGATGCCAAGATAATTTATATGAGCAAAAGAAACTCTAGAATCGAAGAAATCAAAGTGAAGTAAGAGATTTCATACTTTAAAGAGGCACGAAACAATAGTAGACTGTCCTCATCTTCGAGTATGTTCTTTGGTGCAACAATTTATGTCTGGTATATAAGAAACTAGTAGACCGTCCTCATCTATTTTCTCTCCGTACTCTTTTTCATCTTTGGGTGCATGGGAGACTTGTGTGATTCTTAGAAGGGTGGGGAAGGATATGGGTACATTAAATGTTGTTAGTATTGATTTTAAGAACTTTGAAATAATAAGGAAGGGAAGATGGGTGCATATTACAGAGAAGGGATGGAAATGGGTAAAAAACCTTCATTTGGAGTTAGCCACGGCATGGTGGTTCACAAAAGCTTTGGAGGATTGCTTGAAGTTAGGGAGAAAGGGTTTTTATTCAGCCCACAGAGAAGGTGGCAGGGGCTTCATAGCTTAGAGAAGCTCTAATGCACAAGGAGTTTTCATGGCTCTTGTGGAATACAAACAAGGGGGTCGACGCAACTGCATTATCATTCCTAAAGGTAGAGAGGGGAAGGGGTGGAGGAAAATGGTGGAGGTTTTGAAGGAGGAATGCAGAGAAGGTCGTCATGTTGGGTCGGCATCAATGAAGATGGCAGCGACGTCGGTGGCTCAACATTCATTGCAGTCGTATAAGGAGGCTCTACAGAAACCCAGACCGACGCCTGTTGCTAGCCATAGCATGCGTGATGTTGCCATCTCTGTAGAGGCACAGAGTAAAGGGGGCAATGGTAGGGAAATTGTTTGCCCAAATAAGGAAGAAGTACTTCGGGCGCTGGCAGAGATGCAGCATCAAGTGGTAAAGTTGTAGAGGTAGATGTCTAGTTTAATTCGGTATATAGTGGAGAATAAAGAGGAGGGAATGAAACGGTGCGAAGTGGAGGGCAGGGGGCAGGGATCATGCGGATTATTAAACCCTATTGGCGTGGGCTGGGGTGAGATTGGGTCAAGTGCAAGTCCCGTTGGAGGGTTGTGTAAGGGGAAGGGGCTGGTGGAAGGCCCGAATCGGGTTTGGAAACCTAAACACCGAAATATTGGCGTATTGGGAAGGCTTCCCACCAAGGCGCCAACGTACACGATGGAGCCACCACTTACACAGAAAGTTTCGCTGGACCTTTGGGAGTCATCTAGTGAGGCGTCACCGATGCCGTCGCCAGATGAAGAAGGAGAAAATATTAACCCGATAGAGTCTATGGTAGTTTGGCAGGCGTCGGAAATGGAAGAGGGAGAATTTTTGGAGAGTAAGGTAGTAGGCGAAGGAAGGGATAATGATGTCGGGCCAACACGGAACACGCTGAGGGAGGGTGACAAATGGTCTGGTACTGAAGATATGGGAGCACTGGTGAATGTGAGGGAGAGAGAGCAAGGGAAAAGGGAAGCTGAAGGCTCCATAGTTTTGTTTAATGATGTACCCGAGGTTGAAGAGCCAGTAGGGGAGGATTCCTTTCCTATAAGAATAATGCATCCTTTACCTGCAGACTGGGTTATGAAAAAGGTGAAAGAATTACAGAGTTGTGTGTGGATTTCGTGTGTGGGATATGCAGATCAATTTAGGGCATTGTTAATAGCCATTGAGGCAAGACATTATCAACAGGAAGAAAGGCCAAAAAGAAACAAGAAACTACAACGGCTGCTGGATTGGTCTATTAATTATGACAGTAAGGAGGGGAGTGCAAGTCGTAGTAGGAATAAAGGGAGGGCTGGCATGGTTGTTAAATGAAGCCAAAAATTCTGATATGGAATGTAAGGGGGTTGAATGAGATTAACAAGCGCCTCCGAATAAGATCCTTGTTAAGACAATGGAAAATGAACATTATTTGTTTGCAAGAAACGAAGCTGAAGCTTATTACAAGAAGAACCATACGGAGTATTTGGAGTTATCAATATGTAGGATAGTCATACTTACCTTCGAAGGGGGCTTCAGGTGGTATATTGGTTATGTGGGACAAAAGGGTGGTGGAGAATATTGAAGAATTTTTGGGAGAATACTCGGTAGGGTGTTCTTTTAAAAATTCTGTAGATGGTTTTGTATGGGCCTTTGCTGGGGTGTATGGTTCTAACTTAGATTGCGAAAGACGTTTGCTTTGGGATAAGCTGGCTGGTTTATGTTCTTGTTGGGAGGTTCCTTGGTGCATTAGTGGAGACTTTAATGTGACAAGGTTTCCCAGTGAAAGATCTGGAGAAGGGAGACATAATCATGCAATGATGAAATTTTCTGATTTAATATTTGAGTTAGAACTTATGGACCTTCCTCTTATGGGAGGTGATTATATGTGGTCTAATAACCAAGCTTGGTCAAGGCTGGACAGATTTCTCATACCTCCCTCATGGAAAACGTAATTTCCAGATGTATGTTAAAAGAGACTTCCACAGGTATGTTCTGATCATTTTTCTATAATGTTAGACTGTTGAGGAATTACAGGGGGAGAAGACCTTTTAAATTTGAGAATAAGTGGCTAAAGATCGAAGGGTTTGTGGAATTGGTTAGGTAATGGTGGAATTCATATCAACTTGAGGACACTCCAAGTAAGATATTGGCTGGAAAATTGAAAGTTTTGAAAGTGAATTTAAAGACATGAAATGAACAAACTTTTGGAAATGTAATACTACAAAAAGAAAATCTCCTACAAGAATTACAAAGTTTGGAGGGTGTTGAAGATGAAAATGACCGTAAAGGTCAAGTATCATCTGAGTTAGAAAGGTTAATATTAATGGAAGAGATCTCGTGGAGGCAAAAGTCAAGAGCTTTGTGGCTCAATGAGGGGGATAGATGTACAAAGTTCTTTCATCAAGTTGCAAACTCACACAAGAGAATTAATGCCATAGAGTCCATGACTATAGATGAAGGTATATCCTCAGATCAAGCCGTAATTAAAGAGCACATTGCTATACATTTCGAAAAATTGTTGAGAGAACCCTATGAATGGAGGCCAAAAGTGGATGGTCTAGTTTTTGAGACCATTGATCAAAACAACATGACTTGGTTGGAAAGACCTTTTGAAGAAGAAGAGGTACGACTAGTCGTTAGAAAAATGAACAAAGACAAAGCGCCGGGTCCAAATGGCTTTACTATGGCATTTTTTTAGACTTGTTGGGAGGTGGTGGGAGGAGATGTCATGCAAGTGTTTCAGGAATTTTTCTCTTATGGAAAATTTGAGAAAAGTTTAAATGCTACTTTTATTGCACTTATCCCTAAAAAGGTGGGTGCCATAGAGATGCAAGAGTTTAGGCCGATTAGTCTTGTGGGCAACATATACAAGATAATAGCCAAGGTACTTGCCAACAGGATGAGCAGAATAATGGATAAGATCATTTATAAATCTCAAAATGTCTTTGTGAGAGGTAGACAAATACTGGATTCAGTTCTTATAGCCAATGAGTGCCTAGACAGCAGGCTTAAGTTGGGGGTACCAGGTATTTTATGTAAACTGCATATGGAGAAGGCCTATGACCATGTCAACTGGGATTTTCTGTTTTATCTGTTAGGCCGATGTGGATTCGAGGAAAGATGGAAGGAGTGGATGATGCATTGTGTGTCGGCTCATTTCTCGGTTTTGGTAAATGGTGATCCGGTGGGCTTCTTTAATAGTTCGCAGGGATTACGACAAGGCGATCTACTTTCACCACTCTTATTTGTCCTCGTGATGGAGGCATTTAGTAGAATGGTGTCGACGGCTATAGAAGGGGTTTTTTCTCAGGTTTTTCAGCAAGGGTTTCTAACCATGGCTCCATCACTATTTCTCATCTTTTGTTTGGAGCTGATATGTTGCTGTTTTGTGAAGATAATGCAGGACATATTCAATCTCTAAAAGCTATCTTACTTTGTTTTGAAGCGGTATCTGGGTTAAAGATCAATCTTGCTAAAACAAAGATGGTTGCGGTGGGTGTGGTGAGAGACCTTAGTGGGCTGGACAGCTTATTGGGATGTGTGATCTCCTCATTGCCGTTAAAGTATCTTGGTCTTCCATTGGGTGCAAAGTTTAAAGCCAAGACCATTTGGGAGGAGGTGTTAGAGAAATTAGAGCGTAGGCTGGCCGGGTGGAAAATGTTATACTTATCGGAAAGGGGAAAAATCACACTTATCAAGAGTACGCTATCTAATCTTCCCACATACTTCTTGTCCTTATTTCCCCTCCCTGTAAGCATTGCATCCAAAATTGAGAAACTCCAACGTAACTTTTTGTGGAGTGGCCTAGGGGATAAGTTTAAATTTCACTTAGTTGGATGGGATAAAGTGTGTATTCCCTTGAGCATTGGTGGGTTGGGGATCCGCAATGTTAGATCCTTTAATAAGGCTCTATTAGGAAAATGGTTGTGACGTTATAATCATGAGAGGGAAGCCTTATGGAAATGGATAATTGATGCGAAGTATGGGTGTGTAAGGGGGGGTTGGTGTTCTAATGAGGGGAGGGGGGCTTATGGGGTTGGGTTGTGGAAGCACATAAGGCAAGGGTGGAGGACTTTCTTGGAGAATACTAGGCTGTGTTTGGGGGAGGGCAGTAGAATCAGCTTTTGGAATGATGTGTGGGTGTGAGATATGGCCTTTAAAAATGCTTTTTCTAACATTTTCAGAATTGCCAGAGACAAGGAAGCTATGGTGGCTAATGTGAGAGTGGTTAAATAAGGTTTATAGGAGTGGAACATTAATCTCACTAGGAAGACACAAGATTGGGAAGTGAGTGATCTGGTGAATTTTTTCAGCCTATTATATAACATCATTGTTACAGTTCCAGCTGTTGACATGATGAAATGGAGGCATTCAAAGAACGGAAAATTTTCAGTACGCTCCTTTTCTGACATTCTTACAGCTCAAGATAGGCCATATTTTCCTTGGAAGAACATATGGAGGAGTAAAGCACCTCTCAGGGCTGCATTCTTTGTTTGGACAGCAGCTTTAGGGAAGATACTAACCATGGACAACCTAAGAAGGCGTGGACTCATAATTACAGATTGGTGTTGTATATGCAAAAAGAGCGGAGAAACGGTAGATCATTTACTATTACATTGTGATTTTGCAAGAGACATACGGACTTGCTTTTTCAGCAGATTGGGAGTCGCATGGGTCATGCCAGGAACAGTGGTGGAACTACTAGCTAGCTGGAGAGGGATCACGAGGACACCACAAATTGCAACGGTGTGAAAGATGGCGCCTATTTGTATTTTTTGGTGTATTTGGAGTGAAATGAATGATAGATTCTTTGAGGATTATGAACACTCCTCCGAGGAGTTTAGGAGTTTTGTTGGAAGACTTTATTTATGTAGACCATTGCTTTAGAGTTAAATGGTCTCAGCTTCCATGATTTCCTTATAACTATTTCTACCTCTTAATTTGGTGTACTCCTATGTATACCTCCGGTGTACTCCTATGTATACCTCCAGTGTACTTGGACTATGCCCATCTTTATCAATATAATTGCTTCTTATAAAAAAAAATGTCTCCAAACTCGACTATAATTCAAAGTTGATACTCGCAGGTTGTAATGTGCATGGTTTGATCTGACTAGGCTCCTAAAGATATATTACTCTGAAGATATATTAATTTTTCTATAGCTGTCCAGATTTCACTTGATATAACATTTAAAAAAAAAACTCTCCCGATTATCAACTAAGGTCATGCCAAAAACTTGTCTTCACATATTACAACCACATCATTATTTTCTCTTCATTCGTCAAATAAAAAAAGAAAAGGAAAAAGAAGAAAAGAGCACAAAAAAAGAGCCAATCTGGCAGGAACTTGTTGGCTCTTCAATGTGCCTAACAGAACTAATTTGCTATCATCTTACCACACTCAAAATACAAAGTTCTCTTCTTCTGCCCCGACAGAAATAGTTCTATCTCCCATCTCCCGGAGAGCAGCTGCCGTGGAGTCATCTATCCCCAAGAGAAACTGCACACGAGACAGTTTCTCTGGTGCAGGCTCACTCTTGAGATATATAGCATACAAGTCAGCTAGCTCCTCCGCCACTTCCCATGACAGTGGCTTCGAAGGTACAGCTTTGTCACAAGCCAACAAATCATTAAGAGAGGAAACCTGCAACAACAAAAAGAAGCCGTCAACCTATCCGTCCAAACATTCAAATCAATAACTGAATTGCCTTTCCAAAACCAATCAATAAATAACAGGAATAAAAAGTTCCAAAAAATCCATACCACTCCTTGTTGATTTCTCTGTCTTAGCAGTGCCACAGCCTGAATCAACGAATTTGATAATCTACTTCGTGCAAGCTCAATAACAACATTCCTTGCTTTATCGGCATTAATGCTGAGATCTGTTGGGATTTTTTCATAAACTTCTTCGTCATTGAACTCTCCTGTGCCCGATGAGAAAATGTCATCTACAGTTTTTTTGAAGAGGTTCTCTCGCAAGCTCTCAGATATCATGTTATCTAATTCAACACCTGCTTCCTTAAGTTCTCTTATTTGCTTTATGGTTAGCCTTCCCTGACCAACAGCTGTTTCTATGGCAGCTGCCATTTTTGTAGTGGTTATACTCTTTATTATCTTCTGTGCATATTGTGCAGGCAAGCCAACTTGCTTCTGCAACTCATCAAGCTGCTCTATTCTGGCTTTTGTCAACTGTCCGTCAGCTAAAATCACCTCAGCTTGTTGCCTAAAAGCCTGCTCCGCGAGGCTCCTATGTACTTCCACGGTCTCCTTAGAACTCAAACCCAGGATCCCACCAAGCTGATTTAGGAGAACAAACTCTGAATCATCCTTTTTTGTAGTGATCTGAGCACCAAATGGAATCTTGGTCACTTCACCAGTTAGACAAAAGAGCAGATATGTCTTGTAGAGGTCAGTCCTCTCTCTTTCTGGAAGGTCATCTTTGAGAGTTATCTCTGTCTGGCCTGGCTTCCCCAACTTTGCAGAAAGCTCCTTGCCAGGTCTTATTTTCCTAAGTGTCTGAAGTGATTCCCATTCCTCATCCTCTTCAACTTGTTTTTCCACAACTTCTTTGGCCTCCTCCTTTACAGGTTCTTCAGATGAGGTGTCAGAGGACTTCCCTTTTATATCAGTCACTAATTCAGTTACAACCAAAGTGTTGAAAGCTATCATCTTCTTGAGTTCTTTTGCAGCCTCAGTTCGGTTGGCAGCAGCGCGTGCTCGTTTTATATAGTTGATGAAAATTTTCCGGACCTTACATTCGATTTGAGGGAAAGGAGAACATATGAGATTTGGATTCAAAACTTTCTCTGTAAACTATCAATGCAAAACACTCAAAAGTAAAATACTCACTGCCTTGCTAGCAATAGACATGGCAACTTCCCTTGTCAGCCTTAAGCCATGCGCTGCCTTTTGCACAGATTTCTTCACATCAGCATCATAACCATCAACACCAGCTGCGATTGCCTCCTTCACGGCCTGGAAAACAGAACAAAACTTAGCATAACTTTTCTGATAAAGAGGAATCCCGAGACTATGCAAACGCAAAATGTCTTTTATCCGGTTAAACCTTGGATACATGTAACACATCCTCATTATAAGGATCAAGTAAATCATTGGCTTTTCACTGATGGTATGTGGCCCCTAACATTTGTTTCCACACAAGGGCTCTGACCTTATACCTAGAAGGAGCATACCACCAGGACCACGGCCCTTACCACTTGAGCCAGCCCTACGAGTCACAAAGCTTAGCATATCTCAACAGCCTAGCACAGCAATTAGACTCTATAATTCTGTCTCAAGTAGAAGGTATATGACTTGGGATGAAGGTGCACAGTAAACGGGGAAACCAATGGATTCCATTGTCATAACACTACAGAAAACCATAAAACGGTATTCCTAAGGGAACCTATACTTCTGCTCTGACAACCAGATACCTTAGATGACTTTAGAAGATAAAGGGAACCAAGAAAAAGGTTACCTTTTCAAACAAACTGCCACAGATATCTGAGTGGGCTGCTTCAACAGTCTGCTGAGGTATACAAAGCATGACACGCAACCTCAGCAAGGCAGAAACATCATTCTCATTCAGTTCTCCATCAGCAACACATTGCTCAAGTTTGTGCCGGTAAATTTCTTAAGACAAAAGGAAAAAAGGTTTTAGGTACTGTTTCCCCCAAAAATATAAGCATAAAAAGCATGTCTTAGCAATTAAAAAAACAGAGAAAATTTAACAACATAATCAAGTTTGAATGACTACATATCACAAACCCTAATGGCATATTTTTTCAAATATATCTGTGTACTTGGGCTATGCCTATTCTTATTAATATAATCTTTTAGTTATAAAAAACCATTTTTCCAAATATATACCTTCTAAAAGCAAGTTTGTGAATACAGGCATGACAAATCTCTTACCTTCATGAATCTCACTAGCCTTTTGTGGATCATAGTGCAACTCATCACAGAGGTTTTGAAGGAAGGCTGCTTTGCTATCTGCCATTTCCAAATCACCACTAGTAACAGCCTGTGCAAGTCGCTTACGATATACCTTCGAGGTTACATCTAGTGTGATGGCTTCTGCTTCCCTTTTGCCTAAACCAAATATGTTCCTCAACTGATGTAATCCAGCAAGCTACATTGAAGAATTATGCAAATAATTAGAAACAGGAGGATTCTATAGGATTCAGATCGAGTGTCTAACAGAGAACAGAGCTGAGCAAAAGCAAACCAAGCATCAGACATGCACCCAAAAGAAATGGATTTATATTGGTAATTAGAACTACATTATTATTTACCTTATCACAGAAAAGTCTCTCTGCCAAGTAATGTGATTCCCTCACCCCTTCTAGTTTTCTAATCAGTTTATTAATTGTCAAAGTTTGCTCCGTATAAATGTGTGCATATAAATATAAACATGGGGAGGGAACAATTTAGCATGAGATACAGAGATAGAACACCTTGTCATGTAGATTCCAACTTTATTTTTTTTATAAGTAAAATGAGATATAAATAAAGGTAAATTCCAACCTTATACGACATCATGGATCTTAACTAAGAGAAATGGAGCTGAGTCCATCACGAAATGATAAGAAGTCAACATGAAAGCTGTTAGCAGCAATAGAAAGGTGAATTGAAAGAACCACCTATGACTTGGCTTAAAAAACAAACTTCCAGCACCATAAGAAAGAATTAGGGCTAAACCTTTTGCACTTTTCAATAAAACCTTTGATCACTTATCGTAAAAAAGAAAAAAAAAAAAAAAAAAACTATGGGGGGTTCACCACAGACTGGTTTATATGCGATTATAGGATTAGGAACAGAGTAAAGTATAACATTTTGGAGTTTGAGGGATGTTCTGATTGTTTAAAAGGCACTCTTAGCTGAAAAAGATCATGGTTAGCGCAGCTAAGAAAGAACAAGAAAATAATCTCCACAATCACTTCTCAAATAAAAAATTATATTGGAAAAATGAGAATCTTCTTAGAAATCTTGTCCCAACAAGCTTTCCCTAGTCACTGCAACAATACTTTAACATTCGGTCTCTAGTTTGTAAAGAATTAAAGAAAATACAGGGTGAACTTGACTGGAAACATAAAAAGTGCAAGCCAGTGTCTGTTTACCTTATTTTCTTCCAAGCGACCTTTTGATAAAGAATCTGTAGCATATGCTCTGTAAAGGAGCTTCAAGTCATCCATCTTTCTGTCACCTTCATACTCACCACCTAGTCAAAGAAACAGAACACCTCAATACCAGCTCATAGATTTGGAATGAAAACCCAGTTCTGGCTGCTGTGCTAAACATGAAAGCAACAGCTCAGTTTGGCAGGTTACCTAGTAAAGAAACTGGGCCAACCCCAGGGGCAAAGTTTTCTGCATTTGGATGGTTCTTCAATGAGATAAGCAAATTATTAAAAGCAAGTATCTGGTCAATCTCTTCCACAACTTCTGTGATACCCCTGCTGGAACCCTATTTTTGTTAGATGACGTAAATGCTAAAGATTACAAACTATAAACAACATTGCATGAGAAATCTCCAAAAATACACAAATAAAATGAGCAAGAGACCCTTCTACCATAAAATTCACAACAGAAAGCATGTAAAGGAAGGCAACCACACTCTTTGATCAAATCATCGAAATAGAAAACAAATTTGACAAGTAAATGAATTTCTCAAAAGAAACAAGTATGGGAGGAGCATGGCCCCAGCATACAGGTGCATAAAGAGTGGTTCACTGATTAAGGCAGAGTATATATGAGTAATGTGAAATAAAAGACAATGCTTTCAGACATAATCCAATTAGATGTGATAATAACATGTAGGAGTTTGTGACAGATTAAAACATCACTAAGCTGCATTTAGACCGAACAGTAGTGACCATACGCTGATCTTGTCCTGGACTTGAGTTTATTAAGTGCTGATGAAATATTTTCCTCGACCAGTTTTCTTGCACGCTCCTTAAATAAGTCCATGGCAAGCTGCAATACAAAGGATATATCACATAGAGAGGAATTATGAAACAGCAGCATCACCATGACAACCCAAGGAAAGTTTAAGTCACATCTGGACTTATACGCAAAAGGACTGGTCAAGGTTACAATTGGAGCTTCTTGAAATCAATATAAACCGCAAGACACTCTTCCACCAAGGCAATGCAGGGTCCTATTCACCACCCTCCCATACCAAATTTGGGATGTCACAACATGCCCCTCCTTAAATCTATAAGAGCATTCTATTGTAGGTGGCACGATTCAAAATCCACATTTCTGGTTGGGGCTTGGATTTGATACCGTGAAATAATCTGAAGAAAACCAAAGCCGCATCTAGGCATACGCTCCAAAAGGACTAGACAAAGTTACAATTGGAACCATCCTTCCCATGCAAAGCCCATTTATCACCCTTTCATACTCAACCAGGAGTGTTAAAATAAGTTCTCAAAAACAAACAAAAAAAATATTTGAGAAGTTACCTCGTCAGAAAGCCGACAAGAACGTTGTGATTCTCTAAGGCTAACAAGAAACTCCGCATCAATATCTAAAAGCAATAAGAGATGATTTGTCAGCATTTAGAGTATAACACAAATATTGCCATTACCAGATCACAAAAATACAGCCATAAATGAAATCTTTAAGCACAGTTTTTCAACTCTAAACATATGGTATCAAACCAATTAATTATATGGAATAACTATCTAGCCTATAAATGTTTAATAAAATTCTTATTTACTGATAAAAAAAAAATTATCTAGCCTATACACGGAAATAATTGGTAAAACAAAACCCATCTTTAATGCTCAAGAAAACCAGACCTATATCAAATACATGTGCAACCCCATCATTCCCTGCAAGCGTTACAAATAAAGCATACAATGCAAAAATGGAACAAATATTCCCAGTTGATATCCAGCATAGCACACACCCTACAAAGTTGATGGTCAGGCACAACACTGTATGAATGGCCCAGTGTTTGCAATCATGCATGACACAAAGACTAGCTAGGGCAACATAGCAACCTCTTAGTCTCCAGCAAAGACAAGGTTCATAAAGTATATACCTCGGCCAACTGATTTTAGCTTAGAAGTGTACAATCGCTGGGCATTATCACGGATAGCAATCTCAACCTGGCAAGAAAGAAAAAATAATGATTGCCCACTTGGTAATGACAGAAAAACTGCTACAATAAAAAGTAACAGATAATGCAAGCAAGAAATTTGATCGATGCCAACACATGATAAGATGTAATGGCAGAAAATTATTCTTATAAATGCAAGGTTTTTTCGTTGATACGTAATATATGCAAGGTACTTTGATTAAAAATATATTTGAACTATACAGACCCCGATTGCAAGTT
>QEOT01005120.1:31648-53909 GCA_003123785.1 Pterocarya stenoptera | reverse complement strand
TCTCTCTCTCTCTCTCTCTCTCTCTCTCTCTCTCTCTCTCTCTGAACATTAATATTAGAAGACCTGATAGCAGCTTCTTAAATAGGGATATGAGAACTCAGTTTTGTCGCAACAGAGCATTATTTGGATTCCTAGAAAATATTACAAAAACACCATTCACTTTCAAATTAGTTACTCACACCAGATATTGTTCTTTTTTTCTTATTATCTTATTGGGTCTGTTTTTTGCAAGGTGTAGCACTATCACCCATGACCCTAAACCTTTGTCAGCATGCATGCGCATGCTAGCTAGAGTCGGCATCGATCTTAATTTGTTTCGAGGTATATATAAATATATATATACACGCATATATGTTGCTGTCTTACATTAATACATTTAATTTAACGTTTTCATTTTTGTTTTTATAATCCACAACCAACAAGACTAAATTCCTCTGGCTGGCATATTATTGAGGAAAGGGACCAAAAGGAACGCGAGAATCATATTTTTTCTCGGCCATGTTTGGATTTAAAAAGTGTTTCATCTCATCTTATCTCATCATTAACTTTTTCAAATTTTCACCTAAAATATAATAAACAATTCAACTTTTTCAAATCTCAAAACAATAATATTATTAAAAAATAACATTTTAATAATATTTTTTTCAACTTTCATCTTTTATCTAAAACCATCACATCTCATATCTGAATCCAAATCAGCTCTAAATTAAATTTGTTTTTTCTAAGACAAATTACAGACAATCATATTAAATTCACGAAACAATATTAACTCGAACCCTTCCATGTGGAGTACTTGTTCTTTTACCGTTTTAAATTAGAGAATGTTATTCTAAATTAGCCTCTACACCACAGACCATCAACATAGTAAAATTTGATTTGTAAAATTCATCTTCCAAATCAAATTATGTCACGTGAATATGGTGTGTGGTGTAAAAACCTTAAAAGAGAGTTATTCTTAAAATTAGTAGTATTGCACGTGATTATATATAGTACTATTTTTAAATGGATCGATTGAGACAACTACATGAGTACTTCATGTAACACTAGGAATAATAATTTGAAGTGTTGTACAAGTTAATATGAGAGCGAGCTAGGGTCGATCCAAATGGGAGTTTTCATCTCAATTTCCTTTGATCATATAAAGGACCCATGGGATTGTACCTCAATATATGTCAAAAGAAAACAGAATAATGCATGACGGAGTTGGAAAGCAACTACATAGGAAAAAGAAATGATATGGGTTGTGGAAGAAAATAAGGTGTGGTGGGGACATGTTAGAGACACGGTGGAAATAATGAAACAGACATTTTGCATGGGAGAGTGAAGGGCCGCGCGGGTAGTAGTGGTGGGGTTAAGTTGAGGGCAAGGAATCTACTCGTGATTGGGACACCATCGAAAGTTGCAAAGGAAGCGTCAAAGAATGATCAGTTTGTGTTTTTTGAATGCCTCCAAGCCTTCCTCACGGGAAGGAATTAAAGCTCTCTCTCTCTCCACCCTTGGTTTCCTATCTTTCCCAGAAAGAGCCATTCGGTTTAGTTGGGCTATTAAATAATTGATAAACGTATGGAAATATGTCGTCTTTTTTTTTTTCTTTAAATAAATAAAATCAAAATGGAGACAGCAAAAACTTCTCAGAAGTGTGTCGTATCTTTGTGTTTTCTTCTGCCTCACAGGTCATAAAATGGAAACAAGATAAACAGTAATTTCTTTTTTTCAAGCTGCGGAGAGGATCGGATGATCTACCGTTTAGAGTAATATATATTGAAGAACAAATAATGACTAAAACTGCTTACAACGATTGGATCAGATTCTCGCAAAAAATATCCCATCCAATTGATCATTTAGAGACCATTTTGGTTATCCTATACCGGCCAGCAAGGTTAACACGTCGATCCATTAATAATTCTAATCCCCATATATAGTTCCACAAGCAAATATAGAAAAGTGTTTCGAAACGTACTGCATGTTTTGTTGGTTTTTTTGAAGCCAGGTAGCACTAGGACCTAATTAATTATTTGTAACCTAATTCATAAGGATCTCTCTGGGTAACCGACCGGGTTTTAATTAGCAGGCTATATATGCTTGAGTTGGATCAAGATAATTAAAGAGAACTTTTGCTACATTGGGAATAGGGTTTGGATTTTATTTTTTATTTTTTGAGAGAGAGAGAGAGAGAGAGAGAGAGCAATTTTCTTGTTAATTATGCAAGGACTAGTACAAGTCGATCTTGCTATTCTCTCTAGTTATAAAGCTGTAACCAAATTAGGATAAATAAAATCAATTTAATAAGTATTTTTATATATAAGGTTTCATTAATTGATTATATATATATACACTTCCTTTTTAATTAGATGATGTAGGGCTTTGTAGGATTAAAGGATAATTGAAGTATTTGTTCTGATCCTAGGGTTACAGATTGATTGGAAATGATGATATATATATATATATATCAGAGATTTATATAGAATATAGAATGTTTAGTGGTACGTCTATCATGCATCTTGGCGCGCACAGGCCTGTGCGCTTGTTCAGAACAGAAGCAGCTCGAAGCATAGACTGCCTAAAGCAAGAGCCACAGGAGGTTCACCACCCATGACTTGAATGCTGCCAAAGCAAATGGCAACTCGATCTGCACTCGCAGGGAGACATGCCCTGGCCGGAAGGAACGTCGACTTTGCAGCATGCATGAATATTTAAATTATTGGACTCTAGCTAAGAAGTCCAGAGAAATCCCCACGCTATTGATGATCTACTCGAATTAATTTTTAGCCATTTGGCTTGTAGCTAGCACGAAGAAGATCAATTGTGTTGCTTGCCACTTTTTTAATTTTTAATGTGATTTTGTTAAATGTTTTGTGGGAACATAACAGAAAATATATATACATTGATGATAATTCTGACTGGTCGTTTGGTTACACAAAATCAAACAATTTTATCTTATCTTAAATAATCATTACAATTTTTCCAGAATCATATACAAAATATAATAAATAATTTAATTTTTTCAAATATCAAAATAAAAATAATATTAAAAACTTACATTATAATAATATTTTATTTTATTTTTAACAAAATATCTCATCTCAACTATGTAACCAAATCAAATTTTTTTCTCTTCTCTAATGATTAATGGACAGTACTAGTACTTTCGAAAATTACCAAATATATTATCCTAGTCCACTCGCTGATCATTATTACTTAAAAATGGGAAAAAAAACAGGGAGACTAATTTAGATGAGTACTCCATTACTACTATAATAGTGAATGAAGGTATATTTATTCACTATTTTGATGATTCGGCCTTAGAGTTTGTTTAGATATATAAACGATCTTATCTTATCTCATTTTATCATTATAATTTTTTTAAATTCTTAATAAAATATAATAAATAATTTAATTTTTTTAAATTTTAAAATAATAATAATAATAATAAATAATATTTTATTCAACTCATCTAATATAAAATCATCTCATCTCATGCCTTATTGGTTTCATTTTTTTTCTTTTTTTTCTTTTTTAAGTTTCTCATTCTCTTGATCACAAACCCCATCGTATATATAATATAATTTTAACTGTTTCCTTTTGTACGGTTTTGGTTCGTGATTTATATATTATTATTAGTCAAGTGACATTAATAGGACTGGGAGTACTTGGCTTGCTTTAAAAGCTGTCTGCCTTCAGCGCATGGACAAATCCAGTAACCATCCGTTCACATGAGCGCTCACTATATATATCATCACAACCAAACAATATATCCCTCAAAACATCTTCCAACTCCACCTTGTCCTCTTCTCAATTGCATGTATATATGCAACTCTTTTCAGCACGGATTTAGGGTATAATAAGGTCTACATTTTAGTCAAACTTTCGATCCTATCAGCTAGTTAATTACCTAGCCTTTGTAGATATCTCCAATTATGTTAATGTCTCCATCATAAACAGCAAAATCTTGATCATCATTAATTTTCTGATCTAACGCGATCACTAATATTTGTTTATATATATATATATATATGTTCTTAGGCCGGTTGTTATATTATATATATATATATATATATAGATCATCAGCTTGTTCCCAAACAGCTAACCTAGATATATACGTGATCCGGGAGGGATCTCAGACTTAACCCCCTTAAGGAAACATTGTTGAAATTAAGGAATAATAAGTTTCCAACAAATTCAATATATAATTATTGTTCCCCCAAGTTAAGTTTTGTAGTTCTTTAATTTACTAATTTTGATGTTGTTATGAAAACAAACAACGACAAACAAGTGAAAGCAAACATGATATGCAAATGAACCACACATGAACACAAAATTAATAACGTGATTCGACAACATGTCTACGTCTATAGAGCTGCAGAGAATTTTATTGTACTGAGGAATCACAAAATATACTTTGGGATAACATCTCATTGTTCAGAACACTTAGGGCGTACTAAACAGTTCATTAAGTACATATTTATAGTATCACACTGTAAAAATCTTAATTTTCACTTTTATGCATTATTCGTTTGAGCAGAGTGTCGAGCGCACCTTGAATTATATCTTTGTCAAGTTCTTACTCGACCTACCTATCAAGCGGGGCTCAAGCAAACTCTATGCATGCATGAGCTTTGCTGGAGCCACCTATCACGCAAACGTCAAGCGAACTTTCTGCCTAGCACTTTTTCTAACTGCAAACAATGCCAAAAATTTCCCCATGGGCAACAGCCCAATCCCCCTTGAAAATCTGCCAAAAAATCATAACGTATTCTTGTTGAGTCAGGTCAGTAACTCGGGCCGACACATAAACAAAACCAGGCTCCACAAACCCGGACAACAAATGCTTGTTGAACAAGTTTGTATATATATTTTCTTGATCACATGCTGATTAAACAAGATCATATTATATATATAATATGCTTACAATATCCTTATGATCATATTATATATGTATATAATATGTATATACACTAACTGTTTTATTTGAGTTTATTTCGTTGCATAAATCGATGATTTAGTTCAGATTAAATTATTTAATTAATTTTGTGTTGATTCCTGCAGTAATGCTACACCCAAAAGTTCCAGTTTCACTTAGAGTTTCATATATATCAAATAATATCATTAACCCCAGATCGAAAATCCCGAAATAATTACTAGCTAGCCATGACAATAATTTTGAGTCATCAATATATGTATATTAATGCTCTCTCTCTCTCTAGATCATCTCTCTCTACATATATATATAGATAATAAGTTAATAACTTTACGTGATCGTCTAATAATTGTGATCAATCGCGCATTGGGGGTCCCTAGCTAGCTTGATGCATGCTAGAATAATTGTAATTTCTTATGATCTCACATGCTAGCTACCTAGAAGTCTAGTCATGATTCTTCAGCTGGAATTCTCAAATTGCAATATTACATTTCTTGTCTTCAGGTGCAGTAGTAGGTACATACATTCTACGTTATTCAAAGCAACTAATTATAAAACGATGTCTTCATTTGTTCGACATTAATTTAAGAGTTCTGTCTGAAGCAGATTTTGCAGTGTATCGTGTGTGTGTGTGTGTGTCATGTGTGTGTAATATCATGTACATGATATTATATATACATGACACATGTAGTGTACGTTAATAAAATGTTGGTTTCTTTAGAAAAATATTTCTTCATTCTCATCATAATATATCTTAATATCGATCACAACAATCGATGGATTTTTCTTGGAATCTAGATGCATAAAAGTAGATTCACAGTACCATGCTGCATGCATTTGTACAAAATAAAGAGAATTGAAGCACGTGCAATGGGGTAGTACGAGAGTTGTTTTCATTGCTAGAAGATAAAATCATCCACCTCATATGGGGCCATAAACCAGTCAAGCATGTCATTATATATAACTTGATCGAATATGAATGAATATATATATATATATATTATGAAATTATATATATATCCTTCGCATGATTCGACATATAACAAGGCCCACTCATGAGTTTTATTCATTTAAAAGGAAAATGGATAATCGATGCTCTAAGAACAAAATCAAGGCGTGATCATCACATGCTGAAATGCAGCCCTGGCTACTGGCTAGTCGATCGTGATCTATCAGCGGCACGCTCACGCGTAATTCTCTGGTTAAACTAATTATATCCGACCAATAAGCATATTTTCATGTGGGAATTATGTACACTGTATGCACGCAATATCACACACACACACACGCAACCTAGTTTTTGTTGTTCTGCATTTTAGGATTGCATCCTCAAAGGTGGTCATTTTCACTTGTTCTAGAGAACCTTGGTGAGAGAATGGCCACCCATGCATCATGCATGCATAGTTGCCTTAAATCCAGACAGATCCCTTTGTCTTTTTCTTCATGTAGTATAATTCCAAATTATTACTTACTTTTTCTTCGTTCCAAGTCAAAAGTCTCGCATACCCTTTTCTTTTTATCATTTTAGTATTGTTACGGTGTCTTTCGGAATCAGTGCTAGATAGGCTTTTCCAGCCCACCATATATTTCGGGCTACTATCATTGGGCCTAAGGCAATTCTACTTTCACAAAAGCCACGGATCCCCATCGGGTTAGGACTTCGATGCATCAGTCTGTACAGCCCGTTTTTAGAAATCGGGCTTCCGCGCGTTAAGCCCATTGAAAGTGATATTTTTCTCTTTTTAATTTCAGTTCCCTTTAATTATGGTCACAAGTTAGCCAAGCTAATTTCAAACACTTTTTAATGGTTTTTATCGGTTTTAATTTCCTGCACATATATTTATTGGAGGGGTCGACAAGAGATGAGACGTTCATGGTATAAGCTAGATTTGATAATATGTAGGACAAAACATTTCTTGGGGACCATTTTATATATACTTTGGTAGACATTAATTGGCTTCGAATTTAATGCATTTTTTAAGGATACTTCTAATATCAAGGGTATTGTTCATCCATTTGTAGTAAAAAGTGAAGCGTCAATGTCAATACTTGGCTGTGTCTTCCTCATGATCATTTGCTATTCATGTCATGTTTGCTGGATATGCACTTTTATGAATCCGGTAGACATGTCTACATATATACATGGTGGATAATTAATTGTACAAATCACATTTTTCATCCCTTATGCCACTTACCATATATACACTAGGCCAACATGCAGTACCCTTATGAGTTATGATCTCTTCATTCCCATGCATTTATGAAAACTTAATCAACGTGCAATAAAGAATTTATGCTGTTTACAAATTAATACGTAAAGAGTTTTGTTACTCATCATCTCACACACCACGCTATATTTATTTTTAATTTTTTTATTATTCTTAAACTAATTGAGTTATTCTACTCATTATCTATATACCAACCATTCGGTAAAGGAAGAAAAATTAAAAATTAAAAAATTTTGTGTACTGTAGAAATGATAAGAATTTTTTATTTTCTTTATGTTAATCTGACAAATTTGCACATCTGTCGATAATATATTTGCATGGTGTAACACTACTAAATAAACTAATAAATAAAAACTTTTTATAATCAAACCAATCATCCCTCCAATTTTTCCTATTGGAAAATTCTTTTCTTTTTATTGGCCGGCATCCAATATATTTTATTCAAAATTTTCATTTGTGGCAAAAGAATATTTTAATAAGGATGGTGAAAGGGCTAGGCTCAAGGATTTGGGAAAGGGAGTGGGGAAGGAGGAGGAGGGGGTGATGAGAGAAAATCAAATTAAAAAAAAAAAAAATGACGTGACATGGTGATAGTGCGCGAGGTCAGTTTGTAAGCTCTTTTTGTGTTTGTTTCTCTCAAAAAACAAAATATGAGTATATATGCATGCTATCAGGCAAAATCTCTCTCTCTCTCTCTCTTTATATTTACTATATATATAAATGTGAATCCTGATAAATAGTAATTTCGTCTAATATTTTTATTTCCAAATTTGCCCTTCCTTGTTTGCTTAAATTACCACTTTTATTTCTACTTTTGCTTCACCGCCTAAATATTATTGTTTTTTTTTCATCTTCAATCTTATCCATTCGTCTTATAAACTTCCTCTTATAGACAATCTGACTCAAATATCTCCGTGTTTTGAATTGCTCTTCCTCAATCTCGCCAGTGCTAGGTATGCTTCTTATTCCTTCTTCTTTCAGTGCTGCATCAGTAAATTTATTACGCTATAATCACATGATACGCATATACATGACAACAACAAAAATCCAAACAGAATAAAAACCCCATCATACGCATATACTTCACAGCAAATTATCCTGAGAAAATCAAATAAATCCATACGGTGAGAAATCCAAGTAACGTGAAAGAGAGGGAATCAAAGAGAAAGAGAAAGAACCAGAAATAATCAAAACTACTAAGAGAAAAAAAAAAACCCAAAACAGAGCTACAAGTTCACTAACTTGTAGAGGAAGAATCGAAAATGGAAATGGAGAGGAAGAAAAACGTACCGAACGGCAACCAAAAAAAAAACAGTAGGAAGAGACGAAAATAAAATGAAGGAGAAGAAGAGTAGAAGTTGTCGCACGAGCTGGGAGAAGCCAAGGAAAACATAGCAGAAATGAAATGAAGAAGGAGTCGGCGCAGGAGAAGAAAAAGAAGGAAAGAAGAAGGCTGAAGCCCTAAGGCTAAAGCAAAAACGGCGTCGTATAGGGGATTTAATGGGTTGGGTTGGGTGCTCACAGTTTGGGTTGGTTTTGTTGATCCGAAAATAATGAGTCCATAGATACTGCAAATGGGCCTTGGGTTTCTTGATGTATATGTATGTTTTAGGATTCTCGGTTTATCATCATTATATATCTCCATCAAGCTATATATAATTAATTGGATATATATAAATATGAATTGCATGTCATACACAGTCAAGTCTTAAAATTATGCCTTTGATTTATTTTAATAAATCTCATTTTAAAATAAAGCATACTTTTTTATAAAATGAGATTTATTAAATTTTTTCACTTGGTATATGAATTGTACATAAAACCTAATAAACTTGGAAATATAGTTTGTTGATAATTGAAATCAATTGAGATCTCTATTACAAAGTGAATAATATGTTCCAATTCATTGTATTTATTATTATCCCTAATATGTTAATATAGTTAAACTGAATAAATATAATTATATTTTTATTATATTCTATTTTTTATATATATTTTTTTAAAACATATCTGTTGACTATATCATTATTTCAGTTGTGCTCATCGTGGTCGTTGGAATCTTGCATTTTCACTTGCCTTTTATTAATCTGCTACTTTTCGATATGTCCTGATCCATTTTAATATAAAAAAAATTTGGTGTTTATATTTTGTAATAATTATTTTGCTTATTCACATCATTGTTGACAATTTTTTTTGGCATATTTATCCTATATTCTAGCTACGACTTTTAGTATAAAAGTTTTGGTATTGTTTCTCCTGAATTAAATACTTCTGATTGTGTATTCAACTTTTGGGTTGTATGCAGTAGTTCAATGTAAAAAAATAATGTTGTAAATTGTTTTTGGATGATTTAATTGTATGCTGTCGTTGCCTCTTTCATCTTCTATTCTGTATTTGCTTTAGGACAAATTTAGAAGAAAAATGAGTGAACCAACACACCTATCTTTTTTATTTTTTTATTTTTATAATATGTTTTTTTATGTTTTTTTTTTTTTGAAGGAAAACCTCTACATCTTTGAAAAAAAAAATTATTTTATTTTATATATATTATCAACGGTCTAATATTGATGATCGTCAAGATTGATTGATAATAAATTCCGTTAGAAAAACTTAATAATAAGGCATACATATATATATATGTGGTAACATGAAAGTTATATTTCTTAAAAAATAATTAATTGAAATATAATAATACCTTGCGTTTAATAAATTATAAGTGCAGAGTATAAAAGTAATCAATCAAACATTTTCTTGTTAACTTTTCTAAGAAGAATGATATATAAATTTATGGTTTTGGTCCAAACTATCCACTGAAGTCTGAGGGATCGGAGTACATGCATGCATCTTTTCCGTTGTACGTGCAGTATTATATGATCACAATTTACTTAATACCATTGTTTCCAAACTTTGGTCGCAAAATTCCAAATGCTTGATAAGCAATAACTTATTAGTATAAATACTATAATGAAAACCAAAAAAACTAAAGTATCGTTTCCAATATTTTTCATTTTTGTGGTTCTTTTAGAGCCTTTTATTTGTTTTTATTTTCTTCTTTCTTATATGTTTTATTAAAAATAATATTGATAATAAATTTCATTTAATTTATTTTTTTCCTTCCAAAATCTTTTCGTATAAATACTGAATTTATTTGTTTAATCTATTATTATTGTTAGGATATTTTTTCTAATGTTTTAATTTTTTTCCAAATTTGCTGCTTTTGCTCTTACTTTATTGTTCATTAATCCGGTTGTTAGCAATTTCCTCAGTTTGCACTATTCATTTGTTTGTCCTCTACTTTCCAATATGTTCTCTTTTATGTCATTTGAAAAAATGTTATTCAAATTTCTTATATTTATATGCATGCACCTATAGTTAAGATAAATTGTTGACATTATATGTTTGTTGTATGAATATTTTCTTGCCTCATAGTATTGATTTCCTTTAATAGATTTGTTCTATTCTAAGATTTACTATTTCATTTGATTCACTTAATATGATTTGTAAGAAATTATTTCGAATTAATTATTTTCTTGTTTTGCTTTTACTATAAATGCTTATAATATTTGTTATGCATATACGTCGCCATAAATACATATCTACCCACATTTTGATATGTTTTCAAATGTTTTTTAGATTACGCTCTTGAATCAACACAGAATTTTTAATCTTTCATAACTTTATGCCGACTGATAAGACGACATTATTAAATGCAAAAATATATTTAAACATTATTAACACCAATTTTTTTCAATTTTATCTAACTTATTATATGAACAAACTTTGAAGAGCGTGAAAAACATCCTGCAAGAAGAAATTGGTATGGTGCTCAATCAAATGAGAAAAAAGAAGAGATTCACTGGAAAAAAAAAAAAAAAAGAGAGAGGGGTATACTGAGTTGAAAAAAATTCCAAATAATAAAATACGAAGACAAACACAGTTTCAACATGATCTTTTTATTTATTCAAATGACAATGAAGCCATTTGTATAAGAGAAATTGGATCGTCTTCGAATATGAATGCTTTTGAAACCAACATCCATAACGATACCTCTACTTCAATATTGAGTGATTAGGTTTATTCATAACCATTTTTTATTAAAAAAACATCTCCTTCATTTTTCTTCTTATTCTATTCAATAAATATTTAAAAAAAAAAATCTTCTATAGGTTAATTATCTAAATCAAGAGGAGCTCAATTCTAAAAGCACATCAAAATTCGGTTCGGGTAAAGTACAAATTAACACATTCTTTCATTAATTTCTACATCTATATTTAATACTTTATTCTCAATTATTTTACTATCTTTATATATATATATATATATAAGAAAATGACAAGGCAAATCTCCTCATTTTAGACAAATATTACACACTACAATTTTTTAACCTAATTATTTACCATTAGTACCATCATGTAAATATTGTGGAGCAAAAGTTTTTTTTATCATGAACCAAATGTTTTTACAAAACTATATTTTGGCTAATTGTGGATTAGAACTATATTTTTTAGTCTGTTTTTTCTTATTACACGTTTTTACAAAAACGTTCTATTTTTAAGAAGTTTTTGCAACTGGGCATACGTGCATTAGCAAGTTATGCCTTACTAGTATATATATATTTGTATATATGTGTGTATGTCATGAGAAATCAGCCAAACAAAAGCAATTCATTATAAAGCATCTATCTCCAAGGCGCGCGGCTGTTAATAAGGACGATGTTTATAGAATGAAACGATATTTGTAATTGTGGAGGGTATAAATATTGTATAATTTTTATAAAAAAAATGAAAAAATTCAAAATTTATGTAAAAAATAATAATAATTAATTTTTTAATAATAAATTCATTCATTTTCAAAATAATTATACACGCTGCATACTATTATATTTAGTATTACTCATTAATTAATTGTCATCATTATCTAGTACCATGAAATGGTAATAATTAAGAAATATTAATGTAGACAAGTAGGATATTGTAAATCCAATCCACTTCACTTCCCAGGTTTCACTTTCACTTTTCACTTTTCACTTCACAACATGAGGTACTACTTGGTAGTCATCCAAATCATTATCACTCGAGTCATGTAGCAGGAAATTAAGCAGATTAAAACCAAGTTGATCAGTGGCGTTAGCATAGCATATGATCAGCATCAGATTTTTAAAAAATATAATAATATATTTAAAATTATTCCCTTAATCATTAAATAAAATAATAATAATAATTTAATCAGCAGTCAACTAGAACGGTCATATTGGACCGCAAACGATCTTTACCTTAAAGATAATAATAATGAAAAAGACATTTAATTAGCAGTACCTGACGTAATTATGACGTTTAAATTACTCCAGAAAAGAAAAGAAAGAGACATCCACATCCGATCAGAATGGTGAGCCGCCCAACTGATTCACTGGCCTGGCATTAACGTAGAAATTAAATAGAATGAATCTAAGAAACGTGTTCCATCAATCTAACACACGCGCGCGCGCGCGCGTATATAACCCCGCCCAATTTAGAATTAAACAACTTTACTATTTATCCTTCTCACAGACTACATATTATATATATGTACAGCTTATTTTTATTATGAAAATTTTTTGTTTTTTATTTTTATTCTTTTTAAATTAATTGAATTCTTCTCATCTATACACTACATATTTGATAAGAGAAAAAAATTATAAAATTATGTGTAATTCGAAGATATAACTATTAAAAAATTTTTAAAAAAATTGACAGCATAAACGGCTTTTCCTTGTAATTATTTGATGAGAATTTTTCATAATTAAAAGAAGAACAGGCCGATTGCACGGTTGGAACCGACTGTCGGATACAAACAAAAATATAACGGACTTTCTTTCCTCTTTCTCTTGGCTACCAAAATATAACTTATTAGTGTCTAACGCGAACCTACGATTCAAAATTGATAAAAATCAAATTAAAGAAAACTCCGAAAACATTGCACAAATATTTAATTAATTAAACTGATAATGATCATCGGGCCGGAAATTCCATTATAATTCGAGTGTTATGCAAGAAAATCTTCATGAATATTGTCATGATCATAGGGCAAGGTTTCGTGTAGGAACAAAAGAACTAAATATTGGAGGCGAGAGTTGGTGTGATCATGATGATCAGTTTGCCAAACATGACGTGTTATTAATAGAAGTGATTAATGGAGGGAAAATATTCTAGTTACAAAAGGACTATATAAAATAACATAAACTGATATGATTTGATGTGACTCGTTATATTATAAAATTATTTTTATTGTAAAATAAGTCTAATGAATTAAATAAAATTATATCAAATTTTTAAATTACTTTTATGTATAATTTATTTGTGACTCTAGAACTCCTATCTTACTGAAGTGGATATTTTAGTTGGATGCATGCATGATACAACCGGACCATCATTCTTACATCATTAATTAATTAATTTGGAGTTGCATACTGACGGGGAATATTAGTTGGTTGGTATGATCCCAGCTTGCTTGTGCACGTACCTTTTTGCTACACCAATAATATTTGCTCCTTAATTAGCCTCCTCATTTTGGTTCAAGCTGCACCATATATATACATATATATATGTATATAAGTGGTTATCTCTACTCTATTATAATCGGTGGTTATCTAATTGTAAATAGTAACTTTTGTTATTTTTTCGTTAAGTCCTGTTTTATCAAAATGTTCTTAAAATCCTTGATCATTTGACGTATAACTTTCTTATAGAATTATTTAATGAATGATCATGTTTTACCAAAAGGTTCTTAAGACCATTGACCATTTGACGTGTAGCTTCCTTGTAAAATTTAATGAATGATCATAGTTTACCAAAAGACCCTTAATAACCCCGCGACGAACATGAATTAACGTCTCTTTTTATGTTCTTTTTGTTCTGACATGTATACTCATCTTCTTTGCTTTTATTTCAATTTTTTAAAATAAAAAATTAATAATATTTTATTATATAGAGAGTAAATAGATAATCCAATATGAATGTAGATTAATGCTCATACTTTGCTGAAATTTAGATTTTTTTTAATCTTAATTTTTAATCTTTTTTTAATCTTGTATTTTAATTTCTTTTGCCAGACAAATAAACTACTGACTTTTTTATTATTTTTTATTTAAATCATTATGTCAGGTGCACACAGCTCGGGACTAATGCACCAATGCCGTTCCCTAGTGTATATATATATATATATATATATATTTATATGGTCCCGCATGAGAAAATTTTATTGATCGACTGCCTTCATGTATTCATGGCCCTGTGGGAGTGCATGTGTCATTTATTATGGTGAACTTCGTACGAACTATATGGAAGATGCGGTTCCGGCCAGAACATTCACATATGATCCAAATATTGAATAGTAATGAAAAGATATATACATGAAAAGAAAAGTATTTAAGCCACGAGTTCTCTAGATTTGTCAATGAAGGCCAATTGATTTGAAAGTCAACATCAGCAGTTCTTGAAGGGCAACAATAGTAACGGCATTTTCATATAAGAACGCCATTCAACACACGACAACCGATTCTCACAATATTATTGTAGTGGTACCGGGTACGAGCGCTTGTCATGTCCTATCTAGCTATACTAGCATGTAACTTTACAATCGATATTGATCAGTTAAATCGATCGATGTGCCAGCATGGCGTCCCCTTGCTGATGATCTATTACCATATATATACATATATATATATATCAATGTCTTTCTTGTACGGCATTTAGCATATATATGGGCATTTTGTCACTAGATATTGCTATATATATATCTATAGAACATTAAAAACAAAACCTATACTTTTTGCGAATAAAACTTTCTAGTTCGAGCGTATAGAATTAACGCAAGAAAAGTTCCAAGCAAACAAAAAGAACCCCAGGTGATGAAAGTGATTCTGTAGCATTCCATCCCCATGCATTTCCCATCTTCATGATTTCCTTCCTTGTGGTAAAGCATGGCTGCCATGTAACCAAAGAGAAAGGATCCTATTGGTATATTTGCAACCACCACATTATGATTTACTGAGAAATTTTTTGTCCCAAAAAGTTCGGTGGTTGTGGATACGGCAATGGAAGTAATTGCTCCGCAACACACTCCTATGGTAGCAGTGCTCATGTGGAGTGACAGGTCGGAATTGTTGACGAGTAGGAAGAAAGCTCCTGCTGTTGGCGCCATTAATGCTACAATTGAGGCTTGTCTTGACATCGTATACTTAGTCCTGGACAAATCAAATCAAACTAATCAAAATTTACAACCATATATGTTACGTGTATATATATATATAGAAGGTATATATGCAATAATATTGTAATTTCCACATCAAAGTTAATGTTCAAGGTCAGGTTCGCACTTGAATATATATTATATATCAACCGCCCAACACACATTTATGCAAATTAATGTAGTACTTTCGTATTACATACATGCAGGAGGTGCACCACCAAATGCCTCAAGTGATGTTTTCTTTATTTTTTCCCTAGACGGGGGGGTTAAGACCAGCATCCAACCTAGTTGATCTGCATATCCCATGCATGCCAATCATACTTTGGGCGGTTGGAAAAAATACATAATTAATTGATGAAAAGTAAAGTTTCTGATCATGCATATATGCTATTAGGCCAAAGGGCCGACGTTGTTACTGCACTAGATATCAGAACTAGATGAAAAGTGGGTTACCTTGAGAAGTAGTAGTCCACAAAGGACGGCATGAGACGGCCGAAAAACCCAAACGAAGATGATAAAGAAACCAAAGAAGACGTCCCAGAATACCCACGGGACTCGGCTATTTGTCCCAAGTTGTTCAGAAACACCAGCCCCAACGTTGCACCGAAGAAATAGACCAAGAAATATAACCAGAAATTCAATCTTTTCAGCATCTCCTTCACTCCAATCTCCTCTTTAACACCAATCTCAAGAAATTCACCGGCTTCCCCTCTGATCTCTTTTAACCCATTCTCCATTTTTTCTGCATCACCACTCTCGTCACGAACTTCACCAACTTCCTTTCTGTCTTTTACGCAATCCTGATCCACTCGTTGATCTTCACCTTCACTCTCCTCTATAGTAAAATGATACACTTTTCTTTTTTTCCTTTCTGCGTTTACATCGATTTTTCTTACTGATTCTATAATTTTCTCGGCAACTGGAACTACTAGTGGGGCCAATAAGAACACACCGATACCAATGGCATGGCTCGATGGCGATAATTTACCTGATATCGACTGCAAACTACTGATTACAGCATAGACCCCAGTTGCTATTGTTATCACAAACATTGTTATGATCCCAACTCCCATGTTTCTTGAACTTCCAACATCAAGTTCTCTGGCTAGTGGTGCAGCTATAACACAAACTATCACAGGTAAGATGGAATTCAGAAGGAGATAGGCTTTAGCTCTTTCAATGGGAGAAGAAGAAAAGGCAGCATCTACAATATCTGTGTAAATCTTTGCACTTAGTCCTAGGTAGCTAGTCGTTAATCCCACCGCAACCTGGCGATAATCAGAAGGAAAATTCCGAATGGCAACAACGTAACAAACGGTGTTGATCCAGCAAATACTATTTCCTGCCACAACAGTCAGCACAAAAATATGCCCATATGACAGAGAAGAAATTCGGTCCGTCAAGAACAGATACTGCAACCCATAACCAAGCAACCCAAGAGAAGATCCAATAATGAGAACAAGCCAAAGGGGGAGATAAATAGTTGCAACGCCAGAAAACCAACCCAAGAGTTTTCCTGCATCTGAGGCGAAGGCAAGGTTGTTAAGCTGCAGCTGTGACATGGAAAGGAGATGCTTGAGCTGCGATGAATAAGCAGGGAAGTTGGAGTTTGTTCCATTGATGGACTGAAGCCATATGATGCCAACAAGGCTCAGCCATTGAAGAGTTCTCGAAGACATGGCAAGGAATATCGATCGAGGGGACTATGAACTACTACTTGCTGGGATCGTTTGAGCCGCACCGCTATAATTTATAAGATTTGAACTCGCCTGATTGTTAGGAATTGTGAAAGGGACATGTGTTGTGTGAAAGGGGGGAAAGCTGAACACGACACAATGTGGCTGTGCACGTAAAAATTAAAATGTACGTGGTCTTCTATCGACCACCACCTAAACCATTAATGGGATGGCTTGGAAAGGGGAGAGACAAGAGAGTAGCTAGTGGAGGTTTAGGCGGTGGCCGTACTCTGAAACAAAATGTATGTGTTTCCCTCAAAACCTTGCCCTCCGTGTGCGCAGTGTGTTACGAAAGATTTACCAGTATATAAATATCTATATACAGTCTGTAAATACCAGAACAGAGGGCAATTACGAGTACGTATGAAGAGAAATACATCATGAATAATGATGACGTACGGAATCAAATTCCTTTGACTTTTGCTTCATTTCTATACATATGCAGAATACTGCTCTGCAATTCCTTCGATATATATGTCATTGTCTCGGATGATTTATTGCCTACGATTCTTATGAACAAAGAGAAAAGAAAAGTGATCTTGTGTGAGAGATCGAACAATATTACCTTTGAACTTATATAGCACTCAATATTTCCATATCGTTTAACTGTACAAAATAATTACACAATCCGTACGTACGTGATCAAGAGGAGATCATCATGAGTCTCATGTAGTTAAATTGGTTGTTGGATCATTGGGTGTTCATGTTTGGAAAGCGTTTGAGATTTGGTAAGAGTTAATTTACAAGTTGTGATGAGATGTTGTTTACAGGTTAAGGTTTGGCATATTTTCAGGGAATTATAAATCAGGTTGCTGATTGTTTGGCTAAAGTTGATGCCTCTTGTCATTCTCGAGAATGTGTGGATTTACGTAGCTAGCCTTCCTCGATTGGAAGGCCAAAATTCCTTGACTATGGTCAATAAGGATCTAATATTTACGTGCATGCACTGAACAATGAATTTTAAAAAATTAAGAAATGGAATGAACTGATATTTTTTAGCAAGCGTGACGTATTTATTTTGAAAAAAAAAAGTAAATAAATATAAAATTTATACGTACGAGAAAATTTAATTTTTTAATAATAAATTATAATATTTTTAAAAAAAATGCATAACAAATATAGACGTCTTTTCAAAGTGACCCTTTTGTGTGGATAGAATTATCTGGCCTGTATACACTTTTTATTTTCTTTTACAAGAATTGAATAAGAAAATACAAAAATTATATAGCCGGTCCGTTCACCTGCTATTATGGTAATTGAACGTTTTACACCACACGGTTACGATGGCGTGAAATCATCAGATCAATCAATAATGTTTGAAAAGAAAAGTAGGGCTGAGAAAAAAAGAAAAGTAGGCCAAAATAAGAGTAGCTAGCTAGCTAAGACAGGTATGGATCGATGCCCCAATTAAACTTACCAGAAAGCATCTCATCGGATAAGGATCATGTGCCTGCAGTCATTCATCCAGACTTTTCTACTCACCAATCATAAATTACACATATGTTGATGTAGATTTTTATTTTTTATTTATTTTTATTTATTTTTTCTTCATTAAGTGTGTAATGTAAAGTTATTGAATAGAATTTTTCTTTATCCAAACCTTCCTATCATATCTGACTCTGATCTGAGTCCAAAACCGATCGCACTCTCCTGATCATGACCATCAGATATTATAAATTACACTCGCTAATGTAACGCGCTTTATTGATGTTGAACATGATCAGTCAATTATATATATAATTGAAGATAATAAAATATAAATTAGTTAATAACATTTTTCTTTATCAAATTAATTATTGGATAATAAAGTTTGTAACAGCATAGAGCTGCATGGAAGCTGTTCCTCCATTAATTAGTACTATTTCAATATTGAATCTACGTGCCTATTTTTTCTTAAGATCAGTCACTGATCATTAACGTACCACATCATGTGAACGTTAGTATGAATTACCTCCAACCAATCAATGATATAAACTAACCTTGTACGTACGACTCAATCGACCACTCAAACCATCAAACAGATTATGTGGAAAGCAAATTAACGATGCAGATCTTTCCACAGTAAGTAATAATGCAGCTAATTATTGTCAATTGAGTACACTTCCCTGCCACCCTACCCAATTAATTAAAGGCAATAGCTAGCAACAAATTAAAAGGCTGGCTGTTCCTCATGTCAACATATATATAATATCTTGCTAGCTGCAACAAATGCAGATCATCGGTGGCGCGCGCTTATTGAGATTATCGTACTAGTAGTAAATATAAATTAACCACACATATATGTAGGTCCATTATTATATTATTACTCTACATGATTAATGACCGTGATATAATACAACGTCCCGTCGTTTTTCTCCTAGTTTATTTATTTATAGACATTAGCACTACTGATCTCATTAAATTATAATTTAATGCTTTAATTCATCGTATTGTTTGGGTTGGGACTATCGAATTAAAGGGACCACTTGTCCTGGTACGTAGTTGCATGCGGGAATTAACTATAAACAGTGCACTAGCTAGTTCATGCATGGAAGAGCAGCTACCCCCAAAGTTTTTTTTTTTTTTTAAAAAAAAGGGGATTATTTGATCGGCCCCCAATACACAACTTTAGCGCACTAATCTCATTTTGAAATATTTTTGTTTGTTAAGAAGTTTTTATTTTTATTTTTTTAGTATCATGCATTTATTTCATATTTCTAAAGTTTCTTTTGTTTTTTCAATAATTTTTTCATTCTTGCACTTCTTTTTTTTTTTGTCATTAATAAAGTTTCAAGTTGATAATTTTTTTCACATCTCAATATCCAAGAAGATTTCTTCGTCTCTTTTTACAACTTTTTTTTAGTCTTTTTCTTTGGTACCTTTGCAATAAGATACATTCTCAAGAAAATAAAAAAAAAACTATCTAGTAAATTGACAATGTCATTTCTCCTAGGGGTGCTACCCACCCTATATGGGTGGGCAACTACCCCTCCCTCACCCTGCCCCGCTTGGGCAGAGAGTCAGTTCCCCTCCCCTCCCCTCCCCTCCCTTGTATAGCACTCTTTAGCCTCGTCTGTTCGACAAGCAAACGGGTGGCTCAACCCACCGTCTATAACTCTGCCCCTACGGGCCACCGTTAATCTAGATTTGCGTATGGAGAAAGAGGCTATAAGTGGGAGGAGAAGAAGAATAAGAAGAAGCAAAAGTAGAGGAGAGGCAGCTGAAGAAGAGATTCAAAATGAATTGATCGAATTTTAGGGTATTTTCCTATTTTATAGGTGGGGCAGTCGAGCGGGTGGATATTCATATGGGTAGGATATCCACCCGAATCCCCTCCCCCCTTTTTTTTTAATATTTCTACTCGCCTAGTACCATGTGAGTCGGATGAGACACCAACGGTTTGGGGGACCGGCCGCCCGTTGCCCACGTCTAGTTTTCCCAAATTTGCTTGCACTTTCCCTTTCAAATCTTCCACTAGTTTATTTTGATTGGTTTTGTTAATTACATCTAGATCACCATAAAGTTAACAATTAGGGAATGTTTAGTAACAATTCTCACCTCATCTTATCTTATTTCTTTCCTAAATAACACTCAAACAAAAACACTTTTAAACTAATCATTACAACTTTTTCAAACTTTCAAACAAAAAATAATTCAACTTTTTAAATCTAAAAACAAAAATAATATTAAAAAGTTATATTTTAACAATATTTTAATTTTATAATATTTTTTATTCAACTTTTTCTCTATCATTTTTCAAAATCTAAAAAATACTTTACTCAAACTATTTCACTATTCACAAACCATCTTACTACTATATATTTACAAAATTTTCATCTCATCTCATTCTCCAAGTATCTGAAAACAACAAATCTCTAGAGGCTAATATATATGACTATTTCGTAAAAATTACATAGGCTTTATAACATTCAATCTCAATACAATATTCAACAAAAAAACATATTTTTTGTTCTCTTAATTTTTATATTCGTTTGTGGATTTTGATGGATTTGTAGAATATTGTTTGATTTGTTATTAAAATTCTTGAATATATCTTAATTAGTAATACTTTTTTACTCAAAGATTTTTTAATATATATTTAATATTGCGCATATATCCGTATAAAGGAAGATTGAATTTACGTACCTTTGTATTTACCTGGCCCCCAATAAAAAAATTCTAGGTTCGCAGCTATCCTTTTTAATGGAGCTACTCATCATTCCGGTGTATACCAGACATTACACTTAATTTTTTATTTTTGTTTTATTATTTCTAAACTAAATGAATTCTTGGTCTACTTATCGTCTATACACAACATATTTGATAAAAATATATATATGTGTATGGTGTATAATATAAAGACAATGAGTACTAGAAATATTGTTCTTCTTAATAAAACAAGGCTGGTGAAGGATCAAACGTCAAAGCTGCCATAGTCAGGAATTTATGCTTGAAGTCTTGAAGACATCAGTATGAAATTTTCAAAACAGAAATGACCAATAAAGTAAGAAAAGAAAAGAAAAACTTCAAAAGCTTTTCTCACGGTTTGGATCGATGCTAAAATGATTTTAGATGATTTGAGTTGATTTGTGAATAATTATATTTTGTGGGTCTCATTGATATGTATTTGAATGTAAATAAGTTGAAATATGTATTTGAATGTATAGAATAGATTGACATGTGTTTAATTAACTTTTTATAAGAAGTTGAAAAAATAAAAAGTGATCTCGTCAATGATTAGTTTGAGACGGATTAAAGTGATCTTGACATCTAAACATGGTGGTACCTAGGGGTGAGCATCGGTCGGTCCGGACCGGTCATTTTGGACCGAACCGGACCAGACCGAATTTGGTCCGGTCCGGTCCGGTCCAATTTTTTTTGGACTGAATGAATTCGGTCCGGTCTACAGTTCGGCTGTTTTTCGGACCGGACCGGACCGAATATATTTCTATACATTTTTTATATTTTTTTATATATATAATTATACTATATTATAATTAAGTATAGACTATTAATACTATTATATACTTATATAGTTATACTAATGGTTATATTAGTTGTTATATTAGTTTAGTTATACTATATTATAGTGATTTATTATAAGTTATAAATTTATAAGAAATTATAACTATATTATATATTAGTATAAGTTATAATGATTTAGTATAGTTATA
>QEOT01005120.1:0-28763 GCA_003123785.1 Pterocarya stenoptera | reverse complement strand
ATTTAAAAATATGATATTTTTACAAATGGTCAATTTAAAAAAAAAAAAAAAAAGATTGGATCATCTTAATGATGACATTTTTTTCAAATTTCAACTATAACAATATGAACATGAGAGAAAGTGTAGATGATTGGAATAAGAATTTGTTTTATTGGTTTGAATAAAATATTTGTAAAAATAATTTATGAATGAACAGTAGCTCTCCATATTTAGAGAGTCGATGTTCAAATTGCAAAACTTTCCCCTAACATAGGCAGCCAGATGGAGAGAATTTTTTGTCAAAAAGCAATTATTTTTTTTTTACTAAGGGTGGGCTTGGATACACAATTCAGATGATATGAGATGAGATGTTTTGTTGAAAGTTGAATAAAATATTGTTAAATATAATTTTTTAGTATTCTTTTTATTTTGAAATTTGAAAAAGTTGAATTGTGTATTATATTTTTGTATAAAATTTTGAAAAATTTGTAATGATGAAATGAGATGTTTTGTATATCCAAACCCACTCAACAAATTCAAAAAAGAAATGATTACTTGCTACATCTACGAAGGAATTATACAAAATAATATCACAAATTGACGTGATTTTATCTAATATGTTAGATCTACTTTATAACAACAGTAATTTTATAAGATTACATAAAAGTAATTTTGTGTAATATTTTTATGGCTAAAATATTTTCCAAAATAAATATAATGAGATTTATAAATTCAAACTCGACTTGTTGCCATAACATACACGCCACTTGCTCGCAATTTCATATCAATTGATGCATAAAACTTACAGAATTAGAAGCTTTCATCAGACGCGGATGCTCTTACTCAATCCATATCTAATCGAGATAATTACGTAAAGACTTGAGCCAAGTAAATTTTGGAAGATTGTGATTCACTTTTGTGGGTTTTAGAGCGGCAATATTTTAAATTCTGTTTCGATGATCATTCCAGTTTAAATATTAGAATGAAATATTTTAGTATTGGTGCGTTTCGGTGGAGCGTTTCAAGATTAACTATATATTATATATAAATATTTATATGTATATATAAACAAACAACTAATAGAATAAATACATGTATATATACGTGTGCATCATGTATAGAAGAATTGAAAATTTATAAAATGAATGTGTTGAAAAAATCACAAACTTGAATTGAGACAAAAAACAAAGAAAAAAAATGATATTTAAAAAAAAAAAAGAATGATGTGATATATTTAAAGTTACAAAAAAAAAATAAATAAATACGTTTTACATTCTAGAATTAATTAAATACCATCTAGATTTAAAATTTATGAAAATTGCATCAAAGCATAAGAAAATTATAAAACCAGTTTGGAACGAAATATGACTCGAAATGCCAATCCAGGCTTAAATGACCGAAACAAATTAGAATGGGCCGAAATTTAGAACGAATAAAATGAGAATGTATAGTGTACCGAATACTATACTGAAACGGACAAAAATTTAAAACTATGGTTGGAGGAGAAGACTGTGTAAGCCCTTCTCTCAAAGGTAGAAGACCATGTGGAAGCGGCATCGAGGTTTTCGGGTGAGTTAATTCGGGTTGCATTAAGGACTGATTTTGATAGAGAGATGCCTTCTTCTCACCCTATCTAATTTCATCTCATCTCAATATGCAAACATCACAAATATAAATATTTTTCAATTTTAAATTTTAAATTTTAAATTTTTTCATCTAATCATTATCTAATTATTACAACTTTTACAAACTTCCAAACAAAACAAATTTAATTTAACTATTTCAAATCTCAAAATAAAAATTATATTATAATAATATTTTTATTCAACTTTTTCTTTCTTATTTTCTAAAAGAACAATACTACACAATCTTCTCAACCTCCACACACTATATTTTTAAAAAATTATTTTTTAATTATTTTTTGAGTTTATTTTTTTTAAACTAATTCAATTCTTCTATTTATTATTTATATATTAAATTATTTGATAAAAAAATAAAAATTAAAAAAAGTATAGTGTGTAGAGGTTGGAGAGCTGCTTCACTGCTTGGCTTGCTTCTGGTTTTTAGTTTTTTATTTTTTTTTAAATGAAAACGCACGTTTTGAGTTGGTTTGAAAATCTGTTTCTATTTCATCCCCATTCGAATGCATACCGCGAAACAGCCTCCTCCCTTGCAACCCGCGGCAGCTTCCCCAACCCACCACCTCCCGCCGACGCCGTCTGTGTCGTCAGTGCCAACGAGCGGCGCTCCTCCGTCTTCCCAGTGTCTCCACTCCCGCGAGCTAGTTGAACGGAGCAAACAAGATTTGAATCCCCCGAAACCCAACTGCTGTGTTTCACCGAGTGGTTTGAAATGTTTGTAGGTAAATATTGAACCATTTTCCCGTCCATACATGCTATGTTCTTCATGTGTACATCGAGATGTGATTTTTGTGTTTTCTGAGATGGGTATTATGGCTTAGGGCATGGATAAATTTTTAGAAAATTAGGTCCGTAAACTATTGTTATTTGTTTTTATGCAACCTGGGTTTTGAAGAGTTTATTATTTTACACGCCATTTGGTGCGAGTCGTACTGATTTGAATTCAATGACGTGCAAGAAGAAGATGAACTGGGATCCCGGAATTCTTGTGATAAGGAAGTCCACGTAGAATAACCCAGCACATGTCTTTCTTTTTCTTTTTCTTTTTCTTATTTTTGTCATGGAAGTGGCTACATAACAAAAAAAAAAAAATTTGTTGAAAAATATTCACCCACTCTCACTAGCACGTTAAAATAAATAGTTGATGCCACTTTCTTAATTTTGATGGATTTGGTTGTATTCAGGAAGCAGATTCAATGACTATGGTATATTGTAGGAATAAACAGAGTTGCTCACAACATGTTTGACAAAAGGTGAAAAACCAACTAACTCAATAAGGCAAGATCATGTCGTTATTGTGGAAAGAAACAAAGAATGTAGATTTCTCGGACAATCTTAAAAAGTAGATAAAATATATGGTAATATTATGAGTAAATTATAGTTATTTATAAACTTTGGAATTACTGTCCACCCAACCAGAACAAGTTCTTGAGGGCTACGGGATACTTTTGTTGATATATAGCTAGCTAAAATCAAATAGCTTAAATATTAATAGTTTGTCTTCTTTAGAGCAAGTATTATATATTACTCCAGCCTAGCTATGTTCTTGCTTAATCGGACTAGAAAAAACCATCAATCAAAATCTGATTCTTCATGATATCATAAATTTTTTTTTTTTTTTAAAGTGTTATAAAAACTAGACCATGGATTGATTCTTCATTATTCTTTATTTAATACTAAACCAATCATATGATCATGAAATCTTGTTTGTATTTCTTTTGTTTCTGAGATCTAAACTTTGTTGCCCCTTTATTCACTTGGTGCCTAATATGATCATTTATGAATAGTTTGTTCAGGGAAATCCAATTTTGATTTAATTAATTTCTACTCCAAGTATGGCTTTATTCTTGTACTTGCGAAGGAGTTTAGTGCATTTTCTTGGAGTTCGCCTTCCAAGTCTCTTCAGGTAACCAAAGAGGCGTTTGAGCTTTGTGGCTCTAGTGAACCATGCAAGCCTGGAGCTCAATACATCACACTTGATCACTGTGCCTGCAAACTTTTCCTTTTCACTCCCTTTCACTTTCTTATGGTTGTTTTTGAATGAAGTTGAAAAATAACTCCCTGATTTACAGGTTATGGCTATACAATGGGCGGCTACAACTCTAACTATGGTGTTGGAATGACAGAGGATTCACTGGAGATGTTACTCTTTTTGCAAAGATTTTGATTGAATCTCAAAATGTCCATTCATGTTATGTATTTAGATAGCCACAATATTTGTATAACTCGAATATCCTGAAGTTATGAGAATCTGTTCTTGCACTTGATGGCATTTATTTCATGAACATGTGGTTAATTTCGAAAGATGCACTCATGAACATGATTTGATGAAACCCACGTATATAAATTGTATGCCATTAAATTAACATGTGTAATGAAAACAGCTTGTGCACATGGTTTGATCTCGCCTGTGTATGTAAATTGTATCCGTCCAAGTCTAATGTCATTGGAAGTACCTCAACAAAGAATCAAGAAATCTAAATACTTGCAAATTGCCATTATATTCATAACCTATCCGAGTTCAAGGACTTGGCATTTCTCTCACTTTAGATAATGGTGCAATTAAGGGCAAAATGAAAAAAAAAAAAAATGCATACATGTGGCTCATCTCACTTGAAACACTGAACTTTTAACCTATGCAACACTCCGCCATCAGTTAAAACCAAATAATAGACCAAAACCAGCTTTATGAGGTGCTGGGAATTCCCAATAGTACAAATGCAAAGGGTAGAGATGAGTAAAAAATGCCCAATAGGTCAGGATGAACTCAGTACCCGCAAAGCATCAGTAAGTTGCCGTCCTCGTAGACCTTTTTGGAGAGACCATTTATTTTCCACCAAACTTCTCTTCTTCGAAAAATTTGGCAACCCAGACACAAATCTACCAATAAAGTAATTCTTGTCACTGCTAGAACTTGCACGAACATTATACGCCTATAATGAAAATAGTAGAAGAGCCCATAAGCCTTCAGATTGCAACAAAAATACATGTAATCTATAAGGTACTCGAAATCAGTAAAGGAAAAATTTGGAAACACCACCAATATGTGTTTGTCTACATGTAACTATGTTACTATTAAAAAGTATAGCTACATTAAATGCTAAAAACTTATTATTAGGTTCAAATATAGCACGAATCTCTTCACCTATTGGTCTGTCCTTATACCGACCCTTTCATAACTTAAACAAGAACTTGGGCAAACTCTCCACCGACTTAAAAGTAAATATCATATAAAATCAAAGCACTCACACGGCAAAAGAAAAAAGTTCCTCACTAGCATCAAAATACAAGTCCGTGGTCGATCCACACCCACTACATGACGGCTTCAACAGCAGATCGAACGACATGCTTCCTCCTTCAAAACGACAACGACAACTTGTTTTCCAATTAAACAAACAGAAATTCAAAGACGATCATACACTAAGAAAGAGGAGAGCATGAATAAATTATCAATAACCTAGCGTACGATCAACAACCAATTCAACCAAGAAATTTCATTACCTTCAGATCAATAGATAAGATAATTCAAGGAGGGTTTTAATTTTGGTGATAACGGAATTTAATTGGCTCTGATTAATGAGAGTTGATTTTGGTATATGATTCGGTTCGCTTAAGAGCTTGTTCATGTTGATGGAGAATAGCCTACGCGCAAGTGGGAGGAGAACTATGAGGTCGTGTTGGGGAGGGCTGAGATCGTGCTTGGGGTCGTGTAATGGGAACCAAGATGAGCCTAGTTTTAAAGATCATTTGTAAGTTTCAAATGGGCCAATTACAAGATCAAGAGCCAAAAAAATCAAGGAAGCAATGCAAGAATTGGTGCAATCCACTTGGGATGAAGCTAGCAAGAGCCCAACACTCAAGATGGACTTGAAAGAAGAAGAACCAATATTGATCCACTTGATTCAAGCTGTGGAAGACATAACTTAGAGATAGGGCCTATTATTATTGGAGGCTTTCAATTTAGTAAAAGAATTTATTTTATTAGTTTAGAATAAGTGGGTTTGAGGAAATTTGGCTCATATATGTCTTATTTCTAATGTACTAGGATTTTCGGGAATGCCTTGTATTTTGGTCAAGGGCTTATTTGGAAAGTTATATGTTAGAAACTAGGGTTTCAAGAGTGGTACTGTAGCGCGGTACTGTAGTCGCGACACTGTTCATCCGAGGGTACTTTTGGAACTAAGTGGTTTATTTTGGGTTAGGGTTTCAATTAGGTTTTGGTTTAAACACTCTTTGTAGCCTTATTTGAAGATTAGACAATAATGAATTTTCATTGTGAGTTGAGTTTACTCCTTTTGTTCTTGATTGAACTTTTGAACTTATCAAAGATAAATCACAACTTTTGTGGCGTTCCTCCTTGTAATCTGGGTTTTTGAGACGGGTTCTTCAATTGGTCTAGATTTTAATATAATCTAGGTTCTTGAAATGAGTTCTAATCGGATCTAGATTCTCTATCCATTGACTTGAATTTGACTTTCTTGAATGGATTTTCAATTTGATTGTGGGTTCAAAAGATTCATTTCCTGCAAGTTCATATCATCGTGCTTGGCTGAGGGCTTCGATGACTGAGGTTTAGGAAGGCTTTGAGGGTTTGGGATCGAGGGGGAAATGGCTGAATGAGGGGAATGAGGGCTGAGAGACGGAATGGAGCAAACCGGTTCAGTGGTGTTAGTGAACCCGGTCTACACATCATGTGTGCAACGGCTGCAGCCAAATAGTTGCTGCTACAAAGATTTTCTATAGGAATTAATCTTTACAGCAGCCACTGTTTGGCTGCATCCAATGGACACATGACGTGTAGATCAGAACTCATTGAACCGGTTGCAGCCTTGACCCCAAGCGAACCTCATTCAACCATTTCGTGTAGAGCCCCCTCGACCCGAAGCCAAGCAGACATCCCCTTGTCCCCAAGCCCTCAAAGCAAGACAACACAGCCACCGACCCTCAGCCCCACCTCGACCCAACCCTACCCACCATGACCTTGGTCCCATCTCTGTCCACCAACGAAGCCTTCCCCACCATGACCCACACAGCCACCGACCTCAATCCCACCACGATCTCGGTCCCATCTCTGTCCACCAACGAAGCCCTTGCCCTCGCTCTGCCCCTCCCCACCACGACCCAGCCCTACCCACCACGACCTCAGGCCTGCCGAGGAGATCAGTCCCCAATCCCTCGATCCCATCTCAGTTCACCAACGAAGCCAGCCCGGGGTCCCATCTCAGTCCACCGACACTTTAGCCGCCCTCAGTCCACCGATGAAGGTTTTAGCATTAAATTTTTTTCTCACTGTTTACTGATCTTGTATCAACACTTGGTAGATTTTCAACACTTAGTAGATTTTCAACACTTAATAGATTTAGCATACAGGTTTCCTTTTTCTTTTTCTTTTTTCTTTATAAGTAATTTATCATCACTTAGTAGATTTTTTTTTTTTTGTACCTCTTTGTTTTTAGTCAGTTTAGCAAACATTGTTTTCCTCTGTTTATCTTAGTCGATTTTCATCACTTCGTAGATCTGCATCCAATCGAAGTTACACCATTCAAGCACAGCACATCACCACATTATTTAATTTCATTTAGTTGTTTTTATTGCTCTCTTGTTGCTGAGAAACAATAGGAAAGGATAAATATAATATTCTTTTTTACAAGAATAATGGTAAAGAAAACCAGGTGGAACTTCTTGTTTCTTTTTGAATAATTTTGGTTTGTTGGAAAACCAGGTGGAATTACTTGTAGAATTAAAATCTTTATGCGGAAATACTACTTATTTGGCTGGCATCTGTAATATTTGCAGGCATGTTTTATTAATTAGTTTTAACCATTTTTTGGTCAACTGCAGTTGCTTTAGCAGCAGGGGATTGGGATGCTGCTCCCGCACCACCAGTGACCACCACTGTCATTGAAGGTGCTGCTTCTCCTGCTTCTGGATGGGGTGAATGAAGTTAGAAAGCTTTTTGCTGCCATAATTTTGAGTTAGCTTTCCAAGTTTGATCAATTTGTTTTGTGATATGAACTTTGTTTATGGGCACATCTTAGTGTAATTTCAGGGATTTTTGACTTTGTAGTTGGTGCCTTTAAGAGAGTTGCTTTATTGAGAGATGGGATGCGGCTAATTTGGAGGATATTGAAGCAAATAAGCCAGTGAGACAGAAACTCACTGAACCCAAGACACCATATCACCCCATGATTGATGATGATGGTGCACAATTTTTTTATGAGCATCTTTGAATGAGATTCCTTGTGTAGGTTCATAGGGGGAACTGGAGAATTTTTACTGATGTAAGGATAGATGAATTACTACACCACAGACTATTAGTGTTTATCCACCCTGTGTTGGTGGTACAATTTGTTATGGAGAATCTCTTCTATTTGTTTGTATTTGCAAGTGGAAGAGCCCTATTGTTCTGATGCACACCTTTAGAAATTCTTGTTGAATATAAAGTTGTAAAATCTGAGGGCATAGTAGGTTGCAGGGTGGGGTTGGGGGTCCAGCATGATCAAAATGAGGCTAAGCGACCCTAACAAAATCAATTCTTTTCACCTCACAAATATTTCAGCAAATATTACAGTTCTCATTTTTCCCTTTTATTTCCCTCTTATAATCACTTGCAAGAAAAGAAAAAGTAAATTATATGAAATTCAAATTCGTTGAAATGCCTGTGTGGTTTCCTCACTTTTCAACACACTTGGATCCTTTTGCAATCCTTATGCCTGTATACATGCTCATGAATTAAACACCCTTGGATCCTTTTGCAATCTTGCCAAATTCCCTTATCATTTTCGTGTGATAAACTTACAGTATTATTACAGAAAATGAAAATCGTGGTCTTGTCTCTCTCAATATATACAGAGATCAGTACATGTTTAGCAACCACATACCAAATTAAAGTGATACAATAACTAAATATATAGTAAATGAAAATCTTGGTCTTGTCTTCGCTTCCAATATTGTCAAAATCTTCATCTGAAAGAAGTGCCACAAATTCATTCAAAATATCACATGGAATATTTACCCATAACTTCTAAGGTCAACAGCCCGCAAATTAACGAGTTTGCTCCAATCAGAAAAACAGAATTAATGCAAATTCTGCATTGAATTTCCACAACAGGCATGTAAACCAACTAGCTATACAAGAGAAGCTACAATCTATCCATGGTTCCAAACTGATACCTATACTTGATTTAGAGAATGTCCGAAAAAGGAATTTAAGCAGATTTTTTTTATTAATATGTTTAGAGAGGAAAAATGTGGCCAACAGTAGTAAACTATAATGAATCATACACAAAACAAATCAAAACAATAAGTAGTAGTGCAGCTCTGTGCTGAAGATGACCATCTGCAAATGTAAGGTCTTCTGCATAATGTCAGAAAAATGTCTCTAAATGATAAAACAGAAAAAAGAGCTTGGACTAACAAGAACATCATTTTGTGTACTGTCCCTAAACACAACAGCACACTACTGCTGCCTCCACCCTATCCACAATAACTGTACAGCAAAAATACACTCCCATTCCTTTCTTCTTCAAAAATAAAACACCCAAACCCAAGAGCAAAGAGTTATTAGTATCATTCTAGATATCCACATAAGAAAAATTGAGCAAAGTAATGTACGTAAAATAACAGTAACCATAATCTTCTATCATGCATTTAAGCAATGGAGGCTTTCCTTCATCATCATTAGTAAGAAAAAGATGTTGACCTGCTCTCCTAAATATTAAATAAATTACAGAAGTTGCAACTTTCTCAAAGGTGGTACGCCAAAAACAAATGGTACCTGTAAAAAGTTTTTAAAGAACAATAAATCAGTCAACTTAATGTTATAGACTAAACAATGGCAAAAAGGACTATAAACACAGCTGTAAATACACCTACAATCTACAAGCAACCCACCACCCAAATCTACAAGCAATGCATATAAGAAATCTCATGATATCCACCTTCCAAGTAGCCCATCAACATAAAATCTTCAAGGAAGGAATAGGATCACATAGAAGCAAAAATGAATATTCTCACTTAAATCTATCTTACGAAAAATGATTCTTATCATAAATCTTGTTATTGTATCTGAATCCAACACACTATTTCCTTAAAGTACTCGTTCAACATTCAAAGGCAAAGAGGATTCTAAAAAAAAAAAAAAAAAGCAGATACAAACACGAGCACATCTAAGATTGCAAAAAATTGAAAAAATCCTTCCACGAAAACAGCAGCGAATCAACGAGACCTTTAATTGAACTGCGAAATCCAACAAAGACCAAATTCACAGGCTAAAAATATGCTATCCATCTCTGACATGGATACCATGTCAACATAAAAATTCAATTACAGTGTTTACAGAGCCTCAACCTTCAATCTTTCACAATCAGGAGTGTTTCCACCACCCACTTGACTCGACTCAACTTAACTAAACATTAATAATGACTGCATGGGGTAGCCACAATACCTAGACCAAGCTATCGGCAAACAAAACTATAGAAGGAAATTAACCAACTCAAAGTTCTAATTGTATCATATTTGAAGCTTCAGAGATAAATTTNCCCTTTGTGATAATGGCCATTGTGTTTCTACAATATATATATCATGAGAGCATAAATCAGAATATTGAAATGGTACATTAATGATCTAAGCTAACCTCTACACTATGAGAGTCCAATTGCAATCCAATCTTACATGTCAGCCACTGTTTATGAATATGTTTTTATAATTAAGGCAATTATTTCTGATAAAATTCTGAACCCAAAACCATACATACTACTAAAGATTCAGTGAGCATTCTTTGATTGGTATGCGACAAGAATGCTACAAAATAAGGCAATTTTCTCCCACCCAAAACCTCCCACAGCATTAATGCAACCTTTTTGTTTGAGTTTTAATATCCCCAAATTAGTCAGGAAAGAACTCCATTGATGCAAAAAATTATAGTTATTTCTTTATAAATTACAAAAAAATCGTACATTGCTTATTTCTTAAGCATCACTGTTTTTAATGGTCTCAAAATTTCCTAATATTGTTCAGTATCTATTGTCTCTTAATTTAATACCTTCTATTTCCTGATTTAAACTAATTCCCAACTAAGCAAGATGAAACAATAACATCAGTGCATTGTTTGTCATTTCTAAATTTTCTAGTTTTTAAAATAGTAACATCAGTGCACTCTTTGGGACTTGGATGCTCCAAGCCAAACAAATCGAGGTAATCAGTACTTTTCCAATGCACACAAAGGAAGGCAACAGGCAATGAGTTAACTTATACGTGTTTAGTAATGCTATAAAGAGTATTGCAAACTAAAGTTTCTCTCCAGTCGAAGAAAAAAGATGAGGTCAAAAATTTTATGAAACCAGAGGTCATCAAAAGCAGAAAATAAATTTTTTCTTCATGCCCAGAGTCTTTCGAAACCCATCTCACAAAACCCAAAATTCACCTCTCTCGGTAAACAAGAAGAGCGTAATCATATGGAAGGAAAAATGGTACAACATTACCTACGAAGTTGAGCAGGGGCGGTGGAACATGTCGCTGGGCAGATCTGTTCATCAGCTCGCGGGGAGTGGAGGCGCTGGGCAGACGGAGGAGCATCGCGAGGTGGCTCTGAACAAAGAGACGCCGTCGCGAGGTGGTGCTGGGAAGAGGAAGGCGACGCGGGTTAGTGGCGTGGGAGGAGGATGGGTTTCGCGAGATTCAAATATGGTTTCTTCCGTTCCATGAGCTCGTGGGGAGTGGCGGCGTTGGGCAGACGGAGGAGCGTCGCTCGGTGGCGTTCAAGAGAGACATGGCATCGCTAGGAGGCGTTGGGCAGAGGAAGCTGGTGTGGGTTGTTGACGAGAGAGGACAGTTTCGCGGGACAAAATCGAATGGAGATGAAATTCAAAACTGAACTTTTGTTCTGAATCAAAATGTTCGGTTTGGTTAAAAATAAAAAATTTAACATTAACATCCACAGCCGTTCAGCTCACACAATCTACATTATTATAAAAAGATTAAAATATTCTAGATAATAAAACTAAATTTTCTTTCCTTTTCAATTTTAAACTCTGAACGGATGAGAAAGAATGAGAAGCGAGAGAGAGACAATGAGAGAAAGGGAGAAACTGAGAGACGGTGAGGGAAGAGAGAGAGAGTCGAGGAGAGAGAGACGGTGAGGGATGAGAGAGAGCGTTGAGGAAAGAGAGAGAGCTCGGACTAAGAGAGAGAGAGAGACGATGAGGGAAGAGAGAAAGAGCTGATGAGAGTGAGAGAGACGAGATGAGAGAGAGATGGAAATTGAGAGATGAGTCGGATGAGAGAGAGAGAGAAACGATGAGAGAGAAACTGAATTGAGAGAGATAAGGGGTGCGAGGATTAAAAAAATAAATAAATTAGAGAGCTGCCATGTATGGTGTGTAAAATTGCATACCACAACAGTGGCAGATCCCTATAGAGGAGTGATAGGCATCCGCCATTGTAACGGTGTGTGTTTTCGCACACCCTACGTAGTAATCCCATATTTTTTTTTTTTCATCCCTCTCGACTCTCACCCGTTTGTCTCCCTCATCTCGCTGTCTCTCGTCTCTCTCTCAACCGCTTGTCTCAGTCTTCGTCTCTCTCTCATCTCGCTCTCTCTCCTCCCTCATCGTCTCTCTCTCTCCTCGACTCTCTCTCTCAGCCTCTCATTCTCGCTCTCTCTCTCTCATCCTCTCATTCTCTCTCAATCTGAGCTCTCTCTCTCATCGCCACTCTCTCTGATCTCAGTCTCTCTCTCATCGTCTTTCCTCGTCTTAACTCTCTCTCATCATCTCAGATCTCTCTCACTCATCATCTCAGCTCTCTCTCATCATCATCTCAGATCTACCTCTCATCTCCGAGCTCTATTCTCTCTCAATGTTTTGAGTTTGAAATGTATGAAATAAAAAGAAATTGAATTTTATTAAGAGGGAATTTGAGTCATTTTACAATTAGTGTGTGTTGGCTACTTTAAATAGTGGCAGACGCCCAGATTTATTCCAATAAAAAATAATAATAAGAGCATAAACCACGTAAGGTGTGCAATGTGCACCCATATACTGGATTCTCTATATAACTACTCTTTCTATAATTTAAAACCAACCGTTACCAACGTGCCGTCAAACAAACGATGCCGTTCTGCATGAGAGGAACGACAACCGTTTGTTTCATTTAGCTGGTTGCACAAAATCCCATTCAAATGTTCGGAGAGTCGGAAGAAGTAGGTCTCTGAAGTCTGAACATGGCGAGCATTGGCGAAAGCTCCTGTGCTCCGCCAAACTCCAAGGACGACAAGCCGGTCATCGTTAGGGTTAAGCGCAAAGCTTCTCAGTCTCCCCTTGACGCTTTCTGTGAGTTAGGGTTTCCCTTCGACTTCTCAATTTCAATCTCTGTGGCCCTGAAATTTGGTTCATCTCTTTATAAACTTGCCGATAGCAATTGAAACTAGGGTTTATGTATAATGGGGATGCTTATGTAATATAGGGCTTGAAATCAATGAGAGACCGCTGAAGCGTCCGTTATTGGATTTTGAGAATCTATCAATCTCCGATTCATCTGGGAAAGGTGCTTACATTACTCATTTACCGCTTGCATTCCGTTTCCCTTCAACTTATTTTTGTTCGGGATAAAGAAAACTATGTATTTCCCGTTGCATTGTTATTTTCTAATTCAGTATTTACTTATAAAAAAAAATTTCGAATTCAGTATTTTTCTTTTTGAAGCAATGGTTCCAAACGGAGTTTGGAAACTGCAGATATTTGGACACTAGTGAGGAGAATTTTCTAATTCGATCAAATCAAGCTTTACAATAAGACATAATTTTTCTTGATCTTATATGTTCGTTCCCCCCCGCGCGCATATATATTTACGGCCGTAAGTCTGAATTTTATTTTATTTTGTGTCAGAGGAATTAAAGACTCAGAAGGTTCTGCTACAGCATGTGGAGACAATAAGCAGCTCTGAGGCGATCATTGATGTTGTGCAGTCATTTGTGGTCAGTCTGGCAATTCCTGTGTTGGTTTCTAGTTCTCTTCTTCTGCTGTTCTGTTCATTTATGCATTTGGCAGTGCAATATGTCGTGTAATTCTCATCGTTTCATTAACTTTTGAAAATGATAATGGGTGTCCTGATAATCGACTGTTTCTTTAGGAGCCTAGTTCTGCTGATGCATCTGTAGGTAACTCAAAGGGTGAGCAACGACGGCACACTTTTAAGAAGGAACATGTATGCTCTCTCTCCCTCGGACACAACACATTTCGCATGGCTGTTCTGAACCACACTTTTAGCTCACTTAAATATGATTGAAGATAGAAGTTGCATGTTTTTTTTTTATCTTTATATTGTAACACATTTTACTTCCAATCTATTGGTCAGGAAAGACAAGACCGGCTGTTGTCTAAAGCCAGACATGAACAGGAGGTATTTTTTTCATTAGAAAAATATAATTTTTCACAATGTACTTGCATAAAGTCCCTTCATGCTTGTCAAATAAAATCTGAACAATACTTGATTCTAGAACTATGTCTCACATATCTTTTTGTTTTTTAAGTTTTTATTTTCTGTATCACGTATCTGAGTACTATAAATTGTATCTTCTTTTTATTTCTCTTCATGTTAAATTTTACTATGAATCATGTCTGCTCTTTCATGTCAAAACCATGCATTTTAACTGCTTTGATATTTTATGTGTAGATCTTTATCAATTTGATTCTTATCACAACTTGCTTAGAGTAAGAGATGCCTAGGACACAAAATAGTGATAAGACCTTTTTTTTTTTTTTTTTGATAAGTAAAAATATTATATATATCAAAAAGGAATAACCGAGTACACTTATATATACAAGAAACACCTTGCCCATTGACCCACTGACCCAAAAAACCCGTGAAAAACAACCTAAAATACACCAAACCCATGATAAGATCTATTTTGACAAGAATTTCTAGTGGCTTTTTGTTCTGATGCTACATTCTTTCCTCTTGCAAAGTTCATGTTATTATTTTCTTAATGCCAAAAATAGGTTGTTGTGCTGACCATAAGCTGATGAGACTACAACTATGTTGAGTTCCATTTGAAACTGTAGAGCATCCAGTTTTCCTCATTGAAAGTCAGAAAAGATGATGCATATGCAGCCTTTTTGAACCATTTAATTTTCATTAGATAGAATTTAAAATTCTCAATATTTTTGGCTTGGCTTGAGATTCACTTGGTGGAGGCTTGTTCAGATTATTTACAAAATCATGTCATAAGCTGAATTCTGTTTAGATCTTGTTAATTTCTCAAGCCAAGTACTTATAAAAAAAAAAAAAAAAATTCTCAAGCCAAGCACTGGCAGAAAATTTGTTGACCTGTTTGGCTCCTCAGTGCATAAAAATTACCAAGCTAAATGGTCAGACTGTGCTCATTGTAAATGAGGTCTTTTTGGAAATTGATTTTGTGAGAAATAAGACAAGTTCTATTCGGTTTTGAGTCATTGTTTTCTAAAGTCAACTCTCAGCATCTCACTACCCTTTTTGGTTTTAGTTTTAATACAAAACAAGTTTTTTTTTTTTTTAAGTAAAAATATAATTCAAATAATACAAAACAGGTTGGCTCTGAATGTATAGAGATCTGTTTTTTGAATTTTTCTCATATGGGCTTCTGCTACTGTCTTCAATTTGGCTAGTTTTAATGTGGTGTAGCAGAAACAGAGTGTTGCACAGGAAAGAGCTGTGTCCTTCCACAACTAATACCAAATGTAAATTATCATACCTTTTCTCTTATTAGAAAAACAAAGATAATCCTTCTATTCCAATGATGATCAATATATAGCAGGAAAATTATTGATCATGGAAAGGAAAGATATCGGCAAAGCAGGAAAGAAATCAAATGGTTTGCAAAACAGGAAATAAATGAAATGGTCTGCTGTCCCTATAATTCAGCAATCAAAATGGTGCTAATGAGGAAGAGTAGCAATGAGGGAGATAGTTTCGCTGGTGCCTTGCTGGAGACCAAATCTTCCATCGCTTCGTTAAGTCTTTTAGAGAATAACCACAAGCAGTTGCTACGTTAATTTGTACTCGTGTCCTTCATCAATTCTCCCCCACTTAAAAGGGAACTCATCTCTGAGTTATTGTTGGTGTACATAGGTTCATCCGAGGGACGATATTCGAACAAGTCTGCAACGTTAAAAGTGGATGGACATGTTTTCAGGGAGCCAATTACGTAGGCATTATCATTAATTTTTTTCAGGACCTGGAAAGGGCCATATTTCTTGTCTTGCAATTTTCTATAAGTGCCAGTTGGAAAACGACCTTGCGTAGATAGACCATCACCAAGTCGCCCTTTTGAAATATTTTGACCCACCTGTGTTTGTCTGTGGCGATCTTATATTTGTCATTAGCTTGCTCTAGGTTGTTGCGTACTTCTGATTGTATCTTCTGGATCCTTTCGGCCATGTTTTCAGTTGTTGTGCTTAGTACAGGAAGTTTTTTTTTTGGGGGGGGGGGGGAACCAAGTCAAGGGCGCATGCCTGGGAGGTTGGGTGTGGACAATTTCAAAAGGTGCCTTTTTTGTTGAATGGTTACACATGTTGTTGAAGGCAAACTCCACCTGTGGAAGGTTTAAGGATGTTTGGGGAATGAGATGAGATGATAATTCTGTAAATAGTAGTGAAATGATTTGAGTTAAGATGTTTTATTGGGTTTTGAAAAATGAGAGAAAAAATTGAATAACAATATTATAAAGTTAAAATGTTAGAATATTATTTTTGTTTTGGAATTTGAAAAACTTGTATTGCTTTTTGTGTTTTGTTTGGAAGTTTGAGAAAATTGTAAGATGAAAAAAAAATCGTTGTATTTAAGTGATGTTTGGCAAAGAATGATGAGAAATTTTGAGATGAGATGGTTTGTGTTCCCAAACAAGGGCTAAATCCCACTGCTTCGGTTATCACCTGAAACACACAGAAGCATATTGCCTAATGTTCGGTTGGTCACCTCGGTTTGACCATCAGTTTGTGGGTAGCACGTGCTACTGTACTTGAGAAAGGTCCCAAACTTTTTCCACATAGGTAATGGACTTGGGAACACCATGTAAATGAACAATCTCTTTTAAAAAAAATGATTAGCCACATTTGAGGCATCTGACGCCTTCTGACAAGGAATGAAATGTGCCATTTTAGAAAATCGATCAACAACTATGAAGATAGAATCTGCACCTCGTTGATTTTGTGGTAGTCCAAACACAAAATCCATACTAAAATCTTCTCAGATGTTCTTAGGTTCTGTAATGGGGTATACAACTCGGTGTTCTGCGATTGACGCTTCCCTACCTAACACACATGGCACCTTTGCACAAACTTACCCACATCAAGTTTTAGTTGGGGCCAAAAGTAACGTTCAGTAGCCAAGGATATGTTTTTATCCTATCTCGCACGACCTCCTAACCCTCCCCCATGCAGCTCACGTAGGATTTGTTCTCATGAGGATGTTTGGGGAATGCAAAGTTGGTTCCCACGAAAAAGGTATCCATCCCTATTGGATATGGAAGTCGGAAACTGGTTGCCCCGTCGAACACTTGTTCCCAATTTAATCAAAGTCCAAGTCTTCAGTGTATAAATCCTTAAGCTGTTCAAACCCAATGCTTTTTGCTCACAATGTCACGAGCAGTGATGTACGCTAGCTAAGCACGTTGGCCACCTTGTTCTGCTGTCCCAATTTATGCTTGAGTACCATGGTGAATTTTTGCATAAATCCAATCAAGCTTGCATGCATCCAACTTAAATTGCTCTGTGTGTTTATGAACTTCAAGGCGTGGTGGTCGCTATAAAGGGCAAACTCACATTGGATCAAGTAGTGTTCCCAATGTTTTAGAGAGTTGATGACCGCATAAAACTCCAGTTCATATGTAGTCCATTTTCATTAAACTTTTCACTGAAAAACTTGATAGGCCGGCCTCTCCTGAGAAAGGAAAGTACCAATGTTGATTACAGAAGCATCGCACTTGACCTCAAAGAGTTTCTTGAAACTGGGTATAGCAAGGACTGGTGCTATGGACAACTTTTATTTAGTGATAGTAACACTGATCTCTTGTTCTTCTCCCCAACTAAACTTTCCCTTCTTCATACACTGTAATTGGTGTTGCAATGGAATTGAAGTTTTTGATGAACCAATGATAGAAAGTGGCCAAACCATGAAAGCTATGGGCTTGACTAACGGTGGTGGGTCTCAGCCACTCTTGAATGGCACGAACCTTCTCCTCGTTTACATGTATACCTTCAGCACTCACCCCAAATTCGAGAAATAACAACTTGTTGTGTAGAAAGGTGCAGTTCTTTAAGTTAACATACAATTTGTTAGCAAGCAAAACCGGTAGAACCTCCCTTAGGTGTGACCCAAGTGATCAATCTCATTTTGGCTCTAAAGAAGAATATTGTCGAAATAGACCACAAAAAATTTGCCAATGAAAGGCTTAAGAACCTGGTGCATGATGCGAATGAAAGTGTTTGGTGTGTTTGAGAGGCCAAACGGCATCACTAACCACTAGTATAAGCCTTCCTTAGTTTTGAATGTCGTTTTCCACTTGTCTCCAGGCCGAATTCTAATTTGGTGATATCCACTTCACAAATCAATTTTTGAAAAGATGTTGGACCTTTTAATCATATCCAACATATTAGTCAGCTGAGGAATGGGGAATCAGTAATTTACCATGATTTGTTGATGGTGTGGCTGTACACACATCCTCCAACTCCCATCCTTCTTTGGTGAGTAATGATGGTACAACACACGGGCTCATACTTTCCTTGATTAAACCCTTACGGATGAGTTCTCCCGCTTGGTTTTGTAGAATCTAGTGCTCATTGGGACTCGTGCGATAATGTGGAAAGTTTGGTAGGCTCGCTCCTAGGATCAAGTTTATGTGGTGCTAGACATCTTGCATGGGCGGTAGCCTTTGGTAATTCCTGTGGGATGAGTTCCTCAAACTCAGTTATGAGGTACTGCACTTGTGGAGGTATGCTAGGTACATCAGCAATTCTGTCCTCTTTCACCACTAGTTTCCATACTTCCCCAGCTTCATTTGCATCCTTCATGAATTGATCCTCGTTTACAGTTAGAAAGGTGTTCTCTTCTGCATACGTAGGTTCAGGGGTCTTGTCCCTTATGGGTACCAGCACTCTTTTTCGTCCATGCCACCAAAATGAATAAACATTGTCACGTCCCTTGTAGGTGGCATCTACATTGAACTGCCATGGTCGCCCGAGCAATATATGGCAAGCATCCATCTCGACAACATCGCATGTTGCTTCGTCTTTGTGGAACTTCCCAATAGAGAAAGGAAAATAACAGAGGCTAGTTATCCATGTCTCAACCCCCTTTCGAATCCAACTGATCTTGTAGGGACGTGGGTGTCTCTTTGTCTTTATCTCTAATGCAGCCACAAGGGCTCTTGATACAATATTCTCGCAGCTTCCGCTATCTATTATTAGAGTACACACTTTATTTTATTCTTACTAAAGTAATTGATTTATTCTACTCATCATCCATACACTATATACTTATTATAGGAAAAATGAAAAAAAAAATTAAAAGAGATGTGGTGTGTGGGGTGATAAGTAGAATTATTCTTATTGCTGATAGTGTAGCAGGTCTTGAACATAGAGTGCCTTTAGGGCTTGTCCTCGAGCTTTGGTGTGAGCAACACTCATTGGATGACATAGTTACTAGTTCCCCTTCATCACCCTCTACAAGTTCCTTGGTATCTTCATCCTCACTATCTTCCTCCTCTTTCGGGTCCTCTTCTTCCCCTTCAATTACATGGACTGACTAACGAGTGGGACACTCATTGGAGCAATGCCCCGGTTGATTGCACTGAAAAAAACACTTCCTTGACATGGGTCTAGTGTATGGGTTATTGCTACCACTCCCCGATTGCGACTTTGAAATAGTTGGTGCCTTCAGGTTTTGTTTACTTCTACTTCCCTTTTGTAGTGTTAGATGAGGGTGGTTGCGAATTATTGGGCCGTGAGTGCTGACCACCTTGGTTTGTTGGGTAAACATTGATGTTCTTGGTGGTGGTCAAGCCAATTACATCTCAAATTTCATGGCTAAGTTGATAACCTCAGACAGAGTCCAAACAGTTTGCAACGAGAACTTGTTGTGGATGGCAAGGCATAAGCCTCCCATGTACCTTACAATTTTCTAACCCTCGGTCTCGGAGAGGTTATATCGAGAATTCAGTCGATAGAATTATTCTGTGTACTCATTGACAGTCCTCGTCCCCTGTCTACAATTTTGATATTGCTGGTACATGATTTGTTTGTAATCTGGAGGGAGAAATCTAGCCATCATCAATTGTTTCATTTTCGGCTATGCATGTATTGGTTGTTTGTCTTGTCTCCTTCTATTGTTCTGCATCTGCTCCCACTAAGCTGATGCGCCCCCATGTAATTTATAAGCCACTAGTTTCACTTGTTGCGCCTCTGGGACCTCATATAATCGAAGAGATTTTCCACTTCTAGTAGCCAATCGGGAAAACTCTCAACATGGAGGTGGCCGTTGAAACACGGTAGATCAATTTTAATTCTAAAGTTATTATTGTTGTCTGGGGCCCTCTTGTTACCTTGGTCTTCTCCAACGTAGCCTTCAAGTTCTTCATCACTAGATGAACCATCATATGTTTGGTTCCTTTGCTGTGGTATGAAACCACGACCTCCACCTGGGCCGTCTCAATCTCCTCCAATTATCTCGATTCCTGTTACCACCAACATGGACATCAGTGATGGCTCTTTGGATTTCCTGCAGCATGCGCTCAATCCCTTCAAATTGTGGCTAGTTTTGATGATTTTGTGAATGGATGGCTGCCCATATGGCCTGTACACCACAATCTTCACCTTGGGAGTGGTTGCCGTCATCCCTTGCCATTGAGCCAGGCAGAATCTTGCTTTGATGGCAAATTGGCATAGCGGAAACAGAGTGTTGCACAGGAAAGAGCTGTCCTTGCACAACTAGTACCAAATGTAAATTATCACATATTTTCTCTTATTAGAAAAACAAAGATAATCCTTCTATTACAATGATGATCAATATATAGCAGGAAAATTATTGATCATAGAAAGGAAAGATATCGGCAAAACAGGAAATAAATGAAATGGTCTGCTGTCCCTATAATTCAGCAATCAAAATGGTGCTAATAATGGAAGAGTAGCAATGAGGGAGATAGTTTTGCTGGTGCCTTGCTGGAGACCAAATCTTCCACTGCTTTGTAAAATTTTCTAGAGAATAACCACAAGCAGCTGCTACGTTAATTTGTACTTGTGTCCTTCATCATAATGTTTTTCTCGTGTCCATTTCTAGCTCCTGACTTGTAACTAGGTGTTCTCTTTTGTATTCTTCCTGTGTACTTGGGTCACGCCTATTTACTTGATTCTATAAAATTTTATTTACTTATAAAAAAAGATTTTTTTATATGGCTCAATTTGGTAAAAAATTGTAATCTAATGTGTGTTCTGTGAACTTACTCTTGCTCCACTCCTTTTCTAGCACAACTGTCTTTCAAACTATTTCTTCTTTTAGGTCTTAGCAAAAAATGCTCGCTTTGAACAAGTATGGAGAAGCAGAAGAGGAAACAAAGAGGCAATGCATGATAAAGCATTAGATGGAATGTGTAGGTTTTATGATGTTGTCCGTGTTGATGGTGAGGAAAGATCCAATAAGGTGGAACTGGAGGAGTAAGTTTCATGATCACAAAATTCCTTTTTCCCGTCACATTTGCAAAATCTTTGCTGTGCATGATATGATTATCCTTTAATCTTCTTTCAGGGATATGTCTTTGGAGGATCGTAAGCTTTTGTCTAGTTATCTGCCCCTCCTAAGGGAGTTCATTCCATCTGCCGCTTCACAGATTGAATCTGACTTGCATGCTTGCATGTCAAAACAAGGTCGTTTCATTAACAATATTATGCACTTTATAGATGCCTCTCTATTCTCTACCTTCAGCATTAATTTCAGACTTAGGTTTTAATCTAATCTGATTTTCAAGTTGATGAAAAACATAAAATGAGTAGTTATCATTTCACCATACATGCCTCTCTACCTTCCGAAAGAATGAAATGAATATTATGTACCGTAATAGGAGCTCTTTATTATTATTTCCAATTGCTTAATCCTTGTACCACTTGTAAATTTGTAATTGTTATTATTTGGTTATTGCACTTTAATGAATCGTTACTCTGTGTTACACATAATCTACAGATGATTATGAATATGACTTTTACACGGTAAGGGATGACATGGACATAATTAAGGAAGATGCTTCAAACCCGTTTCCTCTGTAAGCATCAAATATTCTAGATTTGTTAGTTGCACTTATTTTCTTTCTTCCAAGGTTGATATATATCTTTGTTCCAGTGTGCAAGTTGATGAAGAGGATTTTTATGATGGGCCCGACGAATCAGATTATGAGACAGACGATTCAAATGGTAATTCAAAATTTTCTTCCTTCTTTATCTTTCTCCTTGAATTCAAAATGCTTTAATTTACTCTTCCGTTGTTCTTTTTGGTTATTCATAGCTGAAGATAATCCTTTAAATGATTATCCGGATGAGATATCTGAAGAGGAGGAGGAAGTAGAAGCGGAGACTGAAGCCTCCGATAATGAGTCAGAAGATTGTGAAAGTGAGAGTGGAAGTACTACTTCTTTGGAATCTGATGAATTAGACCACCGTGGCATATCAGATGGTGCAGAACTATTATACGACAAGGAGATTTGCGATCGCGATGATTTGGAATGTGATGATTTTGAATGTGATGGTGATGATAATGAGGATGGTCATGATGGTGAAGATTGGAGATGGTCTTATCGATGAGCATTGCACACCAGGTTTTATGAATACCCAATCCTGAAGTATTAGCACACAGTTGTTAGGAAGGTAGTATAATGAACTGTTAGGTTTATGAACATATTCACTTTTTATAGTATACTTTTGACATGCGGCTGGTAATATCAGTGGTTTTATGGACATCGTCCAATTTGTTCATTAAAGAATTTCGTCCTCCCCACGAATCATTGTGTTTTCGATCAAACTTTTCAGAATTTAGAGTATAAAAAATTCGTAATATGTCTCTAATTATACATCTTTGATGTCTAATCTATGAGATTGTGTTCTAAGGACTGAAAATAGATGTTTTTGGAGTATATTATAGTTGGAGTGGTTGGTAACTCGTGCGCACGTGATTTTTATACGAACGTGACGCCAACTTCATTCATTTGAAAAGGGATTAAATATAAATTTGGCTGATTGGATTGTTTTGAAGTTAGTTTGTTTCATCTGGCTTTTAAGTAAAGTTCATATTTTCTGAAATTAAAAAATGATAATTTATATAATTTTAGAACACGAAGTTCTGCACTCCCATTGAAAAATGTAACAAATTGAGAACTTCGAACTAAAGTTTAAAAAAATGTAAAATTTATATAACTTAAAACTTTATTTAGTATTACTCTAATAAGTCATTATGCCATAATTAGGTAGTGAATCCTTACGGTTAAACTCTGGCATGCCACGTGTAAAAAACATAAAATTTCAATAACAGAACGTTTTAATTGAATAAAACATAACGTAAAATTACAATAACATAAAATTACAACAATAAATTTTGTACTTTAAAAGCACTAAAAAATGGTGCAAATGCCATTGTGCCACGATATTTTGTGAGCGAAGCCAAATTGGATACGCCTAGTAGCAGAAGTATCTTTACAATACACATCAGTCACTCGAGATCTCCTAGCAACGTGCACGACTTGTTCATCTCAGACGCTCTCTGTCTCCTCTTTTGCAGTAGCACTGAAGAAGAAGAAGATGCAGAGGATCTTCCAAAGCACACTATCTCAAAGAAATTTCTGGCTGCGGCGGCCTCGCTGCCTCGCCCAGCTAGCCCATAACCATACCCAAAACACACTCGAAGAAGAAGATGATTTTCTCGTGCCCAAAATACCCCATTTCGACTACATTCCTCCCCCTTACACTGGCCCATCTGCATCTGAGATCTTGGAGAAGCGCAAGGAGTACCTCAGCCCTTCTGTATTGCACTTATACAAGAACCCGGCAAGTTTTTTTATATAGACAAATATCTCGACACCTCATTCATTCATTTCAATATTCTTTTATCTTTATCGGATATGTAGAAACCAATGCAAAATCTTACCTTTTTTCGAGTCTTAAACAAATGGGTGATCTTGAGTGCGAATGATATTTGGTAGTGAAAAAGTTTGTATCTTGTTTTACAGTTAAATTTGGTAGATGGGAAAATGCAGTATTTGTATGACGAAAATGGCCGTAGATATTTGGATGCCTTCGGTGGGATAGCCACTGTTTGTTGCGGGCACTGTCACCCGGATGTTGTGGAAGCAATTGTTAATCAGACAAGGCGCTTGCAGCACTCTACAGTTCTGTATGTGCATCATGCCATTGCAGACTTTGCGGAGGCTCTGGCAGCTAAGCTGCCCGGAGATCTCAAGGTAACTAGTTGGTCCAATTTTTATGATGTTCTTATTTGCGCTGTGGTTTGATAAGCACTTTGGAGTTTGGATGACCATTCAGGTTGTTTTCTTCACAAATTCTGGGACTGAAGCGAATGAGCTGGCTTTAATGATGGCACGGTTGTATACGGGCTTCTATGATATCATTTCGCTCAGAAATGGGTATCATGGGAATGCGGCTGGGACAATGGGGGTCACTGCTCAATCTAATTTCAAGTTTAATGTTGTTCAGGTATATTTTCACAATTGGATGAGTCCTGATTTTTACTGATTTCTCTTGTTATATTGGTGTAAAATGTACGTTGTAGCCTATAAACCTGATTTTCACAATCATTAAGGCTCCATTATGTTTATGCCAACAGACTGGAGTTCATCACGCCCTGAATCCTGACCAGTATCGAGGTGTCTTTGGTTCAGATGGAGTGAAATATGCTAGAGATGTTCAAGACATCATTGACTATGGAACTTGTGGTCACGTGGCTGGCTTTATTGCCGAAGCCATACAGGTAATGGTGCAGATAAACCAATACAACAGATGCAATAAACACACATGCAGACACAAACATGCTTAAGTGGGATTCTAAGTGATAGATGATTGTTCATTTCTAAGTGACGTTTCCATGCTTGACAGGGAGTAGGTGGAATTATGGAGTTGGCTCCAGGTTATCTGCCAGCCGTCTATAATTGCATTAGAAAAGCAGGGGGCCTTTGTATAGCTGATGAGGTTCAGTCAGGGTTTGGTCGTACAGGCGGTCATTTCTGGGGTTTTGAAGCACATGATGTTGTGCCTGATATTGTGACCATGGCAAAGGTAGTTCCTCCTTACCACCATTTGCATTTCCTCCCTCTCCAGTGCTTTGGGAGTAAATGGAAGCCCCCAAGTATAGCATGTTTCTTGTGATATTGCCTGACAATTTTTATGATGTAGAAAGTATTTACGCTGCATATACGAATGAGTACCAGATAAAAATTGTTTATGTTGTGAGATACTTCATTCTAGTAATGTGGAAGAGAGATGCCTAAGGAAACCTAAGCTTATCTTGGGCAAATTGTACCATTCATACAGTTCAGATCATGATTAAAGAATGTGTGACTCTTTGCCATTATCAACATATTATACCGCCTCATTCTGCTTCATGCAATTATTAGCCAATCATGCAATTGCTCAAAGTAAAGATCTATTAAACATGGGATGGGAGAAAATAAACCCAGTTTGTGTCACATGATCACATCGCTTGTTTACTTCTTCCCCATTGTTCTTCTTGCATAGGGCCAAATGTTTGTTTGCACAAAGTATAGAAAAAATAAATTACTTATAAAAAAAGTATAGAAACAATAATGTAACTTAAATGAAAACCAACTTCACACTGCTTTCATCTACTGTAAAATATTTTAGAATTGTACATCACTTTCTTGGACTTTCTTTAGATGAGCCAATTGTGATTCCCTATGAAAATTTTATGCACTTCAAATGCTGGGTGTGCAATGCTTATTGGTTTTAGAAGTTGAGCCTCCACCTGTTATGGAATTGGAAATGGCATCGCCACTGGTGCAGTGCTTATTAGTTTAAATTGCATTTGTGGTTTACGGACAATTATATGCACTGTAAATTATGGGTGTGCAATGTGGATTGGTTTCAGAAGGTTAGGTTTGGATAGTGAGTTGAGATGAGATGAGATGAGATGAGTTGAGATGAAAGTTGAAAGTTGAAAATTGAATAAAATATTGATAGAATATTAATTTTTAATATTATTATTGTTTTGGGATTTGAAAAAGTTGAATTGTTTATTGTATTTTGTGTAAAAATTTGTGAAAATGGTAATAATGAGATGAGATGAGATGGGTTGAGATTAACTCTCAATCCAAACTGAGCTATCTTCCTTTTATGGTTTCTTCAGGGAATTGGAAATGGCATTCCCATTGGTGCAGTGGTGACAACTCCTGAGATTGCAAAGGTCTTGACGAGCCGCACTTATTTCAACACCTTTGGGGGAAACCCTGCATGTACTGCTGGTGCTCTAGCCGTTCTGAAAGTAATTGAGAAGGAAAAGCTCCAGGAGAATGCATTTGTTGTGGGGTCATATCTTAAAGAGTGTCTTACTTCCCTTAAGGAAAAGCATGAAAGTATGGTTCTCCTCCATTTGTTTTAAATGCTATCTCAAAAATTCTTTACTGCATGATCTTTACAGCCAGATCTTATTTAACAGTGCACAAAGCTGTTGATAATTTAGGGTGCACGTAGCGACTTTTCCTTATTTAAAATGCACATTTCAAAAGAGCTGGTAGTTATGGGGCATAAAATAGAAGGACTCAAAAATATGTTTTGAGATTGGAAAACCCATGGTACAATTAATAAAACCTCTTTATTTTTGTGTCTGCAGTTATTGGGGATGTGAGGGGAAGAGGTTTGATGCTTGGAGTTGAACTTGTAACCGATCGCCAGTTAAAAACTCCAGCTAAGGCTGAAATCTTGCATATTATGGACCAAATGAGAGGTTTGTGTGCGCATGCACGCCGTATGCTTTGTCTATATATGCACACATAATTTGTACCTAATGAGTTTTTACATGGATGTTTCAGAATTGGGAGTGCTAATAGGAAAGGGTGGCTTTCATGGAAATGTTTTTAGGATTACACCCCCTCTCTGCTTCACCAAGGAAGATGCTGGTAGGTCTTCTTCTTTCAATTTCCCAGTTTTTCCACTCCAACTAATTGACTCTATCTTCGTCTTCTTCTTTCATTTACCCCTTTTTCTAATTCAGGCAATTGTCTCTCTATGAATGTAGATTTTCTTCTGGGTGCAATGGACTACACTATGTCAAAGATGTGAGGCAAACAACAATCAGGCGGCTAGGGCGATTATGCATTGGTTCCAACTCTCGGTTGACCATAAGTGTAATGGTTTGTTTTTAGTATATCTACGACTTTTGGAAATAAGTTGTTCATGCATTTACTAGTTTCAATGAAATAAAGGCTAGTGTTGCTGGAAGAGGATGAGACACCACCTCGTTGTCTCTCTTCTTTTGCTGCCGGGACTTTTCTCACCATTCAAAATCAAGTGTCAAATTTCATTTCAGTAGGAGCAATGCTCAACCTTCCCGAGAAAGGAACTGGAAAGCAATAGTAAAATTAAAAGAAAATTTTTTCTCATTAGCCATTATTTACCGCCTTACACCCCACATCTTATGAAGAACACTCTCACATCCTATGAAAAAAACTATAAGTTTGGAGTGTGAGAGTGAATAGTGGCTGCATAGTAAATCCCAAACTAAAATATGATTGGGTCTCAGTGTGCTCAGTTTGTCTGCATACAGGTTGCATGGGTTGAGAGCCTAGTTCGACTGGAGTCTATTCCAAAGTTTTGAATTTCATATCAACCGGTACGGTTGAAATATACAATTTCTATGGCGTAGTTGGTATAAAGAAGGATATAGTTTCGCACCGGTCAGAATTTCGACTCGTACTGGTTGATATTTCGGCCTTTACCTTTTTTTTTATCTTTTTTTTAAAAAAAATTTTTCAAACTGCAAGTTTATTTTTTGATTTTCAATTCAGATCAAACGATTTATAATTTATATATATATTTAAATAACAATTCCAAAACGATAATGATATATCTCGATCGAAAAGGCATTCAAAATATTGATCATTCCTAACCTGGCCATGAAGTTGTTGAAGGGCTTATCCACGTATCAAAGTGATCTTTCCATCTGAGTTTCAAAGTTCTTTTATTTGATTAGTTGACGGAAGTTGTTGACGGTATTCCCTTGTCATATCATGATTGATCAAGGACGCGTATTACAATTCTATACTCATTTTTTAAAAAACATTAAAAAGTGTATGGGTTGTGCATTTGTGATACGTGTCTATACAAATGATGGAAAATATACCATTATAATTCTTTTCTAAAATTTTTATTCAATCACATATTAAATAAAGAAATTTTTGTAAAATAACTTATAAAAATAATATCATTTTACATAAATATCCTCAATTTAGCACATAGCTATATAAAAGTTGTACAAAAAAATTGTAAGTATATCATTACTCATGCATGGTTGATCATATCGTGACAAGTTAGTAATGATAAGTTTACTACTCTATACCATCCATTTACTCCTTCTACTTTTTTATTTTTTTTATTTAATGGTTAAGGAAGTGACTATCAGTACAAAATATATATTTTTAATTTTTTTTAATGATTAAGAATGGTAAAAAAATACTTAAAACAAAAGTAATAAAGAAAAATAAAAATAAAAATACACTATAGAGTATAGAGTAGTAAAAGGCCTATCATTCTTGTTTTTTTATTTTTTTATTTTAACATTTGAGAAGTAAAATACACAAACACCACACCCTCGCCCAGACCTTGACAACTGACATTGGTCTCTGCCTCTTTCCACTTAAGTTTGTCACCACCATATATAGTGCTGGACCAGCGGCTAAGGATGATTGATATATAAATAAAATGGCATTAATTGATCACTTTAACCATTTTGGCAAAAGCAAGTCCGTTCTGCAATGGCTCGTCCTGCTGTATTGCAATCATCCCCCCCCCGTTCCGTGATTCATTCTTTGGTCCTTATATTAATTGCTGGTTCCCCTTCATCAGTGACATTGTTGGTGCGGTGGTAGGTCATAATTCATGCATCTGA
>QEOT01005118.1:380134-390277 GCA_003123785.1 Pterocarya stenoptera | reverse complement strand
ATAAGCCTTTCTCATTTAAAGTAAGAATGATGTTTGAAGAGTGATGTTAAGGGTAATAACGTACAAGTTTTCATCCTCTTTATAAACCGATCATGTTAGTGAAGATCAGTGCGTGCAACGCTAGTTATCATGTTCGCCGTTAAATTGATACAAACGACGTCTCCCGTGTCTCAAGATGTGATATAAACCTAAAGACGACAAAAATAATTAAACCGAAAATATTCAAAGACTTAAGAACGAAATATAAACAACTAAAATTGAGAAATTCAACTAAAAATATAAATACTACGTAACTACGGGGGAAGTGCACCTCCTCCAATGGGTGGTAATTAATGAGGGCTGAGAGGAGAGGGTCTCCACTCACAAGGTCAGTTTCTCCAAAGATAGGATGGCTCCCTAGCCACCCCACGAAGGATGTGTTTGGTAAGTGAAATAGTCTTATCACTACCATTTATAAAAAGTTCATTACTATTTACAAACTATTCATTACTATTTATAGATCATCTGAGATCATCTCATAAATATTCAAACGTAATCTGAGTCCGTTTGGATACTAAAGTATTCTTAGATATTCTCAAGTATTCTCAAATATATTTTTTTTCCAAACATCAATCAAAACAAAATATTTTCAATTTCAAAATTTCAACTTTTTCATCTAATCATTACATAATCATTATAATTTTTTCAAACTCTTAAACAAACTATAAAAAATAATACAACGTTTTTAAATTTCAAAATAAAAATTATATTAAAAATTATATTCAAACAAATTTTTAACTTTATAATATTTTATTCAACTTTTGCTATCTCATTTTTCAAACTCAATAAAACATCTTAACTTAAATTATTTCACTATTATTCACAAATATTAGGATCTAGACCCTAATACAAAGCAAGGATCTTGCTTTTGCTGTTGAAATCTCGATATATCAAACTAGCATCAGCCATAGCCAAGTATGGCCATGCATGGGCTGCACCTTTGATCATCATAGAATGACTTTCCTACTACAAAGACATCCACTAAAAGAAAATTATTTATTTGTGATCAATTATTTCTTGCGAAAAAGATAATTTTTTATCAAAATGAGTCTGTTTTCGTCGTAAATAGTTATTATCATCGCAAATAATTCATTACAAATGCTCTTTTTTCTTGTAGTGATCCCTTCGAGGTCGAAGCACCACACACCACAAGTTGTGCACACCATCAACGCCATTATCATGTGCCTCCTTGACGATGGGGATTGCCACCTTTGGGGAGGGAATCACACCCTCTCCAATGGGTGGCACCCAATAGCCCATTAGAAGGCCATCAGGGGAGAAACTAATGTACTAGACATAGTTTTGAATGAAGTCCTAGCCCCAAATTTTCAAAAAGACTCAAAATTTTAATTTTATGTTTCAAGATTTCTATGTAAAAGCAAATTCCAATAAAATAACTTTTGTCCTGAGGGCCACTCATTTGGAGGGGGGGACCTCCCTTGCAAGAGAAGAGGGACCTCCGGCCTTCATATGAAAGAATCTGTGTATGATATCATATCAGTTCAAAAAAGTGTTACAGTAAAGGTGATATATAATTGTGCCTCTAGTATTTTCCCTTTAAAATCAGTAAAAGACGAACCCCACGAAAGTACTATATATCCGTTGAGCATGCAATTAGACCAGTCTTAATCTTTGGGCAAACAAACATGCATGCATCAGAGGTGACCCCAATTATATTAAAATGCAGCTAGCTAGCTAGCTAGAAATTAATGAGGATACTGCATGTGAAAGTACTCCCCCGACAACACCATATCTTCATTGAATCTTGATCAGCAGATAAAAACATACCACTCTTATTAATATCTCCTTTTTTTTGTTCCAAACCCTTGTTGTTGTACTTATATAATTGGCCTAGTATTTTATTCTCTAGCACAATCTCCTCATTTCAAAGCCAATATAAGTAGTACTCGCATCAGTGTTTTTTGTGTGCGCACATATAAAGAGATTACATAAAAATAAACTCACAAAATTATGTGGTTACATGAGATTTGTTTGATTTATTTTACACTAAAAATAATTTTACAATCTGACGTATCACATTAAGTCACGTTAGTTTGTGGCATTAATTTTGCATAATCTTTTGTGGCTAAAATATTTTCTTATACATATATGTAGTCATGCTTCCTAATGTTCAATTCTAGTCATGATCAAGGTCATAAGATGAAGATTTTTTTTTTTAATAGGAAATTAATAACTTCATTGCAAATAGGCACAAAAGGCCTTGAAAGTACTTACAAGAAAGAGCATCAATGTAAACAATATTATCAATAAAATAAGGAACTCTATGCCACCACAATTGCATATCAGAAATGGACCAAGCATGCCTTTCTAGGCGGTGAGCTGCTACATTAGCCATACGAAAACCATGTTGGATCTTACATTGCATAAATCTGAGCATAAGTCTTCTTATTTTAGCAATCACAGTTCTCATAGTTGAACAAGGCTTGGCAATACTGTTTATCTCCTCCACTAAATGAAAGCAATCACTTTCAATAAGTGGATTGTGAATACCAGTCTGAAGACAGAATTGTAGAGCTCTCAAAACTGCCATAGCCTCCACATTTTCTAGTTCTAAGAATTCCTCTTCTATTTTGCTAAGAGCCATGATCACATCACCACAAGCATTACGAAATATAGCTCCAATTCCAGTTTTATTGCAGTAAAAAAAGAGGGCCCCATCTACATTTGGCTTGTTGTTGAAGACCTATAGGCAGAATACCCTTCAAGGAAATAGCATAGCTTAAAACTTGTTGAGGAGGCAGATTAATACTTTCATGAATCATCTTATTCTTTCTATACCAGAACCCCCATGCCATGGGATGAAATTTGTTAAACTTTTTGCAGACTCTGTAGAATTAATCTCCATAGCAGTAAGCATAAAAGATTTGAAAGATTCCACTTTCTATAAAGCAACAAATTTGTTCATCCAGATTTGATGTGTAGCTGGACAAAAAAAATAGAGCATGGGCTAAATCTTCCATCGTTTGATCACAAAAATAGTAAGAGCCATCCATCATTACGTACCCTTTTTCTGAGAAGGTTAGATTTTGTGGGAAGAATCTCTTTACATGCCCTCCAAACAAAAATCTTGACTTTGTGCAGAATTTTCAATTTCCACAAAGCCTTCCAAAACTTCTCATTAGAGGCCCCAGATAATGTCTCTCCTGTCTTTGTGGTAACTAACCCCTTGACAAACCTGTATGCACTTCGAACACTGAAAGCACCACTCTTTTTATGCTCCCAAATTCACTTGTCCGGCAGTAATTGTTGATATTGATGGGTACTTTTCTATTTAAATTCATGACCTGATCACTATATACAAGCATGCATCATGCACTCATCGCACACGCGCATTCTATTTTATTTTGTTTTGTTTTGTTTATATATAATTTGCTTAGGAGTTAATTATATAATTAACTACAATTTACCTAGATAATTAATGACTATAATAAATCAAATATAGAGAAGAAAATAGTGAAAAGACCGTGACAAAGTGTCTTTTAAAGTTTTGGATATATCATTATTCAGCACACAAGACTATGGGATTCCTGGCAATCACAAATAATTATGAACCAAAATGCATGCTTTTTCAGTCCTCATCCTAATTTATGTGTAATTTGTACTTTATTTAATTAGTTGTCCCGTTGGAGTCACGGCCAATTGTATTATTTTGCAAACAAGTTTAATTGGCCGCGTTAGGTTTCATAGATGATCTCAATTAATCTGATCTCAATATTCAAACATCGATCATTAAAAAATAAATACTTTTTAATTTTCAAATTTTTAATTAACTTTTTCATCTAATTAGTATGTAATCATTACAAATTTCTCAAATTCACAGACAACACACATAAAGCATTTCAACTTTTTCAAATTTTAAAATAAAAATAATATTAAAAAAATATTTTATTTTAATAATATTTTAATTTTATAATATTTTTATTCAACTTTTTCTCTCTCATTTTTTAAAATTTCATTAATTAATGTTTTAACTCAAATTATTTTATTATTATTTATAAACAATCTTACTATTATTTACATATTTCTTATTTCATTTCATCTGTATAATCAAAGGACAAGTTAATTAGTAGCTTCAAACTCTATATATAAGAGTGAAGTTATCTGCATGCATATTAATTTTAATATTTGTGTGGGCGGCGCTCTTCATCACGTACGGACAACTAGCATCATCTTTATTCAATCCTACCAATTTTGCTTTTGTTCCTTATCTGGAAAAATAATAAAAATAAAATACTAAATTCATGAAGTGACCAATTGCTTTGTATCCAAAAGTGTATCGCGTAATTGGTGGTGGAAACAAAGTTTAACTTTGGTTAAACTGTACACCACAAAAATAATATATAATACGAGTAATGATAATATTTAGGTAATAAAATGGGAATATTTGTGTAAAGTGATTTATTTTTATAAGTTATTTTACAAAAATTTTCCTAATTTAAAACATTATTATTATATATAAATAATTATAAAAATAGTTATAAGTGTATGATTTTCCACCAAGGGTAAAAAAAAAAATTGTTATTTATTTACGATGAGAAAAGTTATTTTATATTTAAATGAGTCTATTTTTATCATAAATAATTATTTTCGTTATAAATAATCGTTTTTCTTACAATGATCTAGTTACTTTCATTCCATTATATTGACATGTCATGCTATTTATCTTTAAATTTTTTTTCGAACGAGCCAAACCAAAGCAATGTCTCAACAATATAAGTCGAAGAAAAGTGGGAGTAAAATTATAGGAAAGTGCTACTGAATCCCCTAAACTTATCGCTTATGCATTTTAATTTTTATTTAATGATTAAGAAAATAATTACTAATAAATTTTTATATTTTTTAATTTTTTTTAATAATTAAGAATATTAAAAAAATACTTGAAAAAAAGATTAAAATTAATAATAAATTTATAACTAGTAATACGCAAAACGATAAACGATGGACGGACCGATCCAATATTATAACATGATTTTCGGTATTCTTTATTTCCCATTATAGATACCCGTGTGTCTACAAGTACAGTTCCAAAGTGGACATGACAAGCACTTAGCAAATTTCCTAAAAGACAAGCATGTTTTAATTATAAAAAATATTAATTTATTTCCTTTCCCCAAATTCCTCCGCAAATGAAGGGATCGAAAGATGGAGATGGAAGTACGTACAGACAAAAGGAAGGGGAGACCGGTGTACGTGGTAGAGAGTCTAGAGACGTAAAAGATGTAAATATCTAATGTATAATCATTGTCACATAGGCAATATTATTCTTCATTGATTTTCCATTATCATTTTCGTTGATTTTATGGTCTTCTTAGAACTTGATCATCTTCTATAAGCCGACGTCGGTGTTGGTGCTTATAATGTCAAAAAATGCATAATTCTTAGAGCTGGCTATGGATGGGCTTAAGAATAGCTGGATATTTTGGCCGTACTGTAGTGACCGACTTGCCATATTAGATATGGCTTAAATCGAACATTCTGTAACGAGGAGAGATTCTTATGGTTGAGCTTAAACAAGATTGCTATGCTGATCGCCCCGCCTCTCCTTTTCTTTAGAAAAGAAATATATATATATATCTACATCTATGGCTACTCTTATGTTTGTTTGGACTTTTAAAATATCACAAAATATCTTTGAATAATAGTAAAATAGTTTGAGTTAATATATTTTATTTGATTTTGGAAAATGAGAGAGAAAAAGTAAAATAAAATTATTATAAAGTTAAAAAAATTTAATATAATTTTTAATATAGTTTTTTGTTTTAAAATTTGAAAAATTTGAATTATTTTTTGTATTTTATTTGAAAGTTTGAAAAATTTGTAATGAGTATATGAAAAAATTTAAAATTTAAAATTGAAATAGTAATACACACCACACTTGCATCTAGGTACTTTCATTCTCCTATGTAAGATGCGTGACACATTTATCACTATTATATAATAAAGAATATATCAATAAAATATCATCTAATAGTGATAAATGTGACACATCTTATATAACGGATTGAAAATAAGATAATAGTATGATATATAGAATTTTTCTTCTCTAAAATTTCAAGGGCAATATTTTCCCTAATAAAACTGTTTGAATTCTAGTAATAATATTTGAATAAAATTATGAATATTTTGGTTAAATATCTCCAGTGGTATGGTGACGTAGTTGATCTCGGGCTAGCTTAGGCTTGTTTGTTTTCAAAACTAAAATTTAAAATTTTAAAAATCGTCCATCTCATCATTATAACTTTTTTAAATCTCCATACAAAATAAAATAAATAATTTAACTTTTTTAAATCTTAAAATAAATATAATATTAAAAAATATATTCTAATAATATTATTTTAAATTTTTAATTTTAATTTCAACTCATCTAATCTCATTTTTTAAAACAAAGGAGAAAGTATTATGATCATGTATGAGGTCACAAGGGAAAGCATACTGATCCATAATCACGTTTCCCAAAACTTACCACCTGACAGGTACTTTAATTTTTTTTTAAAATGAAATCAATTTCTTATAAAAACGAAATTAGTTTTTTTTTAAAATTAAATTAGTTTCTTTAACAAATTAAATTCATTTCCTTAACAAATTAGAAGATAAAATAAATTTGTGTTCGAAAAATATTAAAATTCTTCTTCTTTTTTTTTTTAGGAGGGGGGACAAGTCCAACACTGTGGAAGCATCCAGAACTTGCCCGCCACAAATTTCTATTATAGTTTATTCAAAAAAAATTTATTTTATATATTTTTAGAAAAAAACTGATTTAATTTAAAACTATACGTGAGGAGTACTTGTGAGACGACTAATAGTACGTGTTTTCGGTTAATAATATTGATGGACAAAAAGATTGACAAAGCTAGTCATCTTTTTCATTGTCTCATACGGCCACATGAGTTACTAAAAAATGCACTCCTATATCTAAGTACTTCATGCCACATGATTTGGTTTAATCAAAATTTCCTAAAATTACTCAAAATTAGGAATTCTAGGTCATGATCAACATTCTTTTGCCTAGTACTGTTGATTCATTTTTTCGGCATGATTGGAGTCGAACAATACTTTCTAATGGCCAAGATGGTAACTTGGAAATTGATAGGGTGCAGTGCTCGGATGCGCTCGTCCACGAAACAAATAAATAAATAAATAAAACATATAAAGTGTAAATAAATACAGAGACATATAGATTTATATGATTCGATATAAAAGCTTACTTCTACAAATTTTTTGGAGGCAAAATCTATTATGTTTGTTAATTATATAATTTCTCATAGCCTTACAGTTCTCAATATAATGAAAAAATTACTGTTGAAGAGAGGTTGAGGAATATGCTCTCCTTGAGAGAGAGAGAGAGTGAGAGAGTCCCACTAGTTCATTTTATTCTAGCTAAATTTATGCTATATTGGTCAGCTTTCAGCTTGTCTTCTAGATCATCAATGTTAGCACCGAAAACTTGATATAAATATATATATATATATATAAATACCACAAAGTCAAGCAAACAATGCTGCAACAGAGATATATTGATATTAGTACCATATACATTTATGTTGTTTTTCTCATACTCATATTATTAATATTCTCATAGGTAGTAATTCGCTTGAAACGACTTTCAAAGTTTGAAGGCACGTACGTAGAAAGCTTAATTAAGTAGATGTTGACAAAACATATATATATATATATATATAAATATTATATATATTATAAATGGAATAGGTCAATAAATACATCATTGCTCGAGAGAAATGAGTAGCATATTATAAACATGATAGTCAAAAACTTACACTGCAGGGTTTATGACAATCTGCAAGCTTATAGAATTTGGACTTAAAAAGACATATATAAATATTTATTGGCTGCCTCTATCATTGACCCTGACCAGCTCGTACGTACGTGTCTCTCTTCGATCGACCTCACAAATTATGGCAGTTTTGAGCCGTTGGGATTCTAATGGCAGAATACCAAACATGCATGGTCTCCATATATATAGTTTTCATCATGATTATCAGGAGATAACATGGTATCACCGTAACTACCACGACGGAGAATTTTGTTTTTTTCTGAATAAATAACTAAGCTGATCAAAGTTGGGATAATTGACTTGATCACTTCTTGTGCATATATAGTACCGTGTGTGTGCGTGCTTATGATGTAGGTGATGACATATTCACTCCTTTGGTAGAGTTTGATTTGTCTATTTCTCATATATTTAGAGAAGGGAATCAAGTAGCTGATAGATTGGCGAAATGTGGTGCATTGAGAGAGAATAACATATTCACTGATTGTTTACATTTTCCTCGGATGATTGGAGGGTTGTATAGATTGGATAAAATGGGCACGGCGTATGCTAGACATAGTGGTTAAGTGTTTAGTTTTTATGTCTGGGAAAGTGTTTTTATAGGGTTAATTTTTAAGTTGGGTTGTTTTTGTAACTACGGTTTCCCTCTGCCACAAATGAGGATTTTTTAATAAAGTGCCAGAGGTGCCGCTCTCTTTTTGGCCAATATATATATATATATATGATGTAGGTGATGAATGAGAATATATAATCTTGTACGTTTTGATACTATTTTGGTTTATCACTTTTGTTTTGATTCAATTTAGGTGGCCATATATATATAGCTATTTAGATCTAGTCCGAGATTAATAAAATAATATCTAGCTAGTGGTTGTAGAAACATTAATCTCGCTATGTATATTGTTTTTTAATTAAACTCATGGTAGCAAGTTGATCACAAAGAGTCTTAGACTACTTCACTATTATTTACAAACCGTTCACTATTATTTATTACTTTTTCACTACTATTCGCAGATCATCTCAGCATATAAACGTAGCCTTAAAGGCTCGAGAGCATTTGCTGACACTTTTTGTGCATTTCTTCATAAGAAGATTATCTTTGAAGTGTAACTTGCGTGGCTTTGATTTGTGTCAGAAAATGAGTTTTCAAGTAATATCCAGGCATCATGGGAACTAGACCTTGGTCATAGCTTCTTCTTAGAGAGGAAACAATAGAGAAGGCTCATGAGAATTAATTGGTCTGTACATTTGCTTCGAGGAAGTATGCATGATTAGGGATTGAAATGTTATTTTCAAAAATTGTGGTAGGAGGTGGAGAGATAGAGTCATCTATTTAACCAAGTAAATTTTGGCTAGTAAGAAAAGGAATTAGGATCTGACTTTTCCAAAGAAGATAATTGTTGGAAGTCAATTTGATAGACAGCATATGGATCATGGTGTTGAAAGAAAGAAGAGTGGGGGAAGAGGAGCTTAAGGGGATAAAATATTTCAGACCCAGCCTATCAGAGGGTCCCCACTAGAAGAAAACAGAATGAGAGATGAGGAGGAGACAATGGGGGACAAGGGAAAAGAATGTGTCAGAGGGAAGGGAAGGACACGAAAAGTATAAAAAAAAAAAAAAAAGTGGAGAATAGAGAGGATGTCAGGCATATGAGAGAAAATGTTGTCATTCATCACTGATTGAGCTACATTATTGCATATTTTATACATTTAAAACCAATATATTTTTAATTGATTTATTATTTTATTATTGATTTTAGATTAAAAAAAAAAAAAGGTTAAAAGGTATAAATCCAAGTTGTGATTTAAATTGATTAATAACATAATTTATACTTAATTTTATAACTTGTGATTTAATTGGATAATATTTACTCACATGCACAACACACTTTTAATATTTTATTTTTCATTTTTTTGTCTTATTTTATTTTATTTTCTTTGTCTAGTTTTATTTTTGTTTCTTTAATTATCTATTTTTTATTTTGCTTGTCTAAGTTTTATTTTATTTTTTTATTTTTCTGTTTTACAGCTTCGTCTAAAGGAATCAAATCTGGCATTTGCTAAACGACGTGTTGTTTTGTCCTTACTCACCACTCCTAAGGGGCACGAGAAATGAGGGATCAGATTAGATAAAAGGGGATGGCCAAACGACTTCAACGGGGCTTTTGGGGATTTTCAAACTTATTCAACTTATTCAACCTAACGACGGGGACTCCAAAGAGAAGATCTCCAGCAAATAAATCTCTGGTTTATGTTGTATAATGAGAAATAAGAGACCATGAGAGACTATAAAA
>QEOT01005118.1:332747-372110 GCA_003123785.1 Pterocarya stenoptera | reverse complement strand
GGGGGGACATCCCATACTCGATGTAAGGGAGTTTGCGTCACCCCCTACTGTAGCCCAATTAGGATCTTTTAATGCAACGTGGAGCCCGAGATGACGTCTTGTCTAAAATGCGGTGTGGTTTCCCGAGTGGCATCTTGTAGGTAGATGATTGGCATGGTCATTCACCATACCCTTTGTTAGAGAATGGAAGGCCACCTACATTTTCTGACCACTTGTAGGTACAAATCTTTTATGTCTAGGTGCTACAGGGGATGTTAGGGCGAAGAGTCCCGTCTATCTCTGTCAACTGGTTTTCTTGCACTACGCTCCCATCTCTAGTTGGTATGAGTCATGGGTCGGGCTCCTTAAGTGGCAATAGGGTTGTTCGGGAGATGAGGCTTGGGCTAGAATGTGGGGGTGGCAATATGTGACACGACCCATAAACATGACATGAAATTAACGGGTTTGGGTTTGATATTAACGGGTTTGGGTCAAAACGGGTTGATCCGTTAAAATACGATTGTTTAACAGATTGATAACGTGTCAACTTGCTTGAATCTATTAACAACCTGTTTTGACTCATTTAGGGAGTCAAAATTACCCTTATAACCATAAACCTAAAAGCTAAAAAAATCCTAACCGAGAGACTCTCAACATCGATCACAGATTCTCACACATTCACCATTCACGCTGCCCCCTCACTCTCAAGCTCTCCCACTTCCCTCGTTCTCCCTCTCTCTCATCTCTCTATCTCACCATCATTGGTTGTCGGTCGCCCCCAACAAGCCTCTCACACAATCGTCTTCATCGGTCTCACTATCTCTCTTGGTCTTCCTTTCTCTCAAGCGGATGACATCCCAATCTCTCAAGTGGATGACATCCCAATCTCTCAAGCAGTGAAGCCTCTATCTATCAGTCTCTAATGATCTTCCCTCTCTCTCTCTCTCTCTCTCTCTCTCTCTATGGCCTCTTAGCTTCTTCTAAGCTTCGTAACTAGTCAAGCCTTTTCTTCTGAGAAATCAAGCTTTTTGTAGTGGTTTGCAGAAGTGCTCATCGAAAAAAGATTTGACGATGTGGTTTTTTCGGTGACGTTTTATACTTAACAATGAAATATTCTTTTACTGTATTTTTTGCTTCTCTTGAAATTTTAATGTTGTCCTTGAGAAGAAAAATTTATTGTTTCTTTTTTAGTGATAGTGCTCCATTTAACGACTGAGAAAATGTGAAAAATAATTAGATAATTTAAGGCTTTCGGATCTTCAAGAAACCTATTATTTTTTACCTTTGTTTGACAGTACAGCTTGTTTCATTGAGTTCATGTCTTGGACTCTACTTTCAATTAGCGGTGTTATCTGCATGAGTTCATTGTTGTAGTTCTTATACTGCTCACATCTCTTAAATTCTAGGTATTTTGGAGAAATTAAACTTGGAGCTGGTGGACTGGTCAAGGCTTATGGAGGAGTTGCATCAGAATGCTTGAGAAATGCCCCAACTTGTCTTGTGAAATCTAAGGTATTAGGTTTTTCCTGTTGTTGTTATGTGCATTACTTACGATTGCCTATGCATGCTAATCCACTTTTGTTAAGAATATTTGTTAGTTATATTTCACTTTTATTTTAATCTGGTAAAGTAACTCTTTTGGCATCTTTGATTGGGTTGAATATAACTACAAGTCCCAATGGGTGTAGAAATTCCATTTGATCTTTTGGGTATTCTGTATCAATGCATTGTTATACAATCGGTAACTGTTAGCAAAATATTTTGATAAGATTTCTATTAACTAAATAAAAAGTAAATAAGTTTCTATTACTTCGAGTTCTTTTTATTTCTTTCCTTTGTCTATCTCCTCTCATTTTTCTTAATCTCTTAGAAAGGATGTTTTCCTAGAGTACCTTCTCTAATAAGCCCCAACACTATGATCAAACTTTTCTTTCAAGTTTGTTTTGCAGAGAGTAAATAATTGAGTCGGATATCTTTCTACACTCTAGTCAGTTCTTTATACTTCAAATTCTGACTTCAGCCATTTTTTGGTATGTTTAAATTGAGTAGTGTATTCCATTAAAATCTCTCTAATCTTCAGATAAGTTGTTCATAAGAACAATGCATCTTAAATCTGCTAAATGTATATTTCTTGTTCAGGTTAACTATATGATGTCTTTGCATGGACACATATGGAATAAGTGGAGACATCCTATCTTTGACAACTTAAACTTATGTTTGTGTATTGATCTCTTGCTTGGTGTATACAATTACAATCTTTTCAAGTTGAAGACATCAAGCAAGATTATGATACTGGTAAAGATGGCATCAGTATGCTAAATTTCAAGGTTGATTTTGACCGGGTTGAGAAATTGGAGGAGGCTGTCAAAGCCAACTTTAGCCGAGAACTAGAGTTTTATAAACATTGAGATAGACTTGCCTGTTAGGTTTCCTTAGTCTGAGAACGGATAATGGTTTCTCTTCATAACTTCAACAATACATTTCTAACATTCTACAAGACACTTGATTGTACCCATTCGGCTCCCTTACATTGATCGTGTCAGACGACTTCTCCTCTCCCAAGTTGCTTTGTTCTGCGTGTGTTGTGGGATTTGTGCCCATTTCCCTCTTTCCCCAAGGTGCACATGTTCCCACGATCTAGGTACTTCATCGTCGTGGGTCTTATATAAACCCATCATTACTCCTCTTTTGGATATACTTGACTTTGTTTCTCTCCCTTGAAGGCTTCAAACCTCTTCTCTGCCCTCTGTGTCCTCCCTCATTTTCTCTTCTTCCCTTCTCTATGGCTCCCAAGAACACTGCTCGTGTTGTTCCTTAAGGCTTAAGTTATGCCAAGTCATCTAGCTCTTCCCGAACCCCTAGGTGCATGAACCCTCCCGAGATTCACACCGGGTCCCAGCGCTTCAACGGTTATTATTGGCGGTCGATGGTGACTTCAGCCATTTTGGAGTCTTGAGATCATCGCACGATGTACCCGAATCTATAGATTTTGTGGCCCCCGGACTCCATGAAGGGGTTGTGCATTCAGAGGGTTGCGCTATGAAAGTGGCATTATACTCGAGTATGTTTACAAGCGGTCTTCGGCTTACCTTTTGCTAACTAGTTCTCGACGTGCTGGACTTCCTCCATTTGGCCCCTGTACAGCTTCATCCTGACGCGTTGAAGATCTTGTTGTGTTGTTGCATCATTTGGAAATGGGCTTTGGAAGAGGTGGGTTCAGAGAATCTCAACCTCACCGCCCGCAAGTTCCTTCTTACCCATAATCTTTTGGAATAGAATGGCAACACATATAGTTTTCGGTCGTTGCAAGTGCTTGCTCATTTGGAGGCTCAATACAACCGGGTGAATGGATGGAACTGATGATTTTTCTTTTGGTCTAGCAAAGGGTTGGAGTTCCCAATAGGGCAGAACAACTAGCGTGAGTACCCGGTAGGTGCTATTTTGGGGGTCATTGCAGATGATAAGAGTATTTGGCCAACGACGACTCTAGAAGAGGGAAGTTGGATAGAGGTTGTTTGGGCCTGAGTGAAGGCGCACCCTGCTGACTTTTACTTTAAGGCTCTTCCAACAAATGCTCAATTTTGCGATTGTAGCATTCCCATGCAGTCTTCCACTCTTTAGCACCGTAAGCTTTCCCTGAGCCTGCCGATGGAGGGAAAAAGGAAAAAGCATAGGGGGCAGAGCCTAACGGTAGTAGTTCTGACTCGGTTCTGATGCCTCCCCCTGGACAACCTTTTGTTCTTGTGGTTGTTCGTCGACCCAAACCATCCTCAGGGGCAGTTTGCCTTCCCCTACTCCTAAGGCTCATGGGTGGTTCTTCTTCGTCGTATAGGATGGGTGGGGCAGGCGTATCTAAGCATGATACTGTTATACCCAAGGTGGCTAAAGTTCCTCAAGCTAGGGCTTCCCTTCGAGCTCCACTGGAGATACCTTCCCCAACCCCATTGAGCAATGCAGGGAACATCGTGGCCCTAACTTGGGCAGAGCAGATACTTTCCTTTTGATTCTGTGGGGCCCTCTTAAATCTTCCTACCAGGGAGTCTCGTATAGTGGTCTCGCCCCCTGAAGTTGACATAGAGATGGTTCCATCTCCGGAGGTTAGTGGGCGTGTGGTTGGGGGTGAGGACGTCGACATTCTATCCTTAAGTCCCCCTTCGACTATTCTCCTGAAATCGAGGTCATCTTAGTCAAAACTTTCTTACATGTTGGTGAAGGCAACAAAGCGGGAGAAGTGGGAGTGTTGTCAGGGGTTGCCGAGGTTTTAGTCGTTCTACCTGAGATGGAGGTCACGGTGGCGTCACTAGGGGTCAATGAAACTTCGGTTGTCCTTCCTGACGTTGGGACTTCATTGCCCTTCACTGGCACCATCCCAACCTTAGTGTCGTCTGAGGTGGTGGTGGTGGTAGGGAAGACGAGGGGGACCGTGGCTACCCCTTCAAGGCTAGATGCTATTGTGGTGATAGTGGGAGTTGGTGACACTCTGATGGTGCCAATTGACCCCGGGGCCTTAACGGACCTCCTAGAGGTAAATTATGGTGTTGAGGCATTAGGTGTCGAGGGGTTAAACCGTTAGTTAATAAGGGTTCTAATCATGTCGAGGTATGTGAAGATCGAAGGGTCTCGCCCTTGACAAAGTTGGCAGACAGTGCTAGGGGTCAAGGTACTAGCAAGTTCAGCGATGTCAAATCTCCTACTGGTACCCTTCTCAGGGGGAGGAACGTCCTGCTTTGGAGCCGACAGTAGGAAGGGCTCATGCGGAGTCCATCCAGGAGATGACTTGGATGCTTAGGGAGTTCTTTTATGGGTTTGGCCCTGACTCAATACTCTTTCCATTTTGACTTTTAGCTTTCTTCATATATTCTCTTTTATCTTGACTAGGGTAGTCTTCATGATAGGGGTGAAGCAACTGGCGGCCTTTATTGTCAGTGGCCTAGAACCTTTAGAAAACGAGAACTGAGCGCTCCGTTCATTGGCACGACTGACCTTGCAGCATGCCAAGAGGGAGAGGGAAAGGAAAGAGTTGGACAAGGCCCTTATCAAGGCAGAGTTCAGTTGTCGGCGAAAGCAAAGCAAAATAAGGTAGTTCAGCTCCATTGTTAGAAGGACCTTGCTCTAGCCTGACCTGGCGAGGCCGCAGGAGGAGGCCAACTCGCTTCGCCTCGAGACAGGGCTAAGCAAGGAAGTGAGGGAAAACCGGCAAGATCTACTCGACTGTTGGTCAGAGGAGCTTGACATCCTGCAGGTCAAGAACACTAGGCTGGACAAGCAACATGTCTCAGATGCCCAGGCGTACAAGTGGCTTGAGGGAAAGTTTGAGGAGCTCTCTAAGTCCTTGAAGGACAAGTCAGAGTCTCTCCAGGCCAAGTCTTAAAGGGTGAAGGATTTGGAGGATGAGATCGTTGCTGCCCAGGCCAGGGAGTCCAGTGAGAAGAATTGGGTCGGTGAGTTGGAGACCAAATTGGTGGGGCCGGAGCATTTGTTAGCTGTTCTCGATGTAGTCATGAAGAGTCTGTGGTCCGATTTGGCCTATGTTCACAGCATCATTCCACAATTGCATGACCAACTGTCGCATGTTCCGGTCAGTTCACAATGACGTTGGTCTTATGGCTACTCAGAGGGTTTGGATAGAATGTGGTATTATGCATTGGAGAACCCTCAAAGCGATTTGAAGTCCCTCAACTTAGGGTCCTTCTTGTCGGTCCCGATGGCGTTGAAGAATGGGGCCTCAATAGGTCAGGATTTGATAGCAAGCACCCTCTCAGACTACCCTGCTGACTGACTTTGTGACTTTGTCTTTTGTTTCTTTGTTCCTTTGTACATTTATGCTTTTCATACCTTGCTTGTAAAGATGGACCTTTTAAATCAAGTTAATGTAATTATGAATGTTGTCCTACTTTCGATTCTCCTCTCCCCGCCTCTATATTTCCACATTTTATCTTTTTCCTTTATGACTGTACTAACTGGCTAGCTTAGGCCATATTAATTTAACTTTGTGAAGGGAGCCAGAATGGAGTTGGCTGGGTGGCAAAAGGTCAAGCCTGCATTTATCCACCCCCTCTGGGTCTTGCGAGGAGGTAAGTAGTGCAAATTGGTTAGTACAAATAACCTCTAATCAAAATGTGGAGTTTGCAAACCTAGTTCGTTTGAGGGAATGTGAAATAAATTTGAGGCATTATTTATTTGATGTTCAGTTGGAAGTGACGTTTTCCCATAAGTGAATGTTGGGTAATCGAGGAACTGGACCCACACTCCTCTATGGGAGAGGTCGGGCCACCTGAAGCTAAACTCTCCTCCTTGGTCCTCACAGGGAGGTAACTTGTTAGGCAGTTGAGAAGCTGAACCTGCACTTCACCGCGACGAAGGTTGGGGTAAGTTGTCGGGTGGTTGAAGTATCACTCTGCCCTCCTTTTGTTGATCATCGTCCTTACCTCTGCCTGTAGTCTTGTATCTTCTGGAAAGTCAAGTTGTTCTTCCAGCCTCTCGTTGTATCTTGTAGGTAGGTACCCCTCCCTCGACGGGTACCATTGTTTCACGTCTATAGGTGTGAAGGGAGTCTCGCTTATTAGGGTTCTGACTATGGTCCAGTATGCCTACAGGATCCCTAGTAGTTCTTCTACCCAAGCACCTTTCCTGTCACTGAGTTTCTTCTTGAGGATCCCCAGCAACGTCTTGTTGGTCACCTCCACTTATCCATTTGGTTGCGGTTGTTCTGGAGATGAGTACCTAAACTTGATTCATAGGTCTCGGCATCAATGTTTTGAATACCGTACCAGTAAAGGTACTGCAACGAAATATTTCGGTACAGATACTGTTTCGTGTACCGTTTCAAAATAGTTGATATATAAATAAATTATATATATATGAATATATATAAATTATATTTCAAAATAATAGTCTATATATGAATATATTATATATAAATACATAGATATATAAATTATAAATAGTCTAGTCTGAATTGGAGGTCAAAAAATGAGCTTGTAGTTTGAAAAAATAAAAAAATTTAAGGGCTAAAATATCGGCCGGTACAGGCTGACCGGTACGAAACACATAGTATACATGTACCGGACCGATAGCCGGTACTAAAAATACCGACCGTACCGACTAGTGCAGTACAGTACTTAAACCACTGCTTGGCACCAATCATGGTAGTGATCTGAGTCGAATTGTCTCCCATTATCCGATATGATGAAGCGATGAATGCCGAGTCTGCAGACAATAGCCTTCCATAATACTCTTTGTTATCGTCGTGAGGGCTTCAGCTTCTACCCATTTATTGAAGTAATCCACTACCACTACCACAAACTTTACTCCTCCATTTTTCTGGGGGTAGGGGCGCACTAGGTTGACCCCATTGTGGGAAGCGCCATGACAACGTGATCGATGTTAGCTCATTGGGCAAGCAATGAGGTTCCTGGGATAATTTTTGGCGTTTCTAACATCTCCAGACAAATTCCTCTACGTCTTTGAGGGCGCACGACCAATAGTACTCCGCCCTCATCACCTTACCTACCAACGCCTTTCCTCCATAGTGGTTACCACAAACTCCCCCATGCACTTCTACTAAAACAAATTAGGCATCTTCGAATGAGGCACATCTCAAAAGGGGCATGGAGTAACCCCTCAAGTACAAAGTTCCATCAATCAAGGCGAAGAACGTGATTTTCTTAGCTTCCCACCTGTCTGCATATAGCTCGTTGGTGTCTAGATACTTGATTATGTCCACCGCCCACTTTGCCTAGTGTCACCTCCACGACTTGGCAGGTACCTCAACAATTCTAACTATTGTTTGTTCCGATAGTGATTTTCTTAGCTTCCCAAACGCCATTCGTGGCACCTTGTCTGCCTTTTGGTTCTCGGCCCTCGGTATCTGCTAGATTTGGAAGAATTAGAAGTGGGCTCATTCGCCTTCTACCAACATTAAGTACTTCTCCAGTTTCTTGCCCTTTGTAGCAAATTCCCCTCGCACCTGGTAGACGACTACATGATAGTTGGCCCTCACCTCTATCTCTTTTGCAACCAATAACCTGGCGATCGCCAAGCTAGCTAGCACCTCGTATTCTTCCTTGTTGTTGGTGGTTAAATACTAACTTAATAGCGCAGTCATACTCCTCGTCGACATTTGCAACAATATGCACCCTTACTCCCTTTCCAGCCTGGCAGGACGAGCGATCGACGAAGATTTGCCAAGGCTTCATGGGAGATGCATCTTTGACCACTATTGGGAAGCCAGTGAACTTAAGTACAAAGTCTGCCAAAACTACCCTTTGATAGCATTCCTAGGTGTGTATTTGATGTCGAATTCGCTTAATTCCACCTTCCAATTCATTAGGCGCTCTGAGGCATCGAGTCATTGCAAAATCTTTTTCAGGGGTGCTTCAATCAGAGCTCGTATCGGGTAAGCTTGGAAATATGGTCTTAGCCTCAGAGGTGGTCGTTACCAAGGTGAAGGTGAGTTAATCCATGCGAGTCTAGCTTATCGGAAGGCACGGCCGATGTTACACACTGGCTTTTGGATCCCTCAACATCACTCGTCATCCCATGTTTGCGCCTTTCGCAATATCCTGAAGAATGGCAATCATTTGTCCGTGGATCTAGATACAAATCGGTTAAGGGCCGCTACCTGGCCGGCAAGTCTCTGCACCTCATTCATATTTCACGGTGGGGCCATATTGAGTATAAATTCTAACTCTTCTGGGTTAGATTCAATCCCTCGTTCTGAAACCATGAATCCCAATAATTTTCCTGATCCTCTACTAAAAGTAAATTTTGTTGGGTTGAGTTTCATCTAGTACCATCACAGGACAACAAAGGCTTCCCATCGGTCGATGAGGTATTGCTCTAACTAGCAAATCATCTACATAGACTTCCATGTTAGTCCCTATCTGATTCTTGAGCATGTAGTTGACTAGCCGCTGATAGGTTGCCCCTGCATCTTTCAAACCAAAAGGCATGGTCGAATAGCAATATAACCCTCTATCAGTGATGAATGACGTCTTTTCTTCTTCATCGGGGTTCATGCAAATTTGGTTGTATCTCGAGTAGGTATCCATGAAGCTAAGCATACTATGGCCCACGTTGGAGTCCACTATCAGGTCAATTCGGGAAGTGGAAAGTTGTCCTTCAGGCAAGCTTTGTTCAAATCCGTGAAGTCGACACACATCCTCCACTTTCCATTGGCCTTCTTCACTAATACAACATTAGATAGCCAGTCTAGGTAGCATGCTTCCCGTATGAAACCCGCTGCTAATAGTCAATCAACTTCTACAGTGATGACAGTGCTCTTCTAGGCACTTCTGCCTTATTCCTTTGGCTTTTGAATCCACACTCAAGTGGTGTTGTATTATGTTCGAGTCAATCTTGGTCATGTCCTCGTGACCCCAAGAGAAAACATCCTGGTGTTCCGTGAGGAGTTGTTTCATGGCACACCATATTTCAGGCATCATTTTGCTGCTGGTTCTAGCCGTTGCTTTGGGGCGACTGGGTCCAAAGGGACTAACTTAAGCGGTTAGTTCAACTCAACCTACCTAAGGGTCGTCTCGGAGTTTTCCCTCCACTATGGAGTGTATTCTGGTGGAGGTGGGGGGGGGGACGTGGGGGGTGGGATGTGGTTTATGCCCGACCCGTCCACCACATGGATCCCCCCCATCTAGTTTCAATTCTTGCACATAGCACTCCCATGCCAAGACTTACTTACCTAGGATCTCATCGACTCCCAGGTGGTTGGGAATTTCATCTTCAGATGGTAGGTCGACGTTCCTTTAAGCTACTGAGGGTAGGCCAGCCAAGTATGGCATTGTACGACGATAGGGCTTTCACTACTATGAAGTTGACCATGGTTGAGGCCGTACAAAGGACTTTGCCCACTAGCATTGACAGGGTAATGGCACCTACTAGTTGAACCATGTCCCTAGGGAATCCTTTCAATGGCATGGGCACTGACCGCAAACGAGTGGGATCAATCCCCATCTGGGTGAAGGCATCCCAGAAGAGAATGTTAGCAAAATTTATGTTGTCGATGAGAATTCTTCAGGTGGTGAAGTTGGCGACCCGCATGGTTACCACCAAGGCGTTATCATAGGGTAAATGACCCCTTCTTCATCAGCTTCTCCGAAGGAGATGACTGGTGAATAATCGCCCTTTATCTGTTTAGCGGGCGATGATCTGTTGAATAAACTTCTTGGTATTGCCCTCCTGGCCTTATGCTTTTCGCCTGGAGGAGGTTGTACCTCCACCACCGAATCCTTCAACAATTGTTCTAATTTTGCCCAGTGAAGGGCCCTCTTGGGGTGGTGTCCGTGGGTGGCCCTGCTGTGGTCTTTGCTCTGCTGGTCTCATTCTCAGGCTTCATTCCTTCTTGGTCTATTGAATCTCTTTGCACTTCTCCTCCGCTCTCTCCTATTCCTTTCCTATCCCCCTACTTGGCCAAGGTGATACGGGGCCTTAAGCGTTCTAGCTCTTCTTTTTCCTCCTTTAGCAGAATAAAATCCACTGTGTTGTGGGTCGTGGATCGATGATAGGTGCAATAGTGGTGGTTATTGCCCCGATAGTCAGCTTCTAGGATAGCAGGTCGATCTTCATTTTGGATGCAGAGTGTGGCTCTATCGAACCATGGTCCTAGGCCCTTGTGGGGGGCACTTCTTCCCTCTTGTTGTTGTGTTGACCCCTCCTTATCTTTGTAAGGACTTTGGCCCTGCTCGATGTCTTCCATTTCCTATCTGCCTATTTGAGCTCTATTTTTCTAGGCTCGGTCAGAGCCTGGTGCATGTCTTCTGCATTGATGAAGTTTTTGGCCTGAACCATGAACTCCTGTAGTGTGGTGGAAGTTCTCCTTGCCAGCTCTACCATGAACTGGGTTCGAGGCCATACTCCCCCAAGAGCCCTGCTAAGGTAATTTTTTCGTCCTAGTGGTCTGTTGTCATGTGCTCCTTGTTGAACTTGGATAGGTTTGCCTTTAGGCTTTCATCCTCTCTTTGCTTGATGGTTATGAGGTACAATGTTAGGCACCTCCTCTTACTGACCATAACTTGTGTGAGGAAGAGACAAGCCAATTCCTCGAAGCCGTCTATGGATCTGGGTGTCAACGAGAAAGCTCTATAGGCAATCTCTCCAAGGAAACCATGTAAGCTCATGTGAGTTTTGAAAGTTTCCAGGTATTCGAGGGGGTCCCTGGTCCCATCGTACATCTCCATGATAAGAATTCAGAACTTCGGTGGTAGTGACACGACCATCACCTCTGCGCTGTAAGGCAAGCTAGTGTTGGTGAGTAGCTGGTCCACCGACAATGACGTGCCCATTTTCTTTGTCATCTCTTTGTACTTCCCCTTGAGGTTACGTAGGTCATTCTGCATGTTCCTCCTTTCCTTGTTAGCGTCAACTGCTCTTCCACCGTTCTTGGACTCAGCATGTTCATTATTGCTTGGTCCTACATCATGTTCTACTCTATTGGTGTCTACTATGAGGGTGTCATTCTCTTTCCGGAGTGCCTCCATTTCTGCAGTTGGCTTGCCCATGAGTTGCTCCAATGCCCCAAATCTCGCTTCCATATCTGTCGATTTTGCTTCTTCTTGTCCCCGAGTTGATTGAGAATGGGTTGTCATACAAAGGACACGTTAAGTCTATATGAATGTCACAGATGGTGCCACTGTTAACGTCATGTTTCATACACCTAGGCCTAGTTCCAACAACCCAAGACGAGGTATTTTTATCTGCACACAAGAGGAAGTAAAGGTGGCTTATTGGGGGCTGGGAAGCCTCCGATGCCAAAGTTAGTCGATCTTCCTACTAAGTCATGTGTGAATTTTTTAATTCAGAGAGGGACATGTGTACTCAGGGACAACTTTTATACGAGGTCTGGGGGAACATCACATACTTAGCGTTAGGGGATTTGCGTCACCGCCCACTATAGCCCAATCAAGATCTTTTAATGTGGCATAGAGCCTCGGGTGGCACCATTAATGCGACGTAGCTTCCTGAGTGGCGTCTTGCCAGTAAACAATCGGCGTGGTCATTCTCCATACTCTTTATTAGAGAATTGAAGGCCTGCCTGTGTTTCCTACCCACTTGTAGGAATAGATCTTTTTATGGCTAGATACCGTAGGGGATATCAGGGGTGACGAGTCTCATCTGTCTCTGTCGACTGGTTTTCCCATGCTACACTCCCATCTTTAGTTGGCATGACTCTTGGGTCAGGCTCCTTAAGTGGGATTAGGGCCATTCGGAAGATGAGGCTTGGGCCAGGATGGGCTAGGATTGGCCTTTGATGTCCTACACAGGCCTAACCCATGGGCCGGTAAGGAAATCTCCCTTCCAAAAATGAATCATAGAGGTACTTTGATACATAACAATGTTTTGAGACTTTTTTTCCCAGCACACACAATAGTAGTGTGTAGTATCTTATATTACATATAGATTATACAATAAATGTGCACTTGTCCAAATATGATCATGTATCTGTATAAAAAAGGATTTTACAAGGCTAAAAATATGGAATAAACTAATCATAAGGGATTGAGTTTGATTTAATTGACTTTCCATTTTCATTTTGTTTAGTTGTATGATTGTATCCTTAACAATTTTCTAACAAATAATACACGCTAAAAAAAAAAAAAAAAAAAGAACATCTTCTGAACCATTTATAAAAAAATCACAAGTCTCTACTAAGCACGTGACATGCACATTTAAAAAAAATACTAATTAGTTAAAAAAAATTCATGTACCCTTTTATTAAAAAAAATATGTGCTTCCCACATAATCATGCACGTGATACATGACAATTTTTTAAAAATTTTCTTTCAATCCGAAGAAAATTCTATCTAGATGGCAGTTTTTGTGGGTGTCACCTACCCTTTTAACGTGTATTCCATGGCTTTGAGATTGAATTCATGACTTACGGGTTCAACAGTACTTATACAATAAATGACAAAAAGATTAATATTGTAAGTATTTTGTTTGGTACAAATCGACTATTTTTATCAATAGGGCATGATGAAATTTTGCTCCAAGTGGACCACATGCTTAGCTGAAGTGACACGTGAATTAACAACTGAAATTATTTTGAGAAGTATATTATTTACAAAGGAATTATATAAAAGTAAACTCACAAAAAGACGTAGTTTAATGTCGTACATTAGATTGTAAAGTTATTTTTATCGTAAAGTAGATCTAACGGATCACATGAAACTACATCACTTTGTAGATTTACTTTTATGAGGTATCGTTTGGATAATGAGTTGAGATGAAAGTTGAATAAAATATTATTAGAACATTACTTTCTAAAATTATTATTGTTTTAAGATTTGAAAAAGTTGTATTGTTTATTATATTTTGTGTGAAAATTTGATAAAATTACAATGATGTAATCTCTTTTTATCTTTAACACTTCTCAATTATTTTAACTTAATTTGGAGTAAAACTTTATCCTTTGTCGTTCTTTATCATCACAATAGTTTGATGGAAAAAGTGTTGTCATAGATGAATGAAGGACCCTTCTAGCACTAGAAATATTTTCCATAAATAAGCATCATGTAAATGTAACTTTTAAGTTGTTGTGGATGCCAGCTTAAAATCAAAGACTTTGGTATGCCAAAGGCATGTGGTCTGATTGACATAAATTCATAACTTCTAAAATGGAGATTTTGGGTTCGAAACTCCTTCTTCCCAATTGTATCAACAAAAAAAACAAAAACAAAAACTTTGGTTGGCAAGGTCAAGCATTTAAAAGTTTTGATAATGTTTTTATTTAAATTTGTCAAATGGCTTATAATTTCATGGTAACACATTAAAAATGTGTATTCTTCTTTGAAAAAAATTTATTTATCATATATTTTCTGATCATCCTAATCTCATTATTCTATAATAAGGCAGTAGATGAAAGTTCGTATCCTTTTGTATCCTTTTCCTTTATCTTTTAATACTTTGTATTCTTTTGTAACATGGAAGTTGGTGAGATAAAAGTTTTGAGGATTAAATGAGTAATGTTATTCATCATCTTAATTTTCATTATTCTCTCATCATCTTACGATGTGGCATTAGATAATTGGAGATTATTTATTACATTCTACTTGTGAACCTATCATCTAATGCCACATCATGAAATGATGGGAGGATGATGAAAGTTGAGATGATGAATAAATTTTTTCTTTTGTATAAACTCTATGCAGACATTTTCTATAAATTCTAAATAGATATATATATATATTTACATTTTTTTACTATAAAATCTACTTTTTTACAAAGTGATTATGTAAAATTTATCTATTTGAGTTTATACAAATCATTATTGGGGATTGATTTTTTCGCCAACTATCTAGAACGTCGTACACGCACTTCGTATTTGGTTCTTGGTAGTCTTCATTGAATAGGAGAGGTGTTTAATTTATATGTTCATCATTAAATGTCTTGAACTTCTTCCCCTTAATTATTTAACGAGCCGACTTATCATTACATCACAATAAGGTGTTATGTTTGAAAAATGAGATGAATTGAAAATATCTCATCTCATATTAAAAAATTTTAGATTTTTTTTTTCAAATATCATTTAAATATAAATATTTTTTAATTTTTAATTTTTAATTTAATTATTACGTAATCATTACAATTTTTTCAACTTTCAAATAAAAGATAAAAAATAATATATTATTTTCGAATTTCAAAATAAAAATAATTTTAAATTTTATAATATTTTACTTAACTTTTTCTTTCATATTTTTTAAAATCTAAAAAAACATCTTAACTCAAAAACTTTTACAACTATTAAGAGAACTCTCTTCTATCTACAAGTTTATCGTTCTTTATGGGAAATGACCATATTCGACTTTGAATAATGCTACCAAGGATTCTCATCGATTTCTTCTATTTTTTTTTTTTTTTCACTTAATAATGAAGGAGGTAATTTTTTAATAAGTTTTTAATTTTTATTTATTTTTAAAATTTTTAAGGGATTTAAAAAATATTTTAAAAAAAGGCAAAAAAAAAACCTTCTCGGTGAGGATCCTCGATACCGGTAGCAGGACCTTCGACTTTTCATCCTGCCTGCACTAGTTTCTGGCCTTTTGGAGATGCCTTGCTCTCCTTCATGGGTTGAAGCCTTCTACGGGCCTTTGCGGCCCATTTACCTATAATAAATTAGCAGAGCTGAACTGAGCTCAGATCCATTCATGGAATAAAGGAACCCAGGCCAAACTCATCTCAGCCCGATTTAGGTGCAGATTTCTCGGTGAATTGGTCCAACTTGGGCCTAGTAATTCGGCCCGAGTATGACCCAAAACAAATCCAATTAGATCTTGGTCCAAAAAATAAAAATAAAAAATAAATAAATAACAAACGAGTTTTGCAACACAATTTTCTCTACACTCTACAATCCACATTTTTTAATATTTTTTTGAGTTTATTTTTTTTAAACTATTTCAAATTTTTTATTCATTATTCATATAATAAATATTTGATAAAATAAAAAAATAATAAAAATTAAAAAAAATGTAGTGTGTAAAAGTTGTGTAAATAATAACAAACTGTGAAGATTTTTTCATAACAAAAACAAGGGGAAAAAATATACGATGGGAAAAAAACTTTTTGTAAAGAATTTTAAATTATTTTATGAAGTAATTTTTTTAAAGAAAAATAATATTTTCAATTTTAATATGATCAAATCTCACCTAATTCATTTAAAAAAAATAGATAAATCTAAAATCTATACTAAAAAATAATTTTTAATAAGAGAACTATTTTTTTTTTTTTAAGGAATGCGTGAAGATTCCAGTTATTAAAACTGTATCTATTATTTTTTTTTAAAACTCAAAATATTTTTCAGAGTTAAACAATTAACTCTGGAAAAAGCTGGTGAGGATTAAAGCCATAAAGATAATTCACTTAATGTCATAATTATATAATTTGACATTTAATTTAAATTGTAAAAAGGAAATGGCAAAGTAAACAATCATCATTTTCTCTTTATTTTTGTTTGGTTGTTTGTGCGGATGGGTCCCACATTGTAAGAGAAGGTCTGAGTGGGATTGATGGTACAGTCACAGTACCCTCCTGATAAGCCCTGAAAATAAGACCATACAAGTCCTTTCACGTATTTATTTGGTCACCCCTGGATCACGTGTCCTACGTTGGATGGTCCGAGCAACTGTTGTTCAGTTCCTTTGATACCTTACCGCTAAGGTCTGGATTATTTTCGGAAAACATATATTCCTGCATTCTCTCATCTAATTTTATTTAATTATTATAATTTTTTTAAATTTTAATATAAAATAAAATAAATAATTTAATTTTTTTTAAATCCATCTCATCTAATCATTATAATTTTTCCAAATCTCAATACAAAATAAAATAAATAATTCAACTTTTTCAAATTTCAAAACAAAAATAATATTAAAAAATATATTTTAACAATACATTATTCAACTTTTTTACTTTAATCTCAACTCGACTTATCTCATCTACAAATGAGGCCTAATTATTTAATATCGTGTGAATTTGATTTTTTTTTTAAATGAGTAAATTTGCAATGAGTTATGTAATATACAGTTATTTTTATATGCTTCTTGTATATTTTACTAATATGATTTATAAAGTAACTATTTTATATTAAAAAAATTGACACGGTCAATCACATTAGTAAAGTGTATAAAAAAATATATAAAAGTGACTGCACATAAAATTTTTAATATAAAATTCATATGAAAATAAATTAATTTTTTAATAATATATTTCACTCTTTTTCAAAACGATTACATTTCATTTATATATTCTGTAATTGCATGTATCATTATTCATTTTGGATACTCTTTATATATAGCACTTCTCCACTAATTCTTGTTGTGTTTCAATTCTCTTGGAATTACTTCAAATAATTAGACATTAATCAATGAAATTATCATAGGTGAGAGTTGAAGTTGATGGAAATAAAGAAATTGAAAAGTTTTACTCACATCTCCAATACTATATATAAACGTGTGATTTATAATTTTTATATTTTTATTTAAACACACGTATTGTTATTGTTATGTAAATATGTATGTTTAAATAAAAGAATAAAAATAACAAATCTCGCGTTGGTGTATTATATGTGGGATAATAAGAATTATTATTTTTTAATTATTTATATTATATTTTTAATATTTTTTATGTGTGGCCACACTCTTTTTTAATCAATAGACCTAATACTCATTAAAGATCTACTGATTAAAATATTTAATTAAATTAAATATATTATAGAGTTAAATTTCCAACTCAATTTCTCTATTTTGATATCGTAAGAAATTGCTATTTGTCTTAATTAAATTGATAGAAAGATATAAAATTAATTTTATAAAATGAATTTTAAATTTAAATCAGTATTTTTTTTTTTTTTTAAATACTAATTTTAATCAAGAAAAGTTTATATTCTGAAAAGGATAAATTTAAAATTTAAAATAAACTGACAAAATAAATTTCGCACGTACACGTAGTACTTATTATTATTATTATTATTATTATTAATGAGATTAGAGTTTATGTTATTTCTTCGTTTAAAGAATTGCCATGATAAGCTTGTTTGTTCATTAATTGTTGCACCGCGACCAGGTTCTTCAAGAAATAGTTTAAAAAAACAGAAACGAGAATCTGTTCTAAGCAGTTGAATATTCTTCAACTGCCACCGTGAAAGCTCTCTATACTTCTTCCACATTTTTCAGTAATAGTTATGATGCCAGCAGCTATAAACACCACCACCCCAGGTTGCAGACCGCCTTTGTTTCCAGTGTGTTTTCCTCGTCATAACCCATGTTTTCTGGCCAACCGTGCTCTGTTTTCCGGTTTGTCCCTCGTTTCCACGCTTAACATAAGGACATTTCCATTGCCTGTACGTGCCATTGCGAATTCCAATCAGGTCATCTTCTTGAATTCCACTTTTTGTTGGATTTCTTCATTCATCTTTGCCTAACATTTGGCTGCGATTGGACTTAAATATTTATTTATTAATTTTCATCCTTCTATGTACAATATCTTTGTGTTGGGCAATTTAACTAGTGTCAGGTTTCCCCCCGATTAGGTTTACACTCCAGCAATGGAGAATCACAAAGATGGAAAAAAGTTATTTTGACTGTTTATATATGTATTTGAGGTGAAATCTAAGTATTTAGTGTAAAACTTTTGGTGCTGAGACTCAAATGTTGTCTCAGCAGTTATTATGCATTACAAAATATCGGAACATTGAGAAGGTTATGGGAATTATAATAATATTTCCTCCTTTCTTTCCAAAATCACTCTATACTTAACCACATTGGCCATTTGAAAGCTGGGAGTATTATTGCTTGCAAACTCACCTGCATCCTTTGGTGTTGCAAAATACCATGTCAACCGATTAACTATATAATTGAATATATTAATACAACTATAGGTTGTATTAGTTTCATCGTATAGGCATCTTTATTGGTTGAATATCAAGCTGAGATACAAGATACAAGAAACAAGGTTGAGGCTGGAAAAGTAATTGGGTAGCAAAATTAAAGTGAGCTTAGTGAAAATTGAGTAGTATGTGCTAGGATTATGATTGAAGCTTTCTTGTTGCAGGATGCGTACATCATTTCAAGCGTATTTCTGTTCATTCTTAGTCTTTGAAATCAATTTTGCAATCCATAATTGAAATGAATGCTTCTCTAGGAGTACTATCATTTGGCATGATTGGTATGGCATGCCCACCCATCTTGGCTTGAAGTGAAAAAGTATTTCTTGCTTTACAGGGTAACTCTGATGGAAGTAATCATAAGAAGGTTTTGAAATCAGCAAATGTATCAACCTTTGCAGAAGCATTATTCAATTTTACTGTGACTAACTTCCTTCCTATAGGTAATGTTGATCATTTTTAAGGGAGTAATAATGATCATATATTCATTATCAGTGGAAGGTGATTTCTAATGGGTTTTCCTGATATGAAGTGGGTTGGGATTTACATCATCCTCATTTAAATTCTTGCATGGTTTTGATGCTTAACGATCTCAATTTGCTCAAATAATATATTGAAGGAATTTGTGTATGTATTGGTGCTAGGCATGATTAAGTTATGGATGAGGCATATGCTATGTTTGCTACTGAAGCCTCACATTATTTTATTTTTTTTTCGCCCAGGGTGATCTCAATCGGTTTTTGTTGCTTGCCTTTGAAATCTGTGGCTTGTCTCATTTGATATATTGTATCGACTTAGTTGAACTAAAATATTCTGCAAATTTTCAGTACTTTTGGTCGAATTTCCACCTTGCCCCAACCACCAGGATTATCGTTGCCATTATTATTTCTGTATTTAAAATCATGATTGATATGTATCATTTTGTAAGTAATATATTCCTTTGAAGCTTGATTGCCTTTTTTGTCTTTAGCACTAAAATATTTGTAGAAGTTGAAGGAAATTTATCTTTTGATTCTCAAGATCCTGCTCTCTGATTCTTCTATTCTTTCTCGCAATCAGTTCACTAATCTTGTAACTTAAATTGTAGCTCTAATCAGTGGAGTAGTTTTGGGATTTTCAAATCCGACTCTTGGCTGTCTTGCACACAAATATTCATTGTCAAAATTTAGTACTTGCGGAATTTTCTTTATCTCAGGTGCGGTTCTGTTCATCATGGTTTGTATTTTTACATGTCTGTTGCTTGCCTTCCCTGAACTCCTCTTGAATATTTTAGGGCTGAAGTTACGGGGTGGGGAATTTCAAGCAGTTGCAGAAGCATGGCCAGCCGGCATATTTGGGCTGGTATGATCACAAAGTTTTTATGAGCCTTGTCTATGTTCAAGTTCTTCCCCTCAGGCCCTTTATCTAGTTCAAATATTCAGTGACATGAAAGTATTTGCAAACCCTAGTCAATTTTCTTCAGAACTTTTTTATCAATTAGGAGAATTTTTTGCCAATTATCATCTGACCAGTCTTAATTTTATCTTAACAAATATTTGAAACCATTACCCGAATTTTCATAATGTGTTCTTGTTCTGATTCTAGCTCAACTTTTCTGAGTAAGTGAAAGTATTACTAAGATTGTTTTCACTAAACTCAAATGACTTTTCTATACTGAAATTTGGCTGAATAGAGGGCCTTTCCTACACAAATTCAAGTTTGTAATGTTGCCTTTTTTAAAGCACAGCTTCTTGTTTCAATGCCTTCTTTTGTTTATTTAGTTCTCAACTTTTTTAATGTAAAATCACTTCAGCTTGAAACGGCTTGTAGTAAATTTCATTTTTTAAGTAAATAAACTTGGGACATTGAATAATATGATCTATGGTTCCCTTATTATTCTTTCAATATCTCCAAGAATTATATCTTCTGGTAAAGCAGGGACTGAGGGATTAATTGGTTTTGAGAGTACCTTAGGTTTTCAGTGGACAAAAAAAGTCATTGCTTCCATTTGATGCTCCTGATCATGAGCTAAGGTTATAAACATTCATTTTCCAACCAAATAGAAAGCTGATAGCTTGTTGCCTATATTTGTAATAAGTACTAAATCTTTAGAATTTGTATGGAGACACAATTTCTTTGAGGCCTCAAAACATTTAGCTGATAGTGGCCTGAATGCTTCTTCAGTTCTTCCCAATCATGTTGCTATTTCTAATGTCATGTGCAATTGACTGTTGTACTTGATTGTCCAGGTTTCTATTCTGTTGGTTAGCCCCTTATTCTCCAGGCTGATTTTGCAAGTTCAGTTCGCACCTCAGGAGTTTGTAACAGGCATTCTGGCTGAAAACAAAAGCCACTTTCTAGTTTTTTCTTTCTCTCTATGAACCATATAAAATAATGAACATTTAACTGAAATAGAAATTTTTTGGGCAAAGTTACTGATTGTGAAGCTTCTTGGAACAGGGTTGGCGATTTTTAGTTGTATGCCAACAACATTATCTAGTGGAGTTGCACTGACACAGGTTTCCATTTTTACTTTCCTATAGTGCTTTCAGAAAAAAATTTATTTTATAAGCTTTAGGAGGTTAAACATTCTATGACTGCAGCTTGTCGGTGGGAACTCTGCTCTTGCTCTTGCAATGACTGTGACATCTAATCTATTGGCCATTTTAACAGTAAGTTTAAACTATCTTTCCCATATGCCACCAGATTTTCTTTGCTCTCTTCATTTGTTGGTGATTCTATTTATGTGTCCTTGAAAGTTAGATACAAATGAGTATGTAATTGCAATATGTTGATCTAGATGATATCCTCAGAACTTGTTCCTGGTTATTTCGTTACAACATAAATTTTCCAGAATATATTGCTATCTGTTTTTTTAATACGTATGTACTTATATCCCTTGTTCATGTTGTTCATGTTTTTTTTATAATTGCTGGCATTGAGACATGTTATGCTGAGGAGAAATTTACTACGACTTTATCTGTATGATTTTGCTGTTATTATTCCTCTAAGCATCATTCTCTTGCCTATGCTCGAGAAAATAGATGAAAAGTAGTTCATACTTTTTCGCTAGAACTTCTACTACAAATACATATTTTCTGTGCAAGAAATTTGTGTTTGTTCTTAGATGAATTCCCATAGAATCTGCTTTCACTGCTAGAAATACAAAGATATCGGTTACTCAGATATACAGTGGATCTGCAATATTTTTCTCTTTGTATCTTTTTTGGGTTTCATTTCTGTCTTTTTGCTGGAATAGCATGATAATGTTTGTCTTACAATGCAGGTGCCATTTTGGATCTCAAATGTTTTTGCTGATGGTTTTGGTGTATCCATTCCAACAGGGGAGCTATTTTGGAGTCTTATTTTCACACTTCTGGTTCCTTTGGTTTTGGGAAAGGTTCCTTCCTTGCCTCTACCTCAAGCTATCACACTGAAGTAGGCATTATTTTGGTGCCTAACAAAATAGGATTTAATCCATCTTCTAGTTGACTCAGAAAAACCCAATCAAATAGTCACATTCACAATCTTCCCCTAACATTTGACCTGATACCTGTAAAAGTGCTGAACAAGTAAAGGAAAAGACAAGAATCTACAAACGCTTCAGGGTATTCAGTAGAAATACAGAAATACATAATACTTTCCTTTGGATCAAGAAAGTAACATCATTTAACCCTTGACACAAAATTTAATTTTAAACTTCTAATTATATGGAAATTTGTTGCACTTGATCAAGGTCTAACTGCATGGAATTTGGATTTCAGTAATTAAATGATCATCGGGGTAAACTGGCGATTACAGGAAGGCTAGTCTTTATCTGGATTTTAAGTTTTGAGAAATGATTTGTACAAGCCCCAAATAGACAAGCTCCATCAAGCTTTTGTAAAAAAGTGGACCCCACCTTGAAAATGTGTAAAACAAATCATTCTTTTTTAGTGAGACCCACTTTTTTATAAAGGGTGTACGCAGGGCTTGTCTATTTGGGGCTTGTACCTAGCATTACTCGTAAGTTTTTTATTAGATTAAAATTCTCTGTAGGATCGATCATTTTGTTTAACAATGTTATCGCAAACATCATATGTTTCAGAAGCTCAAGTCTCTTCGCAAGGGGTAAAAGAATTGAATAAACTATAAAAGGAAGCAATAGTGTGCAACAAACTAATTGTATATTATCTGTAACAAAATTTGAGAACTGTCTTACTGATATACTTGTGTTTCTTTCTTCAATACACAATTTCTCCTCTCTTTTATTTATTTATTTATTTTTTGTGGATAGCAACACATTATAATAATATAGTAGTTCTATTTGAAGGTATTTACACCACACACTATCCACGTGGCATAATTTGATTTGCAAATTCAAATTTTAAAATTTATCTTCCAAATCAAATTATACCACGTGGATGATGTGTGGTGTAAAGGCCTTCAAATAGAATTATTCATAATGATATGGTTCAACTTCACCAATTTTATCATGAGCCTTGTGGTCACTCAGTTTACAGGGTTTTTATGTGATTTTCCATTGACAGGTAGTGCGAAATATGTTGAAAGGTAAAACTTCTATTTGTCTTCATTTTTTTCCTTTGACAATTGTAACCTTTTTGGTGTACAAAAGGATGCCAAATTCCCTCTTTACCTCCTGAAAATATCTATGATGTTGTTAGACTAAAAAGGATCAGATATTTTCCTCTACTTCAAAAGGAATGTGTAATCATTTATTTGTTTAACTGTATTGAAGCATCACCTTTTATAGTAATGCACATAAATGCATTTTCAGACTTCCAAAAGGAATCTGTTGTAAATTTGTTCTGGAATTAGGCGATTATAGATGCAAAAAAAAAAAAGAGAGAAAGTGGGACAGAAATTGAAGACAGTTTAATGTTGGTCAGCAATATGCCTATGTCCACAGGACAGCTGCATAACTTTAGTATCATAAAAAATCTATCTGGGGTTACAGATGACTTGTATTTTTTGTGTATCAGTCTCAAAACTCTAACCTACCACATTGAATTTCCCAAAATACAGATGACTTGTATTTAACCTCCCCGGGCATTATATTCTATGTATAAGCCAATGGCTCCCTGACACTTAGCAGTCTGCCAGAGTCCCAAGCAAGACTTGCTGTTCTCCCAAACATTATTCCTCCCAATTGGCCATCTTCTCGACAGGACCAAAAGTCCTATTCCTCCGGAATTTCATGTATCAAATTACTCTGTCCAATCTTGGCATGGAATATGTGCCACCATCTCCAAAAGAATGATATGGCTTTGATTAGCCAGATAATGAGTGCATCTGTTGTAAAAAGAAAATAGGATACAACTCGTTATTGTTTCTTAAATATCTCTAGCTCTCATAATTTTTATTTCCCCAAAATATCTGACTATGATTGGTTTATAGGTCTGGCAACATACATTGATCAGAATCAAAGGATTTTCTCAATGATGAGTACTGTCCTTCTTAGTCTTGTAAGTATTTGATCTTCTTTTGACTTGGACTACTGGGCCTTTTCTAACTTTTCAGTAAATGATCTTTTTTTCTGTCATTTAGAGAAATGAATAAAAATAGACAGTATTATGCGCAATGGTCTGCACTGAGGTCTAACTTATCAGTGTACCTCCCTGATATTGTGAAGCCGAGACTCAAGGCTTTGTTTGCTTTTGTCACTATCGAATAGAAGATACCCTCTAAGGAAACAGGTTCCTCAGGTGAATGATATACCACCAAAGACCACACCGAGATATATAACTGAATGTAGTTAGGATAGTAAGAGTCAAGAAGAGTAAAATATCTTTGAAGTCTTTTAGAAGTCTTTACGAAGGCAACGATTTCGAAGCCTTTGCGACTTCTTTATAAAAATCAAAACTTGTTTCTTTGGAAAGGCATAATCTCAATGGACCTTTGTTGTTCGTTTGTTCATTTGCATTTTACCTTCATTCTGAATTTATCTTGGTATTCCACTAAATTTTTTCTTATGGAGGTTACTTTGTATTGCTGTAAGGATTTTGTCAATATCTTTTATAAGCTATTACTGATTCTCTCTACCTTGTTCTAGACGCCATGGATGCAAGTAAGCAAGTCAAGACCCTTGATTTTAATGTTAAAGCCAAAAGGATTTATTGAAGCTATGGGAATGGGAATGTGAGTTCTTCATATAGCAATTAGATGTTCTTTCTGGTCAATCTGTTTTTTTCTACTACAAGTTATTCTCTCTTTCACAAAAGGAATTGGAAATGAAATTAACTTACATACTTGCCATTATTTAACTTTTCCTATTTGCTCAAGAAACCTTGCCTCGCTCTAGACCAACAAATAGCTATTGGTTACCATGACATGTTTCCCTGAATATATATTGAGGGAAACATGTCAAATTTTGAACTTTTTACACCCAACTTAAGCCCTTACAATTTTTGAGGTTGACACGTTAAATGAAGGGTATTAGGAGTCTCCCTCTGCTATAGTATTTCCAGATGGCTTTCAATTAAGTTATTTTTGGTTAACAAGGCAAGATATTTGGTAAAATAAAATATCTGTATCTGACAATGATTATAATCTTCTTTTGTTTGCAGACTTGTGCATCTCACCCTTCTGGTTTTTAACGCCATTGCAGTAAAGTGCATCTCAGCCGGCTTTGGTGGTAGAGAATCCATTTTTTCCAAGAAAGAAAATTTCCGCGCTCTCTTAATAGTTTGTAGCCAGGTTGGTTGATTAGCAGTGAATGATTTTATCCATTAACTAGATTTTGCTATTCACCTACATTGTCAAATGAGTGACGAAATGGTTTCATCATGGTCGACATTTGTTGAAACAAATTTGAAAGATAGACTCAAATATGAAATACTGATCGATATCCATATATACCTATTGCTTAACCATCCTATGCATAGAGCCATCATATCAGAAGGCTCTAATCCTATCTGGGTTGACATATGCCTGAATGGATTGCCTAAAATGATCTGCCATTGTGGGTTGGTTGTTCCATACTCTCTGTTGGTCACCAGTGCAAATGCAATTTTATTCTTAGTGCATTGCAGTTAACAATGTGATTTTGTAAAATGAGTATATGGGTTTTACAAAGTCACCTTATTATGTAGAAAGCTCTGCTTATCGTTGTAGCTGTAGTGGATCAGCTCAGTGGTGTAGTTGGTGAATCAGGGCTGTTAGTTCTTCCTTGTGTTGTGGCACATATTAACCAGGTTCCTGTCATCTAACTTTTCCTCTCTCACAAGAATTTTTCCTTTTCTTTCCATTTTTCTTTCATGTTTTCCCGATTAAGCAAGTCTTTGAAAGAATGTTTTCTACTTGGGCAATGCTAGGGATCCCGTTGGGGGATCATGTTCAAGCATCTCGTTACAATTTTTTTTTTTAGTTTTTTAGTTTTTTGTAGTGATTGAGAAAATGTTGTTTAATAATATTGTGAATTTTATTCTTTTTTTTTAAAATATTTAAAAATGTTAAAAAATTGATGTGAAAAAAAAAAACAATTTTAAATATTTTTTTCACGTCATTTTTCAACACTTTCAAATATTTTTAAAAAAAGAATCAAATTCACAATATTATTAAACAACATTTTCTTAATCACTACAAAAAACTAAAAAACTTAAAAACTAAAAAAAAAAATTATAACGGAAAAAATGAACAGGATCCCTATCATTTTCCTTTCTACTTACACTATAAATTATTGGTGCAGGTCCTCATTGATTCAGTATTAGTAAACTTTTGGCTCTGGAAAGATCTGTCATACAACAAAGATTTTGAAGCATGAGCCTCCTTAGTTGATGTGCATTTTGCAAATTTGTTGTGCTTTTCAGCATTAAACTCATAATAATTTTTTAAGCCCTTGGTAAGTGTTATTTTCTTCTGTATCATGCATATCTTTAAGAAACTGAAACAAATCCTTAAAGCTGGACCATCCATGTCCAATGACTTGGATCTGTTTTAAGAAGTACATTCAGCAACTCCAAATCAATCACCAAAACTTATCCCTTTCGAACATCAACTTTGTTTGAGATTAAAAAAAAAAAATGTCAATGTTTTTAACCATAGAACTAGCAGCAGAGCATTTGTGAAATTGAAAGGTGTTCTTGTCAAATATGACACGCTTTTGATGCACATGATTTGATAGCTACCCCCTTAATCTTTGCTAGTAATTATTGCATTCGTGTGTTTCTTATAATATTTGATGCAATTTGTTATCTTTTGGATGTGATTGATCAAGTTAATATACATATATATATATAATATTGAATTAATAAGGTGCACTTACAGGAACTCTTTGTTCAGGATCTGTGCATCCTCGGGATTAGTCACAGCAAAGTTCTTGGAGGCCGAGTGTGTGTATGTATATATATATATATGTACATATATATATATATATATAAATATGATTATACTGCCATATTTGCCATTCAGCAGCCCCTAGAACTTCCAACTAAGGCTATTACAAAGCTCTATGGCAGTTTAAATAATAAATTTTCCGAACTCAATATTGTTTGGGTACAACTTAGTGTAATTATCACCGTAATTAAACCCTGTTAAACTGTTGACAATGGCGGAACTACGTAGAGAATAGATGGGGCCTCCTAAATAATATTAAAACTTCTTTTGTTAAAACAAAAAGGAAAAAAAGAAAAAATATATAAAGATTTTATATCTAGTCTCTCGAAAAGATTTTAAGAAAAACCTTTTGATCTTCTTCCGGCATCTGAAAATCCTCTTCTAACTCTATCTATGATCTTCTAGTATCCACAAAAAATATTTAAAAAAAAAAAAGTATCTATATTTTTTAAAATCCAAAAACATTTTTCAACAATGTCTAACAACATATCTCCATATTTATAGACTTTAAAATACTCAAAAAGTTTGGCAGCGTATGGATTTATTTTTAGAACTCAAAAGCCTTATATTTTTTATGTTGTCTTTATATATAAATGTTAAATGAGGCTAATTCGAATTACCTCAAGGAGCGGAATTCTCACAAGCCTGAATCTTTATTCGTTTTACAGCTCACGGCACTTTGTTGTTTGCACCTCTACGTCGCTTAGGAGGTTACTAAAGTCTCTTAAAACTTCCACGTTTCAAGATCAAGAGATCTAGATGGTTTCTTTAGGAAATTTTAGAGAGAGAAGAGTTTTTCTTTTTGTATGTTTACTTTTTCACTCTTCTTTATTTAATGTACCTAGAACTCTTATTTAAAGAGTTTTCTTATGAAAAATTAATTAACTTCTTTGAAGTTTGGTGGTAGTTGTGGCCCGTGGGGAGTTAATTAATAATCTCCTCACCTATGTGGACACAACATGGGTCATGGGGTATCCACTACCATCAATAAACACACACACACACATATATATATATATATATATAGATATTTGTAAACCCTTAAAATTTGTTATTCTTATATGATTCCATAAATCCCTATCAGTTGTTTTTTTATTTTTCTTCACAAAAAGATTATGATGTGATCTTTTGTATTATTTAAATTGAAAATTTTTATGACTAACAATCAATTTAGATAAACATTGTTTGTTACACATAAATAACAAAATATACACATATACACTTGCACAGCCATCATCATATTTATTGTGCCCTAAACTCAAATTTCTAGTCCCGCCACTGACTTTTGAGCTTGCTTATAATATCCTTTGATTTGAAATTTGATGGCACAAGTGAGCAATTCTCATTTATAGTGATTTAAATGGGAAGATTTGATATTAATAATTACTACATTCACAATTCAGGCCATGTTGTTCACAATTAACGCTTGAGTCAACTTCCAAGCCTCCATTGTATTTTCTACTATAGTCACTTGTCTGTCTGGACGGATGGTAATCAGGCTAGTTTGGTTATACAAAGTTAAAATATCTCATCTTATATAATCATTACAGCTTTTTCAAATTCTCATATAAAATATAATAAATAATTCAACTTTTTCAAATCCCAAAATAAAAATTATATTATAATAATATTTTATTCAACTTTTGATAAAACATTTCGTCTCATTTGAACTGCATAACCAAACGAGACATACTCAATTCACCATGGATTCTAAATGATATGAAGTCACACTAATTTGTCTAGACCTTGACCAAATTTACTCTAATACCATCCTATCACTAAGATCAACACTTCCGTTGCACACTCTCATTACTTCACCGAAATGAGATCTCATAAATATGTCACCACCATGTTTAATTCATTTTAAAACCTGCCAAGGCAACTCTTACAGAAGTCTGAGAAAAATAGACTTCTTGTCTCTCGAATGCATACACACTCACGTATATTTCTAGATAATCTCTTCATCCTTAGTTGTAGTCCATAGCCTTAGAATTTGCATCCATGATTGATGACCCCATACTACTTAATATCAATCAACCTAAACACAGAAAGCTGTATAAAAGAATCACCATGTAAAGGAGTAAGGATGGATGCCACAAAAAAGGTGACCTAAATAGTTTCAAAGAACTTGGAATGTATACCTTTCCCTCATTTTGTTTTGGAAAGATCAAAGAACTCAGAATGTATAAATAGTCAAGCTCATGCGGTGGAGAAAAATTGCATAGATTGAAGTTAGACATAAAGTATCAAAAGCTATGTTTCCAATTGGCGAGAGAAAAATATTCTAACAAATGAAGTCACCATCAAAACAAGTGACCCTTGAATAGTTCATCATATTTAAGTACCAAAGGTGAGGCTAACAAGCCCTCTCAGATAAATCAAGTTCAGGCTACTCTTAAGTGGTCAATACCAACAGAAGGATCTTTCAAAACAAAATGGGATGCTGCTTTGAGGGTGGAAACAGGCAGAATCGGGGTGTGTGTTATAATTAGAGATCACCAAGATTAGGTTATAAGAGTACTCAGGGCATCCAGAGATTTCATAGATAACCCCTTTGATTCAGAAGCTCACGACCTCCTACTAAAGGAGCATGGGGGGAATGCTAATTGAAGATGCACGACAACTAATGGATGCTTGCAGCCAGTGGACAGCTTCTCATGTAGAGAGGCCAACATGGCTGCTCATCACCTAGCAAAGTCTGCCCTTAATTTCTCTGTGGACTTATATGATATTGAAGAATGCCCTTTGTGCATTCAGTCAATTGTAAACCTCGAGATGTTAAAAGCTTTGTTTTAATGAGATCAATTTCATTTAAAAAAAAAAAAAAAAGGTGCGCTCTGCCAAGTAACTAACAAGGAAATTGATTTTCAGCTGAATTGATGAGATAAAAACAGAGGAGTCGAGTAACTTTGCTTACAAGGTTGGTCTTTCAAAGTTTCATTTTGACAAAACATACAAAGAGTAGAACTCTAAAAATTTCGAGAAAAGACTTAAAAAAATGTTCGTATCATAACACTAACAACTCATTGAGTTTGGAAAAGATTTGATTAAATTGGACAAGGAGGTTGACTTCCCTAAAAAAAATGAAGTAGACAAAAACGAAACAATAAGTTTTTTTCTTTTTAATTTAAAATCCAACTCCAAAAAAGTTTCCAAAAAGTTGTGGTTTTCCTTCGTATTAATTCCTAACAGAATCTCAAGGAAAAACAACTTAGAAACTTTTAAAAATTCCAAGTCACGTACGACATAGAATTTTTTGTATAATGATTAAATACAATCATTGAATAAAAAAAGATCATAATTAATTTAAAGCATGTAGAAATACTATAAAACAATATAAATACACATTGACACATAAGTTCAGACACTTTGACTTTCCTAGAAATTATTTAGACCATAACTTAGTAATAAACTATTTTGCAAAGATTTTATGGAATTATCTCGTTTGAAAAAAGAAACATTGCCTCGTTTGTTTTTGGAAATGAGATGAAATGAGTTGAGATTAAAGTTAAAAAGTTAAATAAAGTATTGTTAAAATATATTTTTTAATATTATTTTTATTTTAAAATTTGAAAAAGTTGAATTGTTTATTTTATTTTGTATTGAAATTTGGGAAAGTTGTAATTATTAGATGAAATAAGATGAGATGGATTTGAAAAATTTGAATTGTTTATTTTATTTTGTATAAATTTGAGAAAGTGTAATGATGAAATTGAGATGAGATGGAATGTTTTAGAAAACAAACAAGGCTTAAGAAGTTCGAGTGTAAAAGAGTTTGAATAGTTTGGAAGAATAAATCAATTGGCGTAAATCCAAGGGGTAACATTAGGGCCAGTTTGGATTCCAAATCCATCTCAACTCATCTTATCTAATCATTACAACTTTTACAAATTCTAGCATAAAATATAATAAACAATTTAATTTTTTCAAATTTCAAAATGATAATTATATTAAAAAATAATATTCTTACAATATTTTATTCAACTTTTAACTTTCATATAAACTCAACTCAACTCAACTCAATTCAACATCCAAACACAACCTATAAAGGATTATATTACTAGCATCGCACAACACACACTATACATATATTTTTTAATTTTTTTAATTTTAATTTTAATTTTATTCATGTTAAATTAATTGATTGTTTTACTTATTATCTATACACTACATATTTGTTGTTGGAAAAAAGAAAAAAAATTAAAAGATATGTGGTATGTGGAATATTAAGTAGAATTATTCATAAATAAAACATTCGTAGCAAAGGAATTAATTAAGCTTCTTTCCTTAAATGTTACACGTGTGATATATTAATGATCATCTCCACAATGGAGGTCTTCTCAAGCACAACTTAATCCAAGACATTCCCAGCATCTCATCTAAAATAAGCAACAGTCTCAAAAGATCCAAAACCATGCCAAGCCAACAAAATACATCTTTATTTCTTTCAACGGCCCGGCTTATTATATTGTTCATCGATCTCCTCGAAATGTGCTATCTTAATTACATGACGGGCGGTAATAAGGGGAACAACCGCGTGGAGGAGGTGGATTATTTTTCCTCGGCCTTGCGTTGCAGGGAGTATACGGTTCACCAGGTTTGTCTGGTCTGCCACATCCAGCTTCTTTTTGATCTAAGGCTGTCTGACCCGGATGTGACTGCACAACACCGAGCATTCTGCTGAATCCCGAACCCATCATAAACTCCATATCCAAGTAGTCATTAGCTATAAGGCGGCAGGAATTTTCCCCCTCCTCCTCCTCCTCCTCCTCCATGAACCCATTATTGCAGCGGAAGGGGGTGCCGTTGTTGTTGTTGTTCATTAATGTAGGAGCTGGAGCCGAAGCAGGAGGCAGAGCCATGACCAGCAGCATTATTACTAGCAGGAAGGCAAGTAGTGAGGTAACCTTGATCTTTACACTNACCCGTGTATCTTATCTTAGGATGAATGGACTTAAATCATCAGTAGCCCTCAAGTTTTGTGCACGCTAGCTAGCTTGCCCAAAGATAGGGATGGGACAAGTAGTGAAAGAAGAAAATGAGAGATATTCTATTTTTAAGCTAATGATGTGAAGACGATACCATCAACATTATTCATTTTATGCTAAGATTTGATTTATAAAAATTAAATTTTAAAATTTTCTTTCAAATGAAATTATATCATATAAGTATTTTATTAAGTATGATCTAAACATTGACTTGAAAATAGAATTTTTTATTACATATATATTCAACTCAACCTCCCTAAGCGCGAACACAATCTTTCATGAGTTTGTGCATAGCATAATTGCCTCACTCGTACGTCATAAATATAGAGCATGACCTTTGAAGCTCTTCATGAAAATTACACACACACACACATATATTTATATATATATATATTTATATATAAGCTTCAAGCAGAGTACACCACTGTATTAGAAAAAATAAAAAATCTGAAGGATTATATAAATAGTCATATTAAATCCACTAAAGATATAGCCTAACAAATTCTCTCGATAAGGCTACTTGGCCTTTTTTTTTTTTTATATATATTTTTTATACCCTTAAATATTTTTTAAAAAATTCATAGCATTATTAAAAAACATTTCCTTTATCACTAAAAAAAAGAATTTCCCAGTACCCATTGTTGGGCCTAACATTATTCTTATATAAATATCAAAATATACTTTTGTTTTCGAAATTCTAGCATAGTCACAAACGAAGAGAGAACGCCTGCACGGTCATGATGATGAGTGTTATCGTGGGCGCGCAGTAGGCAGTTGGCCTCCGGGTATGTTGCCTCATCCAGTAATAGTGCTCACGTACTAACACAAAAGAGATAACCCACTCAAGTAAGTCCGCGTGCTTCGGCCATCCATTCCACTTAGGGTTGTTTGGAAATACATCTATTTTCGGGGTTTTTTTTTTTTTAAATATTTTTATGTATTTTCTTTTTAAACATTATTCAAATATAAAATATTTTTCAATTTTATATATTCAACTTTTTTCTTTTAGTCTCAAACTCTTATATAAAACATAAAACCTTATATAACTTTTCCAAATTTAGGATGTCTTTAGATGTTGAGTTAAGCTGAACATTAGTGAGTTGAGATGATAGAGTGAGTTTTGTGAGGTCTATTTAAAATAATTTTAAATGTGTTTAGATGTTAAGATAAATTTAGATGTATTTATGAGAAGTTAAAAAAGGTTATAGGTTTCACATGTAAATAAGTGCTAAATTAAAAAAAAAAAAAAAAACTGTGGGTCTCACGTGTAAAAATGTTTTGAGTTGAGATGAGTTTAGTAATTTGAGAGTTGGGTGTTTGAATGTTAGACTTAACTTAAAATTAGACTGAACTCAGTTAAACTTAGATAAGTTTAACAACCAAATAAGGCCTAAATAAAAATTATATTCAAAATAATATAAAGAACTCACTCCACCATCTACCCTTACTATTATTTATAAAGAACTAAATTCATCTCAACTCAGTTCAACATTCAAACGGGACATTATCCAAATGGGCTATAAGTTGCACCAAATAAATTAAGGGTTTGTTTGGGATTGTGTTAGGGTCTTAAAAAATGTTTAAATAGCCTTAAAAGCTCTTTAATGATAAATTTAGATTGTTTGGATATTAAATATTAAAGTATTTTTTAATCTCAAATAAGATAAAAATTACTACGTATGAGAAAAAGTATCATTTTGAAATTTTTTCTCAAACGTGTTTTTTTTTTAATAATGCACAACATAGTTCTAATTTTAAAAAAGATTATTAATAGATGAAAATACCCCTATAACTTTTAAATAATTACAATTTTACCCTTTGATCTTATCATATATATGCACGACACTGCAATTTCTAAATGATCTTTTATGTCATTTATCTCAAAAAACACTTTTATATATTGTTTTCAAACAAATATAATATATTTAAAAATGATTTAAACATATAATTAACAAATAGTTAATAAAGTAAAAGTTATTATTTAAGTTCTACAATTATAAGCCTTAAACTAAAAGCTATATTAGCCACACGCAATCTCCAACATCCACAAAGGGTAGGATAAAGAAAAGAAAGAAGAAAAATAAAGCAGTAACGCCAAATCCTTCAAGAATTACCACTACTTCTTCAGTTAAGAATTAGAATTTTTCTCAACTCTCCCCCAGTACTATTCTTTGATCGGCTTTCAGTTAACTTGATTGAATCTTGGAATGCTTCAGCTCAATAATAAGAATATTGAATGCAAACTCGCTCGATCCACCGAGGTAACTCATGGCATCGCTCGATCTATTTTTCTCACTAGCTTGCAAAAACTCACTTACCTATCAATTATCATATTTGGGGTTGCTTTAGAAATCTTAAAAATTGATTAAATAGTTTTAAAAGCTTTTTAATAATTTAATAAAAAGATTAGTTTGTTTGGATATTACATATTAAAATGCTTTATAATCTCAAATAAGTTAAAAAACGTTTGAAGAAAAATAATAGGCGCTTTTCCAGATAATTGAAACTGTAGTTCAAATTTTAAAAAAATGTCAATAAGAAAAAATACCCATAAAATTTTCAGATAATTACAACTTTCAAACTTTTAAGGCTATAGTCATAATTTAAAAAAAAAAAAAAATCAAATGATCGTCATTTCTATCTCAGAAAATAATTTTTAAATTTGTAATTTCCAAAAGAAAATAATTTTTAAATTTGTTTTCAAACAAATGTAGTATGTTTGAAAGTACTTTAAAGATATGGTTATCAAACAGTAAATAACTTTTTAATAGTATAACTTAAGTCCTAAAGTTATAAATTATATTTTTCACCACAATCTCAAACATGTCCCCAAAATAAAAGTGTTAATTTTTGTGAAAGTTGCAATTTAGGAAAATCAAATAATTAAGTTTCCATTTCAATCTTGGCAGAATTAAGTGTCTTCCTTTCTTCGTACACTTCATAAGTATGTGTGGGGATCTATCCGAGTAAATTATTATGGGGTCAATTCTTGATGGATGTTTTCCGTTTATATGGCATTTTCCAATAGCTAGAAAATCTAATGTGGCATAAGTTTTTCCAAAATTCATGAAGTTTATGGAAAATCACTCTAACACCACGGTTATCATTTTTTAAAAATGATGGGGTGGCTAATATGTTAATCACACTTTGAAGGATTACCTTGACTCACAGGGCATTATTCAAAAGTTATCTTGTCCCGGGACTCCCGAACAAAATGGTTTGGGGAACGTCTGCATTGGCACATCGTTGAAACTGGATTGACACTGCTAGGACATTCCTCTGCCCCTTACAAATTATGGATTTCTACTTACAATACCGACGTATTTCTTATAAATAGGATGCTTCCTCCTACTTTAAATTATATGTTGTTATTTGAGCCAATTTTTAAATTTTCCTATCTTATTCGTATCTACGAGTCTTTGGGTGTGCATGCTACCCATATTTTTCACCTTTTGGAAGGTCTAAACTTGACTATAAATCCACATGATATGTGTTCCTTGGCGTCTCAACTCTAGACAAGCGGTACAGTGCTTTGACATGCACACGGGTCACCTATATGTGTCTAGAAATGTTGTATTTGACGAACTAATGTTTCCTTTGAATCTTCAACCCTTTCCCAAGACTCTTCAACTTGCGACCCTGCCCTGTGATGTTTCATGATCACCAGTTGGGCTATCCTCTGTAGACTCAGCCTTAAACAATATTACCCAATGTCCATCTTCTCCAATCTTGTCTCATGTGGATGAAGTTGCTCCATATGTATCTTAGCCCGCACCAACGCCAACTTAGACTCACCAGACATGATTACCCGGACCCAAGAAGAAGGTACACGAAGGCCAAAAGTTTAACTGATCTCCTCCCGACATCTTGTTCCAGCATGTTTTGTTGCCGATTCAATGGCTAACTCCAAGGAGCTGAAGACTTATTAATAAGCTCTTAAAGATCCAAAATGGAAGCAGGCTACGCAAGCCGAAATCAATGTTTTTCATGCCAACCATACATGGACCTTCGTTCCAAAACGTTAGACATGAACTTAGTTGGCAGCAAATGGGTCTTCAAAATTAAAATTTGTGTTTATGGATGTTAAAATATAAAATAAATAATAAAATCAACATCTTCTCATCAACTTTATAAACTTTTGAAATAAGTGATGATTTCACATAGTATCAAAGTAGAGATCCTGAGTTCGAATCTTGACTTTACACTCTACCTCATTTAATTAAATATTTTACATATTGTTGGATCACCTATTGAGGAAGAGTTTAACCCACATGTGATGGGGAATATTAAGATATAAAATAAATCATAAAATCGATATCTTTCCATGATCAACTTAATATTTTGGAACAATAAAGATTAAGCTCGACTTGTAGCTTGTGGCATCACCAAACTACATGAGCTTGACTATGACGAGACATTTAGCTAGTTGTCAAACCAAGAGACCTTCCGATTAATCTTGACATAAGCACTATCTCAAGCTTGAAGCAACTCAACGTAAGCAATGCCTTCTTGCATGGCAACTTACGAGAATGGGTTTATCTATCTCAACCACCTGGCTTTGTGGATCCCTCAGACTTGGCATATGAAATTTAGCACATATTTTCAACAAATGAACTTCCAGAAATGTACCTATGATACCTTTATGTTTTTACAAGCGCCATGGACCTGATCATGTTATTATGATTTTGATATATGTTTACAACATCGTTGTTACAAGTAGCTTGAGTTAAGGGGGAATGACGAAACAACCTTCCAGAATTCCCACAGCTCTGCTGCCAGCCTTGCTATCGTGATCCTCTCCCTCATAATTCTGGCATAACTTGATTTACCTCCAACATGTTTGCATTCCATGATTTTTGCATATATGATGTACATACAATATAATCGTTAGATTCTATAGCTAGTGGGGTAGGTAAATCTATTCATAGTTTACCTCTGTAATGTCTACACAAACCAACACAAAGTCGCATTAGAGTTTCTAGTCGAGCTCGGTCTAGATTTTCTATAGAGAAATAATATTTGTAGTCGTGAATTATACAAGCATCGTACAATTCCTTTAAAAGAATAAGTAAATACAAGACTCTCATAAAAAAAATTAATATTTTAATAGTAGACTCCACTCTTTTTAAAATGATTATGCGGCACTTACGCACTTCATAACTATACGTAGCATTACTTTTTTTTCTATAAATCAAGCGAGCTCGGCTGAATTTTAGAACTCAACTTTTATACAAGCCGAGCACACGTTGGACTCTCACATATTTGAGTTAAGTTCTAACAATCTTAACTCGCCCGAACTGAATATATACCTTCTTTTGGCAAAAAATAGATCTTACTTAATATACTTCTGTGATAGGCGAGACCAACAAGAGCGTAATCAGGCAAAACAAACAAAAAACGTAGGAAAATCAGGTAACATGAAAACTTTCGAAAACAATTAATTTCATTTCGAAGTCAAATTAAATAAATACAATGATCAATTAGTAAAAGATGTAGACTTTAGTAAAAAAGGAAAAAGTGTGATGATGTGGTGGCAATATGGCAAGCCACTAATCAGCCCACAAGTTGACAATTGGCAGCCTAAAAGAAAGTTATGATGTAGACTTTAAATGCACTGAATGGCAAGGCTAGCTAGCTAATGCCAGCTCATGCTTCAAATTTTTCTTCTCTTCCTCTCCTATCCGGCCTCTCTCTCTCTCTCTCTCTCTCTCTCTCTCTCTCTCTCTCGACCTCATTAATTTGATCATTTTCCTTCGTCTTCTCCAGCCCCTGGTCGAGATTCTCCTCTCTTTTTCTCAAATATTCTAATTTCTCTCATTATCCTTGCGCACAAACACGACTATTTAAAGCCCCAAGCTGTCACAATATCTAACTTTACCTAGTTGCAAGAGAAGGTGTTGGGAGCTCTTAACTTTACAAATTAAGTTCGTTCCTGTAAGCTCTTGATTAATGTAAAAATTTGATGTCTAGATTGCTTAATCTTTGAGTTAAATGAGATTATAAGTTAGTGGAAGTTCTTAGAGGAAATCAAATTGATGTTTCAGTTTGAGCTTAGACTTGGGGCTATGCATCTAAATTGATGAATGGAAGGAAGTTTTTGTACCAGCGGGGACAGGCCAAGCCCACTTTATCAAAACATAAGGCCCGTAACTTAGCGGTCCAGGAAACGAAGAGGAGGAAACCCAAGCCGACATAGGATGGGAAAAGCACGCAACACATTCTCAGACACGCCGCATTAAATGGTGACTTCAACATACCATTTAAAGATGAAGTTCACGACTAAGGAGGGCGTATGGGTAATTCTCGACAAATAAGTAGTGGTAAGGGAATGCTATGTGTAGGAGCTGAAGGGCAAGAATCGAAGTCAGCATGTGACGAAGTAACTGATGGCCGAGGAACTGGCTCATCTACTTGAAATCGCCCAAAGCTCAACTGAAGATCAGCCGAGCAAAGGCGCAACGGCCCGGGGTAGGGATGTATCAAGTATGGGGGATAGTCCCCTCTTTTGTTCAATAGCATCCCATGTAAAGAACAAGTTTAGTGCGATCGAGTCCACCTCCTGCTTGGTTATCTAAGCCGATGCTCCATACTTGCACCTAGGTGATTAAAGTAGGGAACACCTCCCCCAAGTATCTCAGTCTTGCCTCGCCACCCATCGCGGTCGAGTCCACCTTCCGCCTGGTTATCTAAGCCGATGCTCTGCACTTGCAACCTGATGATTCCCGAAGGGAGCAAATCTCTCAAGTGTCACAGTCTCTCCTCGCTACCCAATGTTGTCGAGCCCACCTTTTGCCTAATTACCTAAGCCAATGCTCCGCGCTTGCACCTCGACAATTATAGGAGAGAACACCTCTCCCAAGTGTCTCAATCTCTCCTTGCTACCGAGAGCGGTCGAGTCCACCTCCCGCATAGTTATCTAAGTCGATGCTATGTGCTCGCACCCAGGCAATTAATGGAGGGAACACCTCTCCCAAGTGTCTCAGTCTCTCCTCTCCACCCAACGGGGTCGAGTCCACGTCCCGCTTGGTTATCTAAACTGATGCTTTGAGCTCGCACCCTTGCAATTATAAGAGGGAACACCTCTCCATATAGGGGTGGGCTCTATAACGCCCGGGCCCAGCCCAAGTCTGCTTTTTAAATATTTTTGGCCTTATGCGTATGAAAAGCCCGATTGAGTGTTCAAGTATTTTTTGTAGGATAGACTACGGGCCTAAAATCTTTGTTTTGGCAGAATATGATTTTTCTTTGAGTTTGATAATTAGGTTAAAAATCTTTTTATGGGCCGAGAAAAGTTTTGGACAAGTTGGGTTATTTTTTAGAGTTTGAGTTGAGGCCCATAACACAGGGAAAAAGCTCGAACCTTGTACACCCTGAAATCCAATCCTTTGGGAACCAACCAACGTTTAGTTATTTTATTTTTACCCCCCACCACACACGACTCTAGCACTTCCATGCATGTACGTCTCCTCTTTCTCTAGGGTTTCTAGCTTTATAGATTTAAATAGGTATATATAGATCTGTACGTCTCTCCTTCATGAACTCGTCGCCTCCTTCAAGCCTTAGGGTTACAGCTGCCCCTGCTTTAACTTCAGCAAGCTATAGCCACCATGGAATCCCATGCACGAAAACTCAGCCAGTCCTACCTCCAGGCCAAGCACTGAAAAACAACCCCCCCCCCCCCCCCCCCCCCGC
>QEOT01005118.1:294634-322492 GCA_003123785.1 Pterocarya stenoptera | reverse complement strand
TTGGGCATGTAATCGATCTAGAATTCGCTGAGTTCCACTGACCACACGACCAATCTTCTCGAGCTGCTAGGTTTTTGCAATATTCTCCTGAGAAGGTGTTCCGTTAACACCTTTATGGGATGAGCCTGGAAATATGGCCGCATTCTCCTGACATCTGTCACTAATGCAAATGCCAACATTTCCATTTGAGGGTATTTGGTTTTAGTGCCTCTTAATTCGAGGCTCGTGTAATACACTGGCACCTGTGTTACTCACTCTTCCTTGACTATGAGCGCGGAGAAGGCGTGGGGGGATACCGCTAGATATACGTACAAGGTATCCCCTTGGTTGGGTTGCTTTAACAGTGGTGGGTTAGATAGGTATTTCTTTAGCTCCTGGACAGCCCGATCGCACTCTTCGTTTCATGGGTGTATTTTTCGTAAGACCCTAAAAAAGGGAAGACATTTGTCTGCTTGCCACAAAACGGTTCAATGCTACCACCCAGCCCTCCAACCGTTGGGCGTCATTGATGTTTTAAAGCAGCTTCATGTTCAAGATGGCGTCAGTCTTTTTAGCGTTTGCCTTGATGCCTCTTTCTGAGATAATGAAGCCTAAACAATTTCCCGAATCTATCCCAAAAGCACACTTTGCTAGGTTTAATTTCACTTTATACTTACGAAGCACAACAAAAGATTCTCTCAAGTCTTCTAGGTGTTGGGCAGGTTCTTCCATAGTCTTTCCAATCTACTGTTTAAACATCCGATTGACCAGACTTTGGTAAGGCGCCTCAACATTTTTCAGCCTAAAGGGCATCACTTAGTAACAGTAAAGACCTCTATCGATGATAAATGTTGTCTTCTCTTTATCTGCTTGGTTCATGCGAATATGATTGTACCCTGAATACACGTCCATAAAACGCAGCACTTGGTGTCCAGCTGTGGTGTCAACGATAATATCGATCGGTGGCAAGGGAAAGCTGTCCTTGATGTAGGCTTTATTTAGGTCTGTGATGTCCACACACATCCTCAACTTCCCGTTAGCTTTCTTTACTTGCACTACATTGGAGAGCCACTCTGTAGTATGTTTCTCTTATAAACCCCGCATCTAAGAGATGATCTACCTCCACAGCTATGGCTGTGCACTTCTCCGTGCTGAAAGCTCTTCTTTTTTGGCATACTTTCTTTGATGTTGGGTCAACACACAGGTTGTGCTCTATAACGGCATTTTCAATTCTTGGCATATCTTCATGACTCCAAGTGAACACGTCTACGCACTCGATCAACAGTTGTTTAATGCCTCCTTATATTCGAGGGGAGCCTTGTTCCCACCAGGGTCGTGGCATTTTGCCGATCTTGGCGTAAGGCTACGATCTCTAAAGGCTCATTTGCCTCTACCTGAATTAATTTTTTCTCATCCCTTGCTTCCATGTCCTGGTTGGCTGTGATTAATGGTGGGGGCAACGGCTTCACTTCTAAACTTTCCGCGATACACACGCCTGGTGCCCCTGCTCTAAGTTCTTGCATGTAGCATTCTCGTTCCAAACTTTGTTCTCCCTGAACCTCTACAACACCTATCTCCATTGGGAACTTCATTTTTAAGTGGTAGGTAAAAGTCACAACCTTTAGATTATTCAAAGTGGGGCATCCCAATATGGCATTGCAGGATGATAGGGCTATGACTACCAAGAAGTCCTTCATTTTTGTTGCCATATGTGAACCCTGGCCGATTGTGACTAGTAGTGTGATGCACCCATTGGTTGTACAGCCTCGCCAGAGAATCCCTGGAGGGGAGTTGGCGACAGTAATAGCCTGTCGAGGCTAATGCCCATCTTGGCAAAAGCATCTAGGGGTGAAAAACCGACCTATCGGTTCGGTTCAGTGCCGAAATAAAAATAGACCGAACTAGAACAAATGGAGGAGGAAACTGGTTGAAACCAACCGTGTAAGGGGGTAAAACCAGCCAGTTCAGTTACCAACCGGTTCACAGTCGGTTAAACGGTTTGGGTCGGTTTGGGTCACACTTTTTGGGCCGGTTTAGGCTATTCTTTTTGGGCCGTTTTAAAACCCAATTCAACCTCTCTTTGGGCTCAATATATTAATCAAGATCATCTACATTTTGGATTTTTTTTCCAGAATCTTTAAAATTAATTTTATATATTCAATTTCTTTTTAATTTTAATGTCATGTATATACTATTAGTAACTAATAACTACTACATATGTACTACTTATACTTTATAGTCTTATTATCTTATATACTAATTACTAGATAAATAAAAATAAAAATAAGAAACTCCACTAGATGTTTAATACACATTACAAACACAACCAAATTGTCTTTAGCAAGTAAGCAACAAATAACAATTGCTCTTAAATAAAATTTCACAAATCTTCATTCTTCAAGATTCCAAATAGATTCCTAATGCAGTCTTCGACTATTCAGTCATCAATAGTTATGATGAATGATACTCCTAACTTTATATAGAAAAACATCAAATAATCAATATTAATAAATTAGGATGATAAAAAAAATTAAATTAAATTATAAAAGTAAATGAATATGAAAATTGAATGAGAAAAAGACCTTACTAGATTCTACTATAAAGCTCTCAACATTATCCATGGAGTCTCGAATATCAATTGGCGTTGATGGATGTCGCAACCAATTCTGACTACAAATAAGTGCCTCAACAGTTTTCGGAGCCAACGAACTCCAAAAATGATCAAGTACACGACCTCTCATACTAAATGCTGACTCTGATGCAATCGTGGAAACAAGCATGGCTAACACGTCTCGTGCAATCCTCGTAAGTATAGGATAGTTAGGCTCATTCACTTTCCACCAATTCAACAAGTCAAAAGATTGGCTGAATGCCTCACAACCATCTGATACATACCGATCTATCTCTGTTTTGGTAGCTATAGATCCAGAGGCAGTCGATGCTAGCAACCACTCATAAAAAAGTTGACTCATGATTGTCTTCGGCATCATTTGGAAGTGCAAATGCCGGAGGGAAACATGTTCTCTGCTAGTCGAAGTAGAACCGAACGTAGCATTATACTCCGCATACATGTTTAACAATCAATGTCTCATACTCGACAATAACTCTTCAGCCCAATTCTCGTCATGAATTTTTTTCAGGTGGAAAGTAAGAATTTCCAACTTACTACGTGAATCAAGGACAAATGCAATCAACAACAACAAGTTCATCCTATCCAATGAACCCCAATACTTATCAAATTTCATTCTCATGCTTATGGTCATACTCATTAAACAGGTATTCTCACTCTCACTCAGCCTAACCAACTCTTTTTGGAGCATACAAATGTCCAAAAGACTTTTTTTGTTGTGACAAGAAAATCGACAAGTAGCATCATTAAACATCTTCATAAATTTCATAAAAACTCGCACTGTCTCCCACTCATCAACTTTAGGAGGCCCAATGTTTCCATCCTTAAAGTAAGAGAGAAAATTGTAGTCCTCACTTTTCATCCACCTCCAACATCATGTAAGTTGAATTCCATCAGGTTTACACATCAAGGCACAACATTTTTTTACAATCAATTTTCACCTTTTTTGCACATCTCTTAAACTTGTCTAATCTCATTTCTAACCATTGTAATGGCATCATCACACTCCTTAAGACCCTCATTCACGACAAGATTCAGAATATGAGCACAACATCTCATGTGTATATACTTTCCCCCAACATATTCTCCGGAAAAAAATGCCTCAAATATACTTTCTCCCAACATATTCTCCATAATCATTTGTGCTAGCATTATCAACAGTAACAGTAAATATCTTATCAATGCCCCAATGAAGGAGGCACGATTCAATATATTTTCAATAGTATCCCCTCCATGATTAGGGATTAAACAAAAATTAATGATTTTCTTTTACAATTTCCAATCACTATCAATGAAATGGGCAGTTAGACACATATAATTAAGATTTTGTACCGATATCCACGTATCGATAGTTAATGAAATCGTCATTTCCCCCTCTTTAAACAAAATTTTAAGTTTGGCCTTTTCAAATGCAAATAGTTTCCTACAATCTCTTGCAACTGTCACTCGACATGGCACTTCAAATTTAGGTTCAAGCAACCAAACCATCTTCTTAAATCCTTGCCCTTCAACAATTCTAAATGGTAATTCATCGAGGATTACCATCTCCACAAGCGCCAACATCACAGCCTCCTCATTGTATTTATGGGTTACAAGATTTCTTAACGAACTATCACTCTCTCTAAACCCCTCCGAGGATGCCTCACCTGCCAACGTTGTTTGGTATTTATCCAAAGGCCTAAGTTTATGAGGATTTTGAGGACATGAAGGTAGATGGTTTTGCATGGTTGAAGTTTCGTTCATCTTCGACTGGCAAGTGTATATCTTGCCACAATAATTACACTTGGCCTTAGGATCATCTACGGAACAACCCTCAACTTTTGTAAAATGGTCCCAAACAATTGACGGATCCTTCCACTTCCGTTTCTTAGAAAGTAGACAATTACTACAATTAGGGGCACTTAAGGCCGGGGTTTTTGGCATTTGGATCTCTCCCAAATTAATTGTTTGGGAGATCGGATCAAGATCAATTGAACTTTCCGAAGACGAAGAATCCATCCAACATGTAAAATAAACAAAGAACAAAAAAATTAACATAATTATTAATTATACAACAGCTAGTATGCAACGTGGCAAACATCACAAATCTAAGATTTTAATCTATATTTTAGATCGCTCATAAACCTCACAAATTATTTTAAGAATCAAAATAATTTTATAACAAAATTGTCAACACATTAATAATTTGAAATTTCTATTAATTTGATTTTTATCCCCTATGTTGAGTGACTTAGTCTTATAAATTAAAAACCTAATTGTACAAATTATCAAAATTTATCAAAATCAACAAATGGCAAATGCCGCACTGTCTCCCTCTGTTGATTTTTATCCCTCTGTTGTTGACAGTGCTGTGTGTGTAGTGAGTTTCGAGCAACTCACTCATGCAAATTCTCATCAACATGGTGTTCAATGTTCATCACTATACCAAACTAGAAAACCCTATAAAGTGAGGGGAATTCAAAAGTTATCACATCCCATGGTGTTATCGTCTCAACCATTCGCAATTATTTTGGGGTTCACAATTAGGTCTACAAAATATAAAAATTTAACTTAAAAAATTTAAATGTTAAAAATATGTAATTATCATTTAAAAATGAAAGCTAAAAGCATAAAGTTACTTGATTCAATCCTATAGCTCTCGGTATCATCAATAGTATCTAGTCCAATAGGCGTTGAACTGAGCTAGTTCCGTATGAAAATGAGGGCCTCCACGGTTGTCAAAGCTAATGAACTCCGATAAGCATCTAACACGTAACCTCTGGTGCTAAATGCCTACTTAAAGGCAACCATAGTGATAGGAATGGCTAGCACATCCAATGCTACTCAGGAAAGGATCGAAACTTGGTGGAATGAATCTAATGATATGAAATGTATCACTAGGTGCCTCAATATCTTCCATAAAATAATATTCAACCTCAGACTTAAACTGCATAAAATTTCTGGATGCTCGGATTTAATAAAACCTTCACATCAAAATAGTTGGAACCCTTCTATGTGTGTCATCTAAGGAAGATGTCGAGCTGGTCGACCATGATGAGCTACCACTTTGGCTTGAAGATTGACTACTGTTATTGAAATGGCTATATAAGTCATTATTATCATTCCATTCCTCAGCACTCTAATAAACTGATCAGCCTTCTCATCAACGAGGACATCCCTAATCCAAAATTTTACAATAACCAACTTATATCGGGAGTCAAGCATCATAGCAACAAATAATAATCTATTTATCTTCTCAACATCTCTCAAATATTTATTATATTTAGATTTCATCCCCATAACCATACCATTCAACAACCTGGCAGTGTAATCACAACTCTATAGCAAGTGATCATAAAATCCTGATAGCACCTCAAAGTACATGTTCGTAGTACAATATTTGGAACTAGATGTGCGCACAATTATGTCATAAAATAATTTCAAAAATTGAACACAGTACCTCATATTTTCCCAATCAACAGTTTTTGGTGCACCGAGCCTCCTTCTCCCCTATAGTCTCCAACAAGGCATATCTCAAGCTTCCACCTTTGACCTCTATCCGCTCGAATGCTCTTTGATACTTTTGTGCTATATCCAACATGCTGTATGTGGAGTTACATTAAGCGAGAACGTCCAAGCTCAACATTCAAGAAGATTGGATATCAAGTTGTTCGGCTATAGTCATAAACTTGCCAAGCCTTTGGGGGGATGCCTTCACATAGCTCACAAGGTTGCAGACGTTGGTAATTAAATCATCAACCTCCTTCAACCCTTTAGTAATTATGAGGTGGATGATATGAGCACAACATCGAACATGGATAAACTCGTTGTCATGAATTGTATCCTCTTTTACTGTTGTATTCCGCTTAAACCAATCTATCGAAGTGTCATTGGCACTGGTATTGTCGACAATGATACAAATTACTTTGGCAATCCCTCAATCCTTTATGCAGTCATTCCTCTCCTTTCCAGTGGATGATTGTGATCTTCAATTTGTTTGAACCCAATAATCGTTTTATGCAATGTCCATTCACTGTCAATGAAGTTGGTTGTAATACAAATATAGCCCAGATTCTATATGGATGTCCATGCATCTTTCAAAAATGATACTCTTTGGGCAATGGTAATAAACATCTCCTTCATCTGGGCCTTCTCCTTAGCATACCTCTTTAAACAGTCTCGCATTACCGTATATCGTGAAAGCATGAAAAATCGAGGCTTAAGATACTGCACAAATCTACGGAAGCCTTTTTCCTCAATGTTGGGAAAAGACATCTCATCCAAAATGATCATTTCTGAAATCCCTCAACAGCTTCTCACTATCTTGAGAGATTAACAGTTTCTTACTTTGTGTTCAATCAGTGGCTGTAGAAGTTTCGTAACTTAGCTTCGTCTGATCATTGACCACCAACCCCTTGCGTGTCTTATACAGTTGGCAACTCGTAAGATGTGCTATTAATACATAAGTGACTTACTTCTTCGAATGACAACCACAAAGTTGCCCACAATGGAGGCATCTTACTTGCGGGTTCCCATGTCCACAACCTTTTCTTACTAGGTCGTGGTGGTCGACCAACATCAAGATCCAACTCCTCCTCCTCATTAAGAATACCCTCATCTTCTAGATCTATAGGTACTTGACTACTTGCACAGGAAAGTTTAATCACTCTATACACATTCCTAACTCTCTCACTTTTCTCTCTCTGGTTCTCTCGCTAAAACTGTCTTCTAACTTGGGCATTGGAGGTGTCCCAGACACACCCGACTACCCCCATTTTATTCATTTTATAGGTTCAGGGCACGGTTTGAAACTAGTGGTTACTAAACACATTTTAATACATACGTGGTTGGAAGTTTTATGTATGCTATAAAGTTAATTATATATGTACATTAGGTTAGCTTTGATTTGAAGAGGAATTGAGAAGGGAAATTAAAGCAGATAGGGTTTTGGTTTGTACTTCTAATGAGGAGTATCAGCTTTAACTTGGTAAATCATGAGCATTGTTGAAGATAATGAATTGTCTTGAAGTTAATTTTAGTAGTTAATCATAATCTTATGTTAATGGAAATTAGGGTTTCAAGAAGTTAACAAAACTTAGAGATAACTCTTATAGGTTTCGGCTAGGGTAATTATTCAAAATTAAATCAAATTAAAATGTATAATTTGGTTAGTAATTAAGTGGAGGATTGATGAAAAATTTAACTTTTAGGGTGGTATAAGTTTTGACCTAGAGAGTTATTTTAGAAAAGTGAAGTCACTTTTAGGATTAATTAAATCAAATTATAATAATGAAATGTTGTTAACTACTTAGGCTTTTAGATATATTATGATAAATTAAGACCTAATTTAAGTCTAGTGAAGGGCGAAAATTAAAGTGAAATGGAAGAAAAGTAACAAAATAGGATTAAGTCTAAATAAATTAAAGTATCGGCCACTATAACCTTTAAAGGGCTAGAAATGTTTTAAAAGAAAAAAAAAATAGGCAAGAAATTGAAAACAAATGAAGCATAAAAAAATGTTTGAAAAGGGGATCAAAACTTAGTTTTTATAAAGTATAAAGACTACAATGCAAGTTATAAAAGTTTAAGATCAACAAAACTGTAAATAACCGTATGTTAACAAATAGAAAGAGTAATTTACAAAAAAAAAGGTAGGGACTTGTAAGTGAAAGTTAAGGTTTAAACTCAAGACTAGCATGAAATTGATAACTTCACAAAAAACAAGGAACTCGCATCACCATAAGCAAGGACAATCGGTAAGTGTCTCTCATTGCTTGAATGGGACTTTATGATAAAAACGATTCATATGTTTTATGGTTAATATGATATAGTATATTTTAATACCACTTAAAGGGGGAATTTCCCCTCAAACCCACGAGTTAGGCCTGTGCAAAATACTGGGGCCTGTTACAGTCCAAGCCCCATCCTCCTAAGGCCCTAGGGTTGTAGACGGAATTTGGCCCATGCAGTTTGTCAGCCATGGATAGGCGCATCGCACAGGAAATCACACCAATAGGGACAAACAAGACACGCCAACCCTGACACCCCCTAGCGATGTTTATCATTTTAAGGATCTGTGTCGGCAAAAGAACCGAAAGCATGGACAGCCCTCCATCCCTTGACATCAAACATGAAAAGCAGCAGCTTCGATCATCCATCGTCAAGGCTTCACCCGGGGAGCCACTCCACATTAATGGCGCCACCCAAGTCCTAGGTCACATTAAGGCCCCGACTGGGAGCTACAATGGAGGATGACTTGAACCCCTTGACATGGGGTACAAAATGTTACCCATAGACCACGTATAAAAGCCGGCCCTCAGGTACGAGAAACTCTCTCTAGACTTGATGACGCTCCAGCCATTACTATACACATGAAGAGACTAACTTAAGCATCAAAGGTTCCCCAGACCACCACAAGCCCATCTTCTCCCTTGTATTCAAGGGTGAAGACCCCAGTTCGAGTTGCTACAACCTTGTCCAAGCATATAAAACACAATGTTAACAGTGGCACCACCTCTAAGATCTTTCCTATAGGTGTAACGTGTCCTTTGTATGCCAGCAACGATCCATTCTCAGACAATTCGAGAACCCGAAACCTTATTGGAAGACATGAAAGCGCGTTTTGAATAAATGAAGCAGTTAATAAAAACCCTGACCACACAAGTGGAAACACTTCAAAATGAAAACGAAGCCCTACGGGTGGACACTACCAAGCTGCCCAAAGACACTGAGTCCAACCACAATGAACAGGGCAATTCGAGAGCCATGGGAGGGATAGATGTCATTGACGAAGACAAGAAGAAGATACAGTACAAGTTCGCAACCACATGGAAAAATATGAGGAGATGACTAAGAAAGTGATAGCCTCATCCTCGGTAGACCAGATACTCACCAGCACAAATCTGCCTTACAGTGCAAAGGTGATGGCCATGCCACTACCACCAAAGTTTAAGGTTCCCCAAATAAATATGTACGACGAAGCCAAGGATCCCTTGGAGCATCTGGACACCTTTAAGGCTCATATGACCCTACACAAATTCCCTGGGAAGATCGCATGGAAAGGCCTTCCCATTAACCCTGAAAGGCACGGTATAGGCATGGTTTGCGTCGCTAACACCAAAGTCAATCTACAACTTTGAGGACCTATCTCACCTTTTCATCATGCAGTTAATGGCCAGTAGGACGAGAAGACGCCTGACTGCTTACCTCCTGACCATTGAGCAACAAGAGGACAAGAGCTTAATGGCTTACCTAGCCATATTCAACAAGGAGCGCATGACCACTAATGGCCAAGATGAGAAGATCACTCTTCCCACCCTTCTGGGCTGCATAGGGCCCCAGAACCCATTTATGGCTGAGTTGGCCAAGAAGACTCCTGCCACACTATGGGGGTTCATGGACCAAGTTGACAGATCCAAAAACGCTAAACACACACTACAAGCATTGACAGCACCAAGAAAGACGAAATTGGATCAGGCCGACAGGAAAGCCAAGACATCAGCCCAATCCAAGACTGCAGACAAGGCCAAAGGAGGACACCACGACAAAGGGCGAGACGACTCCTGCCCCTCTAAGGGGGCAGGCGCCCGACATGACCGAGCCACATTGACAATATAGTAGGAGAGCAGGCCCACTACTCGGGAAGTTGACCATTGGGATGGTTGCCGTCGTTATTGCACTTACCACCATTCGAAAACTCACAATACAACTGGCTGCAAGTCATTGCAGGGATAGAGGGGGAGAACGGTGTACTTGGCTCTTCAATATCACACCGGCCGACAGGAATAATAGGAGTGGAGCAGGGGAAGGTTCGCCAAGCCAAGAAGAAGTGAGAGTCCAAATAGACGAGCATAGTGGGAATCCTAGCGAAACTGCCCTCAATTGCCACCCTCCAAAAATGTCGCCATGGACGAGATCCAAACCATAGCTGGGGGGTTCCCTAGGGGTGGGCCCACTTCCTCAAGTAGAAAATTCCATGCCATAAGGGCGCGATTCAAGGAAGTGTATTTAGCTGAACATCACTTAACCAAGCAGAGGAGGAGTAAGCCTGCACCAATCGTCACTTTTGGGGAGGCCAACGAAGAAGGGGTCCTCTATCCCCATGATGAAGCATTGGTGGTGACAATGCAGGTGGCTAACTTCACCACTAGGAGAATCTTCATCTACAATGGTAGCTCCACCGACATCCTCTTTTGGGATGCCTTCTCTAGGATGGGGATTGATCCCAACCGCTTGCAACCGATGCCCATGCCACTAAAGGGATTCACAGGGTACATGGTTCAACCAGTATGGATCATCACTCTTTCAGTCCTGGCCGAAAAGGCCCCCCATACCGCCACCACGATGACTGACTTTATAGTGATGAAGGCCCCCTCCTCATACAACACCATAATGGGGTGTCCTACACTCAACTGTCTTCAGGTGGCAACATCAACTTACCACATGAAGATAAAGTTCTCAACCCCATGGAGGTGGCCGTGATCCGCAATGAGTAAGTCTTGGCATGGGAATCCTATGTGCAAGAACTAAGGCCAACGAAAGGCGGAGTAAACGTAATAGAGCCCCTACACATACCCAACCACCTCCTCCCAAGTTGATCACAGGGGGGAAGCCAAGGACGGGCAAGCTCTTCAACGAATAAAGATAAACAAGCCATTCTCTGACAAGCTCTTCGGGCCCGTATAAGCTCAAAGACTCACAAGGGAAGGACCTGTAACACCCGTGGAACACCAAGCACCTATGAAAATACTTTTATTGAAAGTGTAAGATGTATTTCATTTTGATAATGAATAAGTTATAAATAAAATTGTGATTGTCTCCAAGGAGTATGTTTAGTCTAGTCCAAATCAATGAGGCGAGTCCAATCTAACGTACTGCTAGACCTCCATCAAGTTCACAAGTCTCCAGGGCAAGTCCAATCTGACGTACTACTCGACCCCTCTCACGCATGCAAGGGTCAACAAGGCAACTCTAGTCTAACGTATTGCTCAACCTCCACCGAATTTGCAACTCTCCAGGGTGATTTCAGTCTAACATACTGCTCAACCTCCATCAAGTTTACAAGTTTTAGGGTGAATTCAGGCTAACGCACTGCTTGACCCCCGCTCGGGCTTGCCAAGACCAATGAGGCAAGTCCAGTCTAATGTACTACTCGACCACCATCAAGTTTATAGGTTTTAGGGAGATTCAGGCTAACGCATTGCTCGACCCCTCTTGCACCTCTGAGGACCAACAAGGCGAGTCTAGTCTAAGGCATTGCTAGACCTCCATCAAGTTTATAGATTTTAAGGCAAGTTCAGTCTAACGCACTGCTCGACCTCCATCAATTTTATAGGTGTTAAGACGAGTTTAGTCTATCGCACTACTCAACCCCCCTCGCACCTGCAAGGGTTAATGAGGCAAGTCCAGTCTAACACACTGCTCGACCTCCATCAAGTTTACTAGTTTACCTGGAGGGTCCATCCAGTTTACCAGTCTTACAAGTTGACAAGTTTACGGGGTAAAGTTTGTGGGGTGAGTCTAGGCTTACTAACTGCTCAACCTCCCTAACGTAGTTTGATCATCTTGCATCTAGGTTCGATTGTTTATTTTGATTGATCTGAGTTGCTCTCAACACCGTTACACTCCCNGGTTCGATTGTTTATTTTGATTGATCTGAGTTGCTCTCAACACCGTTACACTCCCCAACAGAGAAAGTAAAGAAAAAGGAGCAAGGGTAGAGAGGAAGAGATGGAGTTCGAGAAGAAGAAGAAGAAGTTAATTATTAACGTATATATGTGGTACAAAGAGTGCAATCTTATAAAAAGANCCAACAGAGAAAGTAAAGAAAAAGGAGCAAGGGTAGAGAGGAAGAGATGGAGTTCGAGAAGAAGAAGAAGAAGTTAATTATTAACGTATATATGTGGTACAAAGAGCGCAATCTTATAAAAAGAAAAAAAAAACACACAAATCAAATCAACAACAAGAAAAGGCAGTGGAAGAAATAAAAGGGCAATAAGGGCTTTCTCAAACCTAAACTCTGCTTGTGGAACCTCATTCCCTCCAACATCATGAGCCTCATTAACCATCTCCCCGAGGCCAACCCTAGGATCAAACCCCACTCGATTTCTGAGAAAACAACGTCAAACTCACCTTCTCCTCTTGCTATCGGCTGCTGAGGGGCTTCCCCTACCACTGCTTCAACCTCAGTCTCCTGCGGGATCGCAGCAAAGACTGTGGTGGTAGTAGTGGAGGTCAACAGGACCTCAGCCTCAAGAGAGACCACCAAAGCCTCATTGGCTTCCGCTACCACATCCAAGACCTCAACCTCAGGCAAAACCACCAGAACCTCTTGGAACCCCTTGGAGTGGCATGAAAAGCATTCTTGGGCACCATAACTAGACAGAGAATAGAGTCGAAATACGAAACCATAAGAAGAGGGGGAAAAGAGCAAGAAAATGAGATTCAAGGGAGCGAGAAGAAATTAAAAACAGATAGACTTAGGGTTAAATAGATGTTCATGACCTTTGAAGATACCCAAATAGCAAGGCAGCACGTGCTACAGGGGGAGAGTGGGCAAACACGTATCCTGTGATACGCACTGCACGATGCAATGTGGGAAAGAAACTGTCAAACATTACCCAAGGAGAGTGAGCCAAATAGGTGCATTCCAAAGCAACATGGCTTGTCAGAGGCACGCCATTAGGATACCTCACGAATGAAGAAATTCCCACTGAACTTGTTTAGTAGGAATTGACAGGGTAGCTAAAATGGAGAATTTCCCCTCGAACCCACGAGTTAGGCCTGCACAAAATACCAGGGCCCTTTTCGGTCTAGGCCTTATCCTCCTACAACCCTAGGGTTGTAGAAGGAATTTGGCCCATGCAGTTTGTCAGTCACGGATAAGTGCATCGCACTGGAAATCACATCGATAGGGATAGAGAAGACACACTGACCCTGACACCCCCAAGCGACATTCAACATTTAAGGATCTGCGCCAGTAAGAGAATGAGAAGCATGGACAGCCCTCCATCCCTTGACGTCGAACATGAAAAGCGATATCTTCGATCATCCACAGTCAAGGCTTTGCCCAAGGAGCCATGCTGCATTAATAGCACCACCCAGGTCCTCCATCTCATTAAAGGCCCCGACATGGGGTATGAAATGTTCCCCAAAGACCACGTATAAAATTCGACCCCCAAATATGAGAAACTCTTTCTGAATTTCTAACCTTTACACACATGAAGGGACTAACTTAAGCATCGAAGGTTCTCCCATGTGTTCACAATTGAAAACCCCAACTCAAGTTGCTAGGACCTTGTCTAGGCATATGTTAACTACCACATTAATGCTTTTGTCAATGGAATCTGTTTTAGTACTATATATCATGAACATTTGTAAAATATCTTGTTATGAATGGATGAGTAAATGAAACAATAATAACCTTGTGACTGGGAAATGAAAGAATCCTAGTAGAATTCTTCCGGCCATTTCTAGAGAGAGCACAATTGGAAATGGCAATCCACAACTACGAAAGTTAAGGATCCTAGCAAGACTTCTTGACCATCACGCGGGTGGCTTGATCTTGGTCACCCACTGATTAATGGCTACCACAACGTGGCCATGTCTAGGCAACCCACGTGGTGGTTGAGATCTAGCCACCCTCTAATGTCCAAAACTGGCCACCGGCGGACCACTATGGGTGGACTAAGTTTTCTTTTCTTTTTTTTCCAACAGTGTGTAAAAATATAAAAATAATTTTATTGCAAAAATATGTTTCTTACTTTTGAAAACATTTAGTTAAATACTTCAATTTTTAAAATTAAATTGATAACTAGCCATCTTTGATTGGGCAGGTACTATTATCATTTGATTTGGAAAAGGAATTTCAAATTTTGAATCTTACAAATCGAATCTTACCATTTAAGCGATGTGGATGATGTGTTTTACACACCGACTTGATAATAGAATAAATCTTATTATTTATGATAATATACCAAAGCTGTGCCAGAATGGAATATTGCTTAAAGCAAACTCAAAGCACAAGTGATCTATTACTTACAAAATTGCACAAGGTTCCTAAATCCAAATATCACATAGCATAAGAGGTGTCCAAGCAGAATTTCCTTAAAAGTATGAATCATAAGTATCTATAAGGGAAAATAATTTTCAAACTATAGTGAGAATCATTTTTGTATTAAAGTTCATTACATTATGTTTATTATTTAGTTTCATCTAAAGTATGACCAATTAATTATAATGAAAACTTTCTGTAAAGCATAATATACATGTTAAGGAACACAGTAGAGAAATAGATCAAAGTTCAAAGTCGTGATGGATTTTTACGTAGTTCAAACATATTACACCACCATTTCAAAATAAAAGTGACCCAAAATTTGAGAAAAACTAAAATTTATTGAGGTTGAATTATATTAGAATATCTTGTAATTTGAGAGAAGGAACTAAGGGGATAAATAGTATACATGAGACTTGAGAGGAAGAAATGATTGAGAAAGTATACATAATATCTAATTAAGAAGGTTTGAATTTAAATTAAACTGCAAAATTCCCATCATAATTATTAATATCATTAAAAAAAACTACCAAATCTCCATGATCAAAATTCAATAATCTTACGATCCAAAATGAACATACAGGACGTAATATATATATATATAAATTCTATTATCAAGCCGGTGTAGATAACACACCTAATAAAGTTGTGCTTGCTTGTCATAATTTAATTTGAAAGATAAATTTTAAAATTTGAATTTTACAAATCAAATATTACCACTTAAGTGATGTGAATAGTATCCTCTATTATATCGTAAATTCTACTGTTAAGAAAAATCGGAAAATTCGAGAATTGCACCGAACCGAGATTCGGTGTAAAATTGGTTCAATCCGATACCGATTCTAATTTTGCTTATTATAACACCGGATCAGACTAAATCGAACCGGACGTGTTTATATGTAGGTATTAAGTTTTGCATTCAATCTGTATACTTACGGATTTCCTTTAATATATTATTATTAATATTAACTATTTAAAGATGCATTAATTCTTAGAGGGACCTGGAGACACTGCATGCATTCAATTGACTATTCCTATAACTTTTTATCGATAAAGAAAAAAAGGGTACGTAAAAGATCATGTATAGTTAATTTGGAACAGACACCCCCCTCATGCTTAATATTTTAACGAATAACATTGGCTTTCCAAATACTGTGCATGTAGATATATATCATGCACTGGTTATTAGTACAAAGTTTTTCAACGTCTTCTTGCAGCTGTCTCCCTCTGGGCATTGAAGAAGAGTGCAGCCACAGGAAGGCCAAGTTCATTCTCTTCTGCAAACTTTCGAGTGTTAAAGAAGTCCCTTGGAGGTGGGACTGTGATCTTGACTGTCTCTCTGCGTTTCTGCTTGAATAGGAGGAACACAAACCTGTGGNCTCTCTCTCTCTCTCTCTCTCTCTCTCTCTCTCTCTCTCTCTCTCTCTCTCTCTCTCTCTCTCTCTCTCTCTCTCAAAAATGAGGAGATCAAATATTACCAAATGTTGCATTTGTTGTGCCTGGGATGTCCGTCACGATCCTGCAACATAATTAATCAAGTTAAAAGAATAGTAGTAAAATGCATGAAAAATCAAAGAATTCTGAAATCTTTGGTTGTGAAGATAGTTATGGTGGATATTTCCAAACTGACAAATCATACCTAGAAATAATACTTTTCCTAATAAATTAGCCTAGGATTCTTCTTTTCAAGGGGTCTTTTTCTTTTCATTAAAACCGAAAAATTAGCAGCTAGCTAGCGAGTTTTCCTTTTCATATCTCTGGAGGGGAGGTGTAATTTGTAGGATAATACCAGTGTAAGTGCTCCCTCAGGTATGGATCGCTGGGACCAGGAACATCTGGGTCTGTCATGATCTGCATGCAGCCATAGAAAAGAAAACTCAATATCCATAGAACAGACAGATATCAGTGAGAAGAAGAAGGAAACATCCAAATTAGGGTATATATAATCTATATATATACATATACACAACCATACCAGCGTGAAAAATGATCTCAAATCACCTCCATCAACCTCAACCAAAGGTTTCATGGATACTATCGAAGGAAAGAGCTCGTGCCCATTATATACTTGCTTTTTGCTGTTGTACGTCACAGTCATTCTCACACTTGGAGAGAAAGAGTCAACAACATCTCCGATAATCCCTCCTATTACAAGAGGATCTGACATATTTGCCATATCAATGAAAGAGAAGCTTGGGCCGGAAAGACAGATCAGAGAGAGTGGCCGTCAAGGGTTCTATTCAGATGCGCGCAACAGTACTCGAGCTTTTTCTGCAAATGTTTCTTATGGGGTTTTGAAATGGAAACCTCATATTTATAATGGAAAGTCCAATGATCAAGTTGAGTAGAGTAGTTCAGAGAAGTCAAGGAAGCTAGCGTGGCTAGCTTAAAAAGACCTTCTTTATAATTAGAGCGGTGCTACTCTTGCATATCATATACCAGAAAGAAATCATAAGGAATTTTACTGATAATAGATAAATTTCAAAGATCATCGTCGAGTTTAAATTTTATTCCATCAAAAGATCATCCTCGAGTTTAATTTGATCGGAGGGAAATCCTAAATTAATATTTTCTTTTCTTTTCTTTTTATAATAGTCTCTAACAAACTACAAAAATTTTAAAAAAAGTTATCTTATAAAATGATTTGTAGATATATATTTCTTGTATATAATTTTATAACATATAATTATTATTTTTTATATATTCACGTGTAAAAAACATATTTTTTACAATCACACGTTACCACACTTTATGAAGAGCTCCCCAAAGACCAAATCCTCCCGGTAATAATATAATGGGCAAAGCGTTTCAGCTAAAGTACTTGTCTGGCAGATGTCCAGTCATCACAGTACTAAATAGGAGGGCACGAGTTTGAGATTGAAAATAATCAACATTTGTCAATCGAAGGTGACAGGCGATACCTGGGCCTGAAAATGTGACAAACTTTAAAGTAAAATATAGTGCATCTCCATAATTTGAGCACGCATTCGATTACTATCAAGATTTGGCCTTGAACTTTGAGCAATGAATCCTTTATATATATACATATATATATATATATATATAATATGAGAAGTGGCATAGACGTCTCAAATAGATTCAATTAAAGTATATTCACTATAAAAAAAATTACTTATTTATAACTAATTAATTTCAACAAAATAACTATTTTCAATTCAAATTAGTAGCAAATAGTTTTTTAATTGCAATAAATTAATCACAAAAGCATGTTTTTCTTATAGTGATTAATAAACTGACATGATTTTGTATGATACATTAAATCTATTTTACAATAAAAATAATTTTATAATCTAATAACATATATATTCTTGTATTATACCACATCGATTTGTAATATTACTTTTATATGTGAAATGTTTTTGTGGTAAAAGCATGAGAACTCATGTATAGAAATGAGATTCTCTTTACAAAAATAATTGAGAAATATATTATTATTGGGTAAAAGTAAGAAAAAAAAAAGTTAAAATGTAGTCCTGCTTTTTACTTCTTAAATGGCTATTTGTTTAAAATAATAATAATAATTAGTCACAAGCTAGGTTTTCTGATTATTTTTGTTTAAAATTATCTTATAAAAAGCTGACTGCCACATATCCAAAAAAAAAACAAGTTACAAATTAAAACATAATAAAATATACAAAAATAACTTTAAGAAAAATTAAAAATCAAATTATTAATTTCAGGGTAATTAGGATGCATGGTTGGTAAAACTCATCCCCACAAAAGGATCCTCCATCTGCATGCATGCTATATATCTACAAGGATTCCTCATTCGTTGTGTATGGATGTGGGAGCTAGGGTTTCTGATTAGAATGTGCAAGTCTCATATTTTTCTTTTAAAAAAATGATTAAGTATAAGACCTATATAAAAAAAATATATATTTTTTAATATTAAATCTTACTTTTTTTTAAAGAGTGTACACGAATTGAAAACTATATATTTAACATTACTCTTAATTAATATACAATATTTTGTATATATAAAAGAACCAAAGAATAATATGAATTCTTCAAGTATATTTTTATTTTGTACCCTGTGACCAATGCCAGTCTCCCAATGTCATCCTGCACGAGGAATGCCTTGTGCAGTCGACACGTTTAACAAACTATATATGTGAAAGAGTAGTGTAGCCTGCTAGGTTGTCATTTGGTATTTTTTTTATTATAATTTTATATAATTTTTTAAAAATATAATTTTTTTTAATAAATAAATAAATATTTATTAAAGGATGGCGGTGGAGAAGTATCATTATTCTATCCGAAAAGAGAGGAATTCAAAGGCAAAATATTAGGAAAAAAAACGAAAGAATAAAGGAAAGATAGATTTGATGTACAGAATTGATTGGATGCTGTGTCTCTCTCTCTCTCTCCAGGTACATGATGTGTCGTCGTTTTATTGCTGAATTCAAAGTAGAAAGACTGACTTCTTCGAATCCAGTGGTAAAAGGAAACCATAAAGCAACCATGCAGAACAAAAAGAGAGACCTTCGCGCCGAGGGATTTTCTCTCTCTCTCTTAATTCTCTCTCGCATGTGATCAGTGTGCTGTTTGGGCCAGTGCTTGAAAATGATGAAGATCGACGTGGGATTCCACTAATCAATGAGTTCTCATTTTCTGGAGATTTTTTTTCTTTTTACAAGTTGAAGAACAGACAGACAGAGAAGTTTAGGTGCATGTCGACCACATCTACGAGTCTATGCTGGACGGAATTAGGATATGGTGCGTGGGGCCGATTGGCAGTATTGTAGAGGTAAACAATAATTAATATTTAAAATAATAAAATATGTCATCAATATTTAATATTAATTATATAAAATTGTTATCTATAGATAAATTAAATTATTAAAACCACCCATTTAAATCTCTCACTTGAATTCTATCGGACTCAACTGAATAATAAAAATTAAAATAGAAATAGTCATGTAAGATTTTTTGAAGCAAATAATCAAAATTAAATAAACAAAGATAAACTTTTTTATTAAATCTAAGATTGGATATTATTATAAGTCTCTATAATATATATAGAAAAAGTTATGTAAGATTTGTTCCATTCACTCTTAATTATTAACTCGATGGTAATATATATACTTACTAACAAAACTAATCCAAACAAGTTAGCTAATTAGTAGAAGATTTGAAAGAAAAAATATAAATAAATAAGAAAAATGAGGTTATAAATTTACCAAATAAGTTATAAAAAGAGACCAAGATATTTTCTTGCCTCTTATGAGATGTTAAAAAAAAATATGAGATTTTATTAATGAAAAAATTATTAAAAACTAAAAGAAAACTAGGCAACTAAGTATTAAATGAGATTTTTGTAAATGTTTTGGAGGGAGGAGAAATTATTTTTATATTAGGATATCTTTAAAAAAACCATATACTAAAACATATTTTTAAATTTTTTTTTTTGGGGGGTGGGGCGATTGCTGCCCCAACCATTAACGTAGGTCCACCCCTGGTCTATGGCATGCATTCCCAAGCTAAAAAAGACTCATGGACATTTATATTTCAGGTAAAGATCGAATAAATTCCTGAGATAGATGATGGGGTATAGAAGCAGCTATCTAATACGTACCTAACTGTAAGGGGGACCTTTTTGGAAAGTGGCCAAAGCCCAAAGATACCAAGCCACGGAGACCCAAAGTAGGCTGAGAGCCCAAACCGGGAAGCCGCGTACCGAGCCCATGACCACATTGCCCATCTGGGAGGGCCTTAGCACCGAGCTCGGCCCAATCAAGGAGCCCACCATAAGGCAGTGATCGCCTAGGACCTCAGTGGACTACCAACCTTGCCATAGGGTACATAGCAAACAACTGTCATTGGGTGCAGGCGGCTAGGCATGTCCAATCGTGGGCACGCCAGGCCAGAGACATGCCGCATTCAATGCATGTCAGGGAACCTAGCACGCAATGAAGTGCTGCCAAAGGTACCGTAGGATGGCTCAACCATGACCTGACACACTGCCATGACAGGAGGGTCGTAGCAGATCTAATCCGAGCACGACCTCATATCCCACGATCTCCCTCGACAGTTTGAGATGGGACCTGACACACTGCCATAGTAGGAGGGTGGTGGTAGGTCTAACCCGAGCACGGCTTGACACCCCATAATTTCCCTCAGCAATTGGGTCCAAATCATGTATAAATAACAGTCATCCCTCACACGGGAAGACTCTCTGAACCATTTACTATATTCTTACTCATTTCGCACTCTTCATCATCCAACTACTGTCTACTAACTTTCATATCGGAGTGCCCCGGACATCATCGCTCTTCTCCCTCTTAGCTGCAAGTCCAGTGAGTTTGGTTGTTGTGGTGCTACTCGGGCTGTGAAACACGACATCAACAGTGGCGTCGTCTGTGGGATATTTTCCATAAAAGTGTGTACTTCACATGCCAGCAGCGACACGGTCTCAAACTACTCGTTGAGAGGAGAACCAGAGCGAAGCAATGGAGGCAAGACTCGCTAGAATGAAGGAGACAATAAGGAAGCTGATGGAGGAAATTGGGACGCTCCGCCAGGAGAACATGACGCTCAGGTAGACCAACGAGGAGTTGGTAGGAGGGGGAGAACCTAGTGGAAACGAACATGTGGAGTCACAACGAGTCCCCACGAACACCACAACATAGGAGAAAAGGCGCAAGATGCACCTCGAACTCCAAGAGCTCGGGGATAAATATGCAGAAATGGCTAAGCAAATGGGCACACCATCCACCGTAGACCAGCTACTCGTCAACACCGGCCTCCCATACTATGCGGGAGTTATGGCGGTACCACTCCTGTCCAAGTTCAAGGTTCCCCAAATGGAAGTGTATGACGGGTCCAAGGATCCACTGGAGCACCTGGAGACGTTCAAGGCCATATGACGTTGCACGGCTCCCCTTGAGATATCGCCTGTCGAGCCTTCCCACTGACACTGAAAGGAGCCGCCCAAGCTTGGTTCGGGTCTCTGTCGCCTAGGACCGTAGATAGCTTTGATGAGCTAGCTCGCCTCTTCATGACACAGTTCATGGCGAGCCGAAAGATGAGGCTTCCGGCTGCTTACCTCCTTACAGCTATACAATGAAACGATGAAAGTTTGAAGTCATATCTCTCATGGTTCAATCGGGAACACATGACCACCGATAACCAACATGAGAAGATCACCTTGACAGCCCTTCTGGGGGGAATCTGGCCTAGGAATCTATTTATGGCTAAAATAGCGCGGAAAACCCTAACCATTTTGAGGGAGTTTATGGACCAGGTAGATGGATTCATCAATGGTGAAGACACCCTTGAGGCCCTACAATTGTCCGAGATGGAGCAAGCAGACCAGAAGGTGGTTGGACAACGGGGAGGTCATGGCCGCAAAGGGAGAAAAAAAGGAGTACTAGATACTAAGAGAAAGGGAGAAGAACCGACCCGGCCACGTGGGATGCCCCATGTCCACACTAGTTTGGCAGTAGAAGGAGATCGGCAACCAAGCCCGCTAAGAAAGTCGCACGAAGATAGAGAAAGCCATCAATATGTGAGTACCACATGACCAACCGACATAGCGCCAGAGGTTGCTATGCCTTGAAAAGTAAAAGGGAGGAAGACCAACCCAATCAAAGGCACCAGTTGAGGACTGGGAAGACAAGCTAGACATTGTTCAACCAATGGGATCATCACCCTATCCGTCTTGGAAGGGAAGGCACCCAGGACGGCTGCGACCATGACCGATTTCTTGGTCGTCAAAACCCCATCCTCGTACAATGCATTACTGGGGCGTCCCACCCTGAACAACTTGAGGGTGGTGACTTCCACCTACAACCTCGAAATGAAGTTCGTTACCAACTTGGGAATGGACGAAGTTCGTGGCGAGTAGGCCTGGCTCGGGAGTGCTACGCTCGAGAGTTGAGGCACAAGGTCAAAGTAGTCGCGGCAGTTGAAAGAGCTGGAGAGACCCTCGAGCCAGGTCCACCACCAGCCCTGGCTGAATGGGATGAAGAAGTTCAAGACGAGCAAGCACTTCGGCAGGCTGAACCCAATGAGCCCTTGGATCTAGTTTCAGTCGACCAGTAGATACCGGAGGGCATGGTCCATGTCAGGACTAAGCTAGACCTGAAGCTAAAAGAGACGTTAAAATATCTTCTTATCGAACACCAAGACGTTTTTGCTTGGAGCCACGAGGAGATGTCCAGGACAGACAACTCCATCATCGAGCATCGGCTCTGCATCGACCCAAAGGCTCGAAAAGTCAAGCAGAAATTATGAAACTTTAGTGCCAAGAAGTACACAGTGATAGCTGAGGAGGTGGACCATCTCCTAGCGGCGGGTTTCATCCTGGAAGTTCACTACCCGGAATGGCTCTCCAATGTGGTCTTGGTGAAGAAGGCCAACGGAAAATGGACGATGTGCATCGACTTCACCAACCTGAATAATGCTTGCCCGAAGGACAGCTTCCTGTTGCCACGCATCGACCTAATCGTGGATTCAACGGCAGGACATCCCCTTCTCAACTTCTTGGACGCCTATTCAAGGTACAACCAGATTAGGATGAATCTGGATGACAAAGAGAAGATCGCGTTCGTTATGAATCAAGGGCTCTACTGCTACAAAGTTATGTCATTCGGCCTCAAGAATGCTGGGGCCACTTACCAACGGCTGGTTAACCGGATGTTCAAGAAGCAAATCGGACAGAATATGGAAGTGTACGTGGATAACTTGCTAGTAAAGAGCAAGGAGCCTGGGCAGCATCTGGCAGATCTTAAGAAGCCTTCTCTGTCCTCAGAGGTACCAGATGAAGCTCAACTCATTGAAGTGCGCGTTCGGGGTGGAGTAGGGAAAGTTCCTAGGGTTCATGGTCTCCGAAAGGGAGATTGAAGCGAACACCAAAAAAGTGGAAGCAGTAATGAGGATGCCCTCCCCGCACAACCTTGATGAAGTCCAAAGGCTGGCTGGTTGGGTGGTAGCCTTGAACCGCTTCATCGCTGGATCAACTGACTGGTGTCTCCCCTACTTCAAAGTTCTAAGGAAGGCCCAAGAGTGAGATGTAACCTACGAAGAAGCCTTCGCCGACCTAAAGAAGTACTTGAGCCACCCCTCCCTACTAAGCCAAAGAAAACCAGAAGAGGATCTAACTGTACCTACCTCGCACGCCGTGTCAGCATTGCTAGTCTGAGAAATGGAGGAATGGCAGCGGCCCCGTCTACTACATGAGTCAGGCCTTCAACGGAGTCGAAGTTAGGTATCTAAGGACTGAAATGTTGGTGTTCGCCCTGGTCGTCGTCGCAAGAGGATTAAGGCCATACTTTCAGGCCCACTCAATGAAAGTGCTCACTGACTTTCCCTTCAAGAAGGTCTTGTAGAAACCAGACACCTCGGGACGACTCGCCAAGTGAGCAATCAAGCTCAACATATTTGATATGGAATATTTATCCCGGGCTGCAATCAAAGGACAGGTATTGGCAAACTTCACTGCAGAGTTCACTAGCTTCCTTTAAGAAGTCCCGATAACACCCCAAGAAAAGCCCTGGCAGGTCTACGTAGATGGCTCTTCCTACAAGGTTGGCGGGGGTGTGGAGGTGCATATAGTGATCGAACAAGGGGAGGAGCACAACTATGCGGTCAAGCTCGCCTTCACAACAACCAATAATAAAGCCGAGTATGAGGCGCTCTTGATTGGAATGTCAGTCACTAGGTTGGTCGGAGTAGAGGAGATAGAAGTGAGGGTTGACTTCAAGTGGTCGTCAGCCAGGTGTTGGGTCAATTCGCCAAGAAAGGAAAAAGGCTGAAGAAGTACCTCTAAATCGTCTACAATGAGCGCGACCACTTCCGCTACTTCCACATCTAACAAGTCCCAAGAAGAGAGAATCAGAAGGTAGACTGGTTGGCTAAGGCCACATCGGGGACAGGAAAAACTCCACCTCCCGGAACACACAGTGGTCTAAACGGTCGACACCCCCTCCATCAGTGGCAAGGTGTCTATCACCGCCCCAGCGTCCCCAAAGTGGGCAGCGGCTCGATCACCTTATTGGAAGGGGTCCTGTACAAGAGAGGCTTCCCCGAGCCACTCCTCAGATGCCTTTTGCCCAACAAAGTGTAGTACGTGTTGGCAGAAATCCACGAATAGGTCTGTGGAAGCGACTTGGGAAGAAGGGCACTAGCCGCAAGGGTAACCTGAGCCGGATACTACTGGCCCCATTCCTTTAAGGATGCGGAGGATTTCACAAAGAAATGCCCAAAGTGTCAAGAGCACGGGCCAGTGCCTCATGTAACACCCTGCTCCTTCCTTCCTTCTTCTGAGGTAAGCAATTACGTCTGATGTGACAACTTGCTCCTCCCCTTTAGTGTCTAAGAGTCCCGTTATGTGTGCCAGATTCCGATGGCATGCTTTCAAAGATACTACGTGATTTCTAAAGTTAGCCTTGTGTTTTAAAGTTGTGTATTTTAAATAGAAGGTTCCTATTATTATTTAACTAAGAATATTTTAAATAACTCAATTATAATATCTTTGAAGAGCTCCAAAAATATTATAATTGTGGGAATCATTTTATATAAATGATTCCAGTTATTTAAAATATTATGTGATCTAAATAATGATGGAATTCTTAATTAATTTAATAGTTTTACTCTTTTAAATATTTTAAGTAAGACTTCATTATTTTATAAATGATGAAGGAATATTATTTTAAATAACATTCTATCATTATTCCTCTCAGTGCTTTTAATTAAATAAACGTCTACATATTTTTAAATCAGTGTTTAAGGGTCACCGTTAGATCATTTTTATAGACCCCCAGACGTTGGATTTTAGTATAAAACCCCAGCCCTCTCTCTTTCTCCCTCACTTTTTCCTCCCATTTCTCTCTCCTCCCTCTCGGCTTGCACTGCACGATACAGCCCCCTTCTCTCGCCCAAAGTGCTCCAGCCCTCAACCTGGCGCCGTCATGCGCCGGTAAGCCTCACAACCATTCTCCCTCGCCCACGCTAGCCCTCCTCTCCCTCGGCCATGCACAGCCTGAACGGGCTTGATGGCTATTACACCGCCGTGCACCGTCTTCCGGCACCACCACCACCATGGCAGCTTCCTCTGCCACCGACCGGCCTCCTCCAGCGAGCCCCGCCTCCATCTTCTCGCCAACAGCCCCCCATGCACGAGCACAGCAAACCCATGCACGAGTTCACTGTGCAGCCCTCTAGCGCCACCGTGCGCGGCCATCTCAGCCAACAGACACCACCATGAGACTCCTCAGGTCTCCCCCTTCCTCCTCTCATGAACCCACAGCCAGATGTTCCCTCCTCCACCTCCCTGTGTCTCCCTCTCTCAGGCACGGGTTAAGCCCGATCCACCACCGTGCGCAGCAACCCACGACAAGTGACCACCACCTTCAGCCTCCTCAGGCCACCATGAAGCCAACCGGACCACCCACGGCCCCACACTCTCTCTCACTCTCCCATGGCACCTATTCCCTCACAGTGCACGGCCAGCCTCCTTTCACCACCACGGACCACCGTGCCGACCACCACCAAGCCTCTACGGCTCTACCAGCAGTTTTCCTAAGTCTAACCCAAGCCTAAACCACCACTTTATGTGGTGGGTAATCACTGCACGTGACTGACCGCCACTGTACACGGCAGGATCCGCCGCGATACGCTCCCTTTCTAGCACCATCAAGGCCACCTTAGGCCCTTCCAAGACCACACCTAGCTATCCAAATGCCTAGACAGTCACTGTACGCGGTGTAGCCACCCAGTACATTCCTCCAGCGTTATCGCTGTAACGGTCAACGAGCGACGCACGGGTTATCCCGTCAACGGTATAAATCTCTATCCCTCGTTATTTATATTAGATGTTAGATGCTAGCTAGTTGACTAAATTGTGGACTATGCTACTAGTATTATAGGGTTCGCTGTGTAGTGGTGATGTGACGTGCTGTGGTGAAGTGTTGGGCGTAGTTAGGAAGAGTGTGTTGTGTAGTGTTGTAGACTGTGCTGTGAAGTGTGGTGGTAGTGTATATGCGGTAGTAGTGGCGTAGCCTAGTGCCGTGAATGGAGTACGTGAGGAGTGTACTCCATGTGGTGAGAGGATGCATCGTATGGCGTGTATGCCATAGCGGTGACGTGGGGTAGTGCTGTGAATGGGGTATACAAGAAGTATGCTCCATGTGGTGAGACGATGCACCGTATGGCGTGTATGCCATAGAGGTGACGTAGCGTAATATCGTGAATAATGTTGGAAAATGATGCACAGTACGGCATGTGTGCCGTATTAGTGATATGGCGGAGCGTCATGTATGAAATACGCGAGGAGTGTACTCCATAGGGAGAGACGATGTACCGTATGGCATGTATGCCATAACGGTGACGTGGCGTAGTGCCGTGAATGGAGTACACGAGGAGTATACTCCATATGGAGAGACGATACACTGTATGGCGTGTATGCCATAACGGTGACGTGGAGTAGTGTTGTGAAAGGAGTACACGTGGAGTGTACTCCATGTGGTGGAACGGCACACTATATGGCGTGTATGCTATAACGGTGACATGGTGTAGTGCCGTGAATGGAGTACACGTGGAGTGTACTCTATGTGGTAGAGTGACGCACCATATGGCGTGTGTGCCATAATGGTGATGTGGCGTAGTTCTGTGAAGGGAGTACACGTGGAGTGTACTCCATTGTAGTGGAGTGATACACCATATAGCGTGTGCCATAGTGGTGATGTGGCGTAGTTCTATAAAATGAGTACACGTGGAGTGTACTCCATTGTAGTGGAGTGATATATCATATGGCGTGTGTCATAATGGTGATGTGGAGTAGTTCTGTGAAGGGAGTACACGTGTAGTGTACTCCATTGTAGTGGAGTGACGCACCATATGGTATGTGTGCTATAGTGGTGATGTGGCATAGTCTTGTGAAGGAAGTACACGTGAAGTGTACTCCATTGTAGTGGAGTGACGTACCATATGGCTTGTGTGCCATAGTGGTGATGTGGCATAGTCCTATGAAGGGAGTACATGAGGAGTGTACTCCATGAGGTGCAGCGATACACCGTATGGTGTGTCAAGAAGATAATGGCGATTGCGTAGTTAATGGGCAAAGAGTTTGATGTATGGTGTCGGAAACTGTGGACAGTGTCTCGAAGGGTGTGAGATATGACCTACAGTCCAAGGCGATGGGTGTCGCCTCATAGTCGGCCTATAGCCAGGAGTAAGTGCGAAGTGGTTAGAAGAGTAT
>QEOT01005118.1:271809-287218 GCA_003123785.1 Pterocarya stenoptera | reverse complement strand
TTTTTGGGGGGGGGGGGGAACCTACCTGGGCAAAAAAGGGTCTAGCTCATAAACTTATAGGTTGTGATCATTTACAAGGTGTCACTTCATTCTCTATAGATGAAGGATGTAACTCATAAATTTTAAAATTCTATTTTCCTATTATTTTCAGTCACATACATAATTTTTTAAATTTTGTAGAGAAACTCTAAAGGAAAACTTTCGAAATGCTATATGCAATTGGTGACTAATTTGTTGTATCCTGGAGGTGAGTTGCATGTAACCCATTAGCAAGCTCTTTCGAGTATCACCTTAAAGATAGTATACTACACGCCTCACAATCCTATTTATTTGTTTTTTTATTATTGTATCCACTCAACTTTCTTCAATACCTTTTCTTTGATGAGCATGCCATTGCAAAACTCTCTTAGAGTCAGTCCAATGAGTTGTGGTTGGACTCTGCATAAATTGGCATGGTTGATCTATAGAGAAGGCAATGTAAAGTTGGAGTGAGTGTACAATATTGCGAAGAGTCAACCAGTTGTCTATACTTAGAGGCGTTTTCAAGAGGATCACCATAATGTTGAGGTAGGTTTGCCCCAATAAGCCCAAAGGGTTAGTTTTTCACCAGTAGGCATTTTTCATAGGATCACCGTCAACTAAATATTTATCCTGAGATAGATGCACCACTTGTTTGTGCAGTGAACTTGAATGCCAAGGACGAGGTGGAGTGACCCGAGATTTTTCATAGTAAAAGTTTGCTGCAAACGAGCTATAAGTTGAGATATGGCACTTGAATTGTTCCCTATCACTATTATATCAAGAACATAAATTAAAATCAAGATAGTAACATTGGTTTGATGAGAACGTTGGATTACGTGAAGCTGAGATCGAGAAGAGTAGCATCTAACTTGTTCAACCAAGATCATAGAGCTTGGTTTAGTCCATAGATGGCCTTGGATAGTTTGCAAACATTATTGGGATGATCTTCGTCAATGAAGCCTACTGGTTGTTCCATGAAGGCTTCTTCTTCGAATGTGCCATGGAGAAAACCATTGAAAACATCTAGTTACTTAAGAGGCCAATAAAAATGGAGTGCAATTGCCATTATGGTTCAACTGGTGGAAGATTTTATCACAGGGTTAAAGGTCTCGGTGTAATCAATCGCTCTTGTTGTTCAAAGCCCTTGGCCTCCTATTTGGCCTTGAATTGATCAAAAGAGCCATGAAATCGTTATTTAACATTGAAGGACTGATATTTTATTAGAAAGATGTGAACAAAGAGTCTGCGTGTGGTTTGGTTGTATGGTAGAGATTCCTCTTGCATAGCTTGGTGCCAATGGGCCCTAAAAGAAGGTGATTGGTGCCAAGCCCACTTTGTGTATTTATAGGTCCAATAAAACCTTTCACAACTACAGATAATATTGAAGGTAACAAAAGTTGTTTATTACGACATATTGACATCAAGTGTCCTTTTTCTTCACATTTTTAACGATAACCATCATTTGCATAATAGTTTTGAATAAAAAAGCATGTTATCATGATCCAATGAACCCTTTTACAGTTACACATAATATTGCCGGTAACAAAAGTCTTTTGTTACATTGAAAAAGAAAATTGGCTTTTACAGTTATAGATAATACTAATGGTAACAAAGGTTGTTTATTACATCATCTTGACATCAGTAGCCCTAAACCCACTTTTATTTTTTTCTCTCATTTTTTCTGGGCGTAGACCCCCCACCTACCTCCATGCTGTCCTTCCCTATTCATGCCACCCGGCTCCCCACCATTCCTACCACCACACGGTGCAGGTAAGCCTCACTGTCTCTCCATCCTTCACACACACACACACACACACACACACTCTCTCTCTCTCTCTCTAGTGGACCTCATTGGGTCGGTTATGATACTGAGGTGACACATTAGCAAATTAGGCAAATATTAAAATAACTAGGGTAGCCTTTATTTATTGCGCAACACTTTTTTTTTATTTATTAAAGAGCCAGTAGCCACATGTCCATTAGTAGCCCCGTCCCAAATTTATTAATCAACCCTCACTTTTGGCGGAGGAAAACCTTGGTTACAACTGCATGCCTTGGATGTTACTAGTCATATTTCTGGGAGATAACACTTCTTCCATAAATCAAACCAAAAAACAAAACCCAAGCATGAAAAATTACAAACCCATCCCAACACAAAAAATCAAAAAATACAACAAGGAACCAACTAATAAACCAAAAACACTCATACTCTAAAATAAGATATACCCATTTTTTCAACCCGTGTAATACCTTTGAGATGCCTTGGTAAGTCTAAATGCCCTTCATAAATAATATTTTTACCCAACTCTCCTTCTCTAGCCAAAAAATCAACCGCACTATTAACTTCCCTATATTGATGGATGACCACAAAGTTACAAGCCTGAAGCTCCTCCTTTAACTCTTCCCAATAATCCCAAAGGTACCATACTGTACAACCTCCTTTCCGGAACCAATCTACCACAATACGAGAGTCGGATTCAATAAGGATATTAAAAAATCTTGATTGTTTGCATAGACGAATACCTGCTAACATAGCCTTTAACTCTGCCTCATTATTCATTCCGTTTCCAAAAGAAGTTGAAAAAGCCGCCATTACCTCTCCATTATTATCACGAACAATGCCCCCACCACTTGAATTACCTAGATTTCCACGGCAGCTCCCATCACAATTTAATTTCACCCAACCCGCAGGAGGTCTATTCCAAGTGATAATTTTTGCAACTCTCTGTCTCAAACTTGGACGTTCTACATGAAATTCTTCTACTATTTTTACATCTTGTCTTGATAGCTTTCGGCTTGACCTGAGGAAAGATCTTGAAAATTCAATGGACCATATCCTAGTGCATTTAGAGGGGGATGAATAGGTAATTTCCATCTAGTTCAAAGTTTCTATTTATTAATTCAAATTAACATTAAATAAAATCAACAAAAGCATGCATAAAAAATCAACACAACAATTTTTATAACGAAGTGGAAAATTATAATCTATGACCCCTGCAATGCTATACTCTACTTGAAGATGGCTCCATACACAAGGTTCTATTACATATAAATTATACAATACATATAAGATCCATCTGTATAGATATCATCATCTACATCCAGGAAGGCCATGTGCTTTATAAAAAGCTTGTATAGTTTGGGGAGAGGCTTTCCACAATTCACTTGAGGTAAAGTAGTTCTCTAATATCCTTATTTCTCAAGTGAGCTTTCAACTATGCTTGGAGGGGCTAGAAGGTAAAAGGCTGGGGTCTAGGTTGTAATTCAATAACCTATTATCCTACCTCTTATGATTAAGGTTTTATATCCCTTTTCTCCTCCTCACTTCAAAATTTGCTTGATGCCAAAAGCATAGGGTGACTCATTCTATTCCCTTTGAGGTCAGGCAGGTGAAGCGTATTGCTTAGGAGGGCACATTAGGCCTGTCTTACAAGACACTTGAAGTAACGAAATCTAGCTTGTAACATTAAGTGTGACCCACTAGATCTCTATACCTCAACAACTTCGGAAAGAACATTTGGCCAACTCGTCCACATCAATGGACTTACCAACAAATAACATGAACATGAAATGATAGAGCTATGTTTATAAGGAAAGAAATTTCATAAAGTTTCAACTGATCTCCTTAAGGTTTTCTTCTAATAATACAATGAAAATAGATGTTGTGGCCTCACTCTAACCCTTAAATCCTGCATAATAAAATGTAAATACCTAGAGTTTGTGTAAGTCACTTAAAAAGTTCAACAGAACTTAACTTGCTAATTGCACAATTTTTGCTCGAGCCAAAGGAGATGGAATAGATTGTTGCACGCATAATATTAACCTTATTGAGCCTAATGTGTTTCATATTGGCCAATTGGAGGAATGTTAAAATTTAATGTCCCACATGACATGACGCGTATGCCACTATTAGACTTCTAATAACTTAAGGTTTTCTAATCCTAATTTTTTTAGAACACAGTTAAATAAGAGAAGTTGTTTCCTATAAAAATTCCTACTTTGATGGGAAGTGGAGTTGCAATTATAGAAGGAAATTGGTCCTCTCTCTAGCCATAAGTTTGTGTATTCTAAAGATCAAAGGGTTAAGTGAGAGAAAATGTTTTCTAGTGTGTACATTGTTTTCTAATCAAGTGTAGAGAACAATCATGACTATGGATTTAGGTATGTTCTTTATAAATGTTTTGGTATTGTGAGAATTATAATAGTCAAGATCTATAATAGCCCGCCCAAATGGGCTAAAACAGAGTCAAAACAAAGACTCTATTTTGGTCACAAAACGCCACACTCAATGTAAAATGGCATTTTTTTTAGAGGTTAAAATAGCGTCGTTTTACGTGGTTTTGGCTTATTTCCCTTAAGGCGCCCCCCGCCCCCCCGACGGACCTTCAGACTTCACGATTCTTCATCTCTAACCCAAGTCGCACAAACCCTAACCACTAGTGCACGAACCTTAGCCTCAGCCCATGGTCGGTGTTCACCTAGCCCATCACCTTTCTCTTCTCTCTCCCATCATCTCTCTCTCTTATAGGAGACGAAGTAAGCCCCTCTCTTTTCTCATGTCGCCTATCTATCTCTCTTCTCCCATCGCCTCTCAGCTCTTTTTGTCTCTATCTCTCTTTTGTTTTAATGTTTTATTTTCTCTAAAAATTCTACAGTGTCTGGAGGCTATCGAAGCTGCAAAGTCTCCTTGAAATTTTTCCCGTCGCCTCTCTTTGTCTCTCTCTCAATATCACGAAATCAGAGTGAGTTTTTTTGAAATTATGCATTCTTTCTATTTATTTGATTTCGAAGTGCAAATGGAAAATGGATTGATGGGTTGATCTATTGGTTGTGAATTTGTGTAATCTGGCTGTGAATCTATGTAATTTTGTGTAAAATCATATGGTTGTGAATCAATGTAATTCTAATCATCACCCACATCAACCCATGGCACTTAACGAACTGGTGGATCTGGGTTTAGTTGAATCAGTTATGTGCCTTTGATTGATTTCCAAAACTCTGAAGCCTTACACCCCCCAATGGTTGAATTGTCATGAAGAATTGCTGATTCACATAGTTTATCTACTACCTAAAAGATCATTTCCAAGAGATCTACTCGAGACTACTATAATTGTCTTGCATTTCAAATCTACTAGAGAAGGGGTAGAATAATTTATATAAGCGGCATGCATGCTGTTTGTGATTACTAATAGGACGCGTCATTCATCTGGTGTTTTTCACGTATCAGTTTTTTGCAGAGTCCATTCTTAGATTAGGGTAACAATGTGGGATTTGGGACATTAACTAGTACTACACTAGAGGAGTTGAAGGTTTAATTAAACACTCACTCAGGCATAGCACAACTTTAGGGCACCTCACTTGTATCTGGGCACATGCACATTTGCAGCTTGTGTCCCGTCAATTGAACTTTTCCTTGCCGTAATTTCTTTGATTTGATCAATTCTTATTATTTTATTTAGAAAATGTTTATATAACAATATCAATCAATCTTGAACTCTTTATTTTAGAAAATGATAATTGATATAACTATGAATGAATAGTAACACGAAATTACCAAATTACTTTTTGTGGGGATGTTTTGAATGATTAACCTGAACATGTGGGGCTGTTTTAGTGATTTACAATAAAAAGAAGCCCAATTTAAATTAGTATTTATTTTTTTGGGTTGTCTTAACTGTACGATTTTATTTATGTTGTGTTCTTGTTCTTAAATCATGAATTATGAAGGCACAAACACTCCCACGTTCACCTCTGCATCTTGTCCAAAAGAACCAGTATCACAATAGCCTATTGAGGCTCCCAAAATCGAAGAGTCTAGTACACCATTAGACTCTTCGGTAGGCACTGCTCCTACCATTTGTTCTACCCCCCTCCCTCCACCAGGTAGTAGAAACCCCAATAATAAGTCTAAGATATGAGATCACTTCACAAAAGTGTCTGATTGTTATCCCGAAAAACCTATAAGTACTTGTAACTATAGTGGAAGGTAATGAAAATGTCATCCCAAAAAGTAAGGCACTTTGGTCATGAGAGCACACATCCACCTATGCTCTAAAAATTGTAAGAGTAAATTGAACAAAGGTTAATAGTTCTTGGTCTTTGAGGCAAGAGTTGAAGGAGGGGAAGAGCAGAAGACACTAGGGATGACCAAGTATAATGAGAAAAAAATTAGGACTGCCCTTGCTAGGATGGTGATAGTGAATGAGTTATCCTTTAGGGTTGTTGAGGACCAAGGGTTTTGGGACTACACTAAATCCCTTAATCCTAGGTTTCCTTTTCCTTCTCCACTTATGGTAATGAGAGATTGTATGAGACTATTCTTGAGAAAGATGTATAGTTTGAAGAAAATATTTTTGATAACCAAACAAAAAGTGTGTTTGACTACCAACATTGGGACTTCTATCCAAAATATTAATTACATGTGTGTCACGGCTCACTTTAATAATAGTAGTTAGAAGTTGCATAAGCGGATAATTTGTTTTACTCGGATTAGCGATCACAAGGGACAACAATTGGGAGGGAGTTGGATGAGTGTATGCTTGACTGAGGCATTGAAAAAATTCTTACAATTATTGTGGATAATTCTACCTTTAATGATTCCTCTATTGATTGGTCGAGAAGAAAGGAAAGAGGAAGTGATGAGTGTGTTGTGGATCACAAGTTTATTTGCATGAGGTGTATTGCACACATTTTAAACCTTGTTGTGAGTGAATGTTTGAAAGATGTTGATAACTAAATCATAAGGGTCCAAAATTTGATTAAGTACGTGAAGTCTTCTCTCTAAAGACTTGCCACTTTCAAATCTTGTGTTGATAGGTCAAAAGTTTTATGTTCTAGTTTCTTATGTCTTGACATGCCTAATAGACAAAAGTCGACTTATATTATGTTGGACATGGCTAAGAAGTATAAAAAAGCCTTCCACCTCCTGCATGATGAGGATCCATTCTCATGAGTTTATTTATCTGAGGATTGGCTTGAGAAAAAGGGTCTAGGAGCTCCTGGGTCTGATGATTGGGAGACCATAAGAAATTTTACAAAGTTTCTTCATGTATTTTATAATGTCATCTTGCATATTTTTGATACACTATATGTCACATCATATCTGTATTTCCTAAAGCTTATTAATATTCAAGCAAATCTGAATAATTTTTGTTACAATAGTAATCGAGGCTTGAGTTTAATGGCTTTTAGAATGAAAATAAAGTATGATAAATATTGTGGTGATTTTCAAAAGATAAACCGGTTGTTGTTTATTGTTGTCATTCTTGATTCATGGTACAAATTGATTACTCAAGTATATTAGTTCAACCAAGTATTGGGCGGTGAGAGGGGTGAGGAATTTGTTGCATCAAGAGGGATATGGAGTTTTTGTATGAACAATATCTTACGTTTGGTGTCGGGTGTGCAAGTGGATTTAAGTCAACTACATCTCACACTCATAATGAGGGTAGTACATCAATGGGGAGTAGCTATACAATTGATCCCTTGGCCTTTTTGAGAAACTTCCATAAAAAGCGAAAATCAGCAACCTTGATAGATTGTAAGTTGGAGTTAGAACAATATTTGTTGGAGGTTGTTAAGGTTTCAAAGGAGAGTTTTGACCTTTTAATTTGAAGGAGGGTCAGCTGCACCAACTCCAATAACAAGAGATATTTTGGTCATTCTGATCATCACTGTAACATCTAAGTTAGCATTTAGCACAGGAGGCTGTGTCCTAGATCCGTTTCAGTGTTCTTTGGCTCCTAGAACTGTAGAGGCTCTTGTGTGTGCACAAAACTGATTGAACTTCATTCCTATATGCTTCAGTCAAAATTATTCGGATGCAATTGATGATGCGGACATCTATAAGTTTGACTCAGGTAATGTATTTAAAGATTTTTTTTTTTGTTATGTATCTTGATTTGGTCATTTTGTGATACTAAATTCTTATATTTTAACATCTTATGTAGAATTAACCACCAGTATGGCGAGTTTACTACATGAAGATGATTGAAGTTTGAAGTGCCTTTGTGAAATTGTAACTGTTGTTTGTTCAATTTTGTTTCATTATTTTTATAAATTTATGTAGACCTATTTTATTTCCTTCCTAATGTTGTCATCTTTTTTTCAGGCACAACTTGGAATGGCACTAAGAATTTGGAATTGGTTCATTTGTTGTTGTTGTTGGGAACAATTAATTTTGTTGTTGTTGGGTTTCTATTGTTGTTGGAATGGAAACTTAGAAAATGTTTATTGTTGTAGTTGGATGAAAATAACATTATGATGTATGATGGATGTGGATTGTTAATGTAAAAATGAGTGTGTTGGCATATTCTTGTGAAAACCTTTGTAAAATTGTATTGTAACAAGTATTGAAGTGTGTCAAAGTAAAAAGGAGGTCAAGTGAGCTCAACACGGCTCGAGCAGAATGCATACAGGAAGTTTGCTCGACATGCGCTCGAGTGAAACTCAAGCAGAGAGTTTGCTCGACATACTGCTCGAGCGAAGCTCATACAGAGAGTTCGCTCGACGTGTGCTCAACACAATGCTCGAGTGGAAGACGAACAGAGAATTCGCTCGACAGACGCTCGACATATGGCTCTAGTAGAACTCATCCAGAGAGTTTGCTCAACATGTGCTTAACAGAGCGCTCAAGCAAAGTTCATCCAGAGAGTTCGCTCGACACAAGCTCGACATAGTGCTCGAGCGGAAGTTTATCCCAAGAGTTCGCTCGACATGCGCTGGACATAACACTCAAGTGATTGCTGAAGTACATTGTGAACTCGACCCTCACTCGACACGTTGCTTGAGCCAATATTCAGAAAACCTAATTTTTCCTAGAGTTTGAGCGCCTAATTTCTTGGCAGGTATAAATAGAACATTTTGTTCTGCCTTTTAGCAGATGTGAGAGAGCCAAAATAGAGCCTCTTTCCAAGAGCACTTGAGAGAAACTCTCCCCCACATTTAAAGTTGAATATCTCTTGAAAAATATACATCCACCATATCACACTCAAGATCAAACACAGTTGAGTCATTTGGAGTGGACATGTTTATTGGCCGAAAGATTTTTGGAGCTGTTGTTGCTGTAAAGATCGAGAGGTTCATGGTTGTTTCCATTGGAGTGGACATGTTCGTTGGCTAGAAAGTTTCAGGATCGGTTGTTGCTGCAGAGATCCAGAGGTTCTCGTGGAACACTATAGAAAGTTCGGAGTTCCGGCATACTACATTCGTGTAGAGATTGAGTGGATCATTCGTGGTGTTGCAGGCAAAATTTATAAATTACAAAGGTTTTGTGAGTGTTTCTAAATTGGTTGTAACAAATTAAAGTTTCTATAGTGGATTTGAGGTGGTGACTTATACCAAGGGTGGTTTTAGATTTTGAAGACGTTTTTCAAATGAGTTTTCACTTCGTGACCAAATCTCTATGTTGATTATTTGTGTGATTTGTTTCATTGATTAATTGTTTACTTGTCAATATTTTTTAATAGACCATAAAAATCGTTTTACACCTATTCACCCTCCTCTAGGTGTTGTGTTGGATAGAATCACTACTTTTTCATGGATGATGGATGATGGGTTTATTAGATCATTTGGGAGGTTGGTTGTAATGAGAACAATTTTAGTGTTGGCTTCTATTAATTTTTGAGTGAATTATTTTTATGTTTTAGTTTTGGCTTGTAAGTTGCAGTAAAGCAGTAGTATTTAGTTGTAGTGTTATGTTTTGTTATGGATTATGTTGGAGTAGATGCTTAATGGGACTTGTAGTGGAGCAGCCGACAGATCCTATACATGAACAATGGGACTTTCTTTTTAATTTTTTTCTAATTATTTTAAGCATGTTACTCGTTTTTGTTTAGTTGTAGTTTTGGTTATGTTTTTAGTAAAATTCACTAAATTATTTAGTTTAGATTGTAATTTTGAAAAAATTGAAATTTGAAAGTCTACACAAAAATTTCTTTTTAAAAAGTGAGTCAAATATAAAGTTAAAAAAAGGCCCAAATCCAATTATGCTCCAATAAGTCAGAGTTGGAGTTGGAGTAGAGGATGCACATTTCGGAGTCAGAGTTGGAGGTTGGATTCGATCTCTGACAAAGACGGATCTAGAGTCAGAGGGAGGGCATATCGACTCCGACTTGGTTGGTGCTCAGCCCTAGTGACAATGTTTGGTTCTCATTTGTACAAAAGTTTTTTCAAAATATTTTAAGACTAAGATAAAACTAATCCTTGTGGTTTTCCTCAAAATCAAATTGCTCCCTATATAATTTTTAGTTGAATACGTTACTCCTCGTGATTTAAAAATTGATCAAAAGTCCTTAGGTAAAAATAATTAGTTAGTAAAAACCTTTAATTATATTGATGTCACAAGACGTACACTTGGCACGCCGCGTGTTAAAAATATAAGAAATAAAAATATTAAAATATATTGTAAAACTTGAAAAACATGTTAAAAATAATTAATAAAAAAATAAAAACAATAGTTAAATTTTAAAAATAAATTTACAAGTTTGAAAAACATGGAACAAGTTGAAATACATAAAAAATGAAAAACATAAACATTTAAAAGAAGAGTCCTGCTACTGTATGGATAATTGGTACCGATAAGCACATTTTTGTTTTTATTTTTATTTATTTTTTAAACATCATGGCTGGTGATCGTACGACCAGTGCTCACTCGTAGGGGCAGCCTGCGCAGTGGAGGCTGTTGTGTTTCATGTGGGAGCTGGGTGCTCGTGCCGTCAAGGCTTGAGATGCCGATGCTTGAGGTGGGCGTGACGTCCGGGGTCACACCAGTACTTGTGGTTCTGTAGTTTAGTTGATAGTTAGTAGTTGTTTAGTTATTTATAGTTTTTGTAGTTGTTATGTAAATTTTAAGTTTTAAATAATATAGAAATAGGCGATTGGATTTAGTATCCATAGCCGTGTCCCATACTCTTCCTCCCTGGGAGGATAGAGGGGGCCTTCAAGTTCTGTTTTACAGAACGCTTTCTCTGATAGGAGAGAGTTTCTAGTGAAGTTAAGACAATGTCCACCACAAAGTGTTTTGTGTGTGGGGAAGCTCCAGAGCTTAGGTGTAGTTTGACTTATAGTCTGGATTATTCCATGTATTGATAAGTCACATTTGTAACTTCAAATCTTTAATGAAACGAGTCTGTTTCCCTCAAAAAAAAAAAAAGAAAAACAAGAAATTAAAAAAACAAAGTGAAGAGAAAGGATGGGGCCCATTCCAGTCACCAGCCAAGCCATTGTCACTCATGTTCATGCCACCGCGGAGTGACTCGCAGAGCCACTTCTACCTTGACCTGCGTCGGGTGGGTTTGCCCACATCCTTATCAACTTTTGCCCGTTTGTATTGCAGCATCATATTATCTCATCTTAATATTTAAATATTATAAATACAAATATTTTTTAATTTTTAATTTAATCATTACTAATTTTTATAACTTTTTCAAACTTTCAAATAAAACATAAAAAATAATTCAACTTTTTAAATCTCAAAACAAAAATAATATTAAAAAATAATATTTTAACAATATTTTAATTTTATAATATTTTTATTCAATTTTTTTTCTTTTATTTTTTAAAATTCAATAAATTATCTTAACTCAATTAATTTTACTACTATTCACAAGTTATTTCACTATTATTAATAAATTTATTATATTACCATATCTTATCATATCTCATCTTAACATCCAAACAAAACTTAGATTTGGGATCCTTGACTTTAAAGTTTTATTTTTAAAAAAATTCTAGCTTGTTCCCAAAGATCGTCCCCAAGGCCCAAGTGTCATTTAGTCTTATTTGGATTAAAAAATCATCTTAACTAATCTCATTTTATTAAATCATTACAACTTTTTTCAAATTTTCAAATAAATATAATTAACAATTCAAAAATTTCAAATCTCAAAATAAAAATAATATTAAAAAATAAGATTTTAATAAAATTTTATTCAATTTTCGACTCTCATCTCAATTCAACTGACTGTCCAAATCTCTCTTTAGTGCATTTTGGCCTATTTTTAATGTTTAAAAAAATTATCACCAGTGAATACGTGTGTTTTTTAATATAAAATAAAATCAAATTGCAGTAGGAAAGTTTTGGCGGCAGTTTTGGAGGGCTGGTAATTTTCATGTTTTAATTTTTTTATTTTTACCTTAACATATTTTTAAGTATTGATTCTAAAACAAATTAGTTTCTTCTTTTGAATAAGCATAATCAACCGTTTACTAGTTGTTTTCTAACAGAAAGTTAACCAGTTTCAGGGTAAAAAGTAGAATTAGAAAATGGAAAACACTAGTTTCACAGAGGATCCTCTACCGAATTTTAAAATTTTTGTTTTAACTTTTTTTTTTTTACTTAACAATTAAGTAAGTATTTTTAAATGAATATGTGATTTATTTTTTTAAAAAAATCTAAATAGTTTAAAAAAATGGTGAAAGAAAAAGTAAAACAAAAGTTTTAACTGATCAGTGGAGGATTTCTGTGGATGTCGCAACGTCCTTAGAAAATATAGCGAGTAATTTGGCTCGTTTGAATAGTAAGATGAGATAGTTTTAGATGAGTTGAATAAAATATTATTAGAATATTATTTTTTCATATTATTTTTGTTTTTTATTGAAAAAGTTGAGTTAGTTATTATATTTTTATGAAAATTTGAAAAAATTATAATGATGAGATGACATGAGATGGGTTGAGGGTTTTTTTTTGTATCCAAACGAGGCTAATTTTAAAACAAACCACATCCATTGATTTTATATTATTTTTTAATAAAAACTTTAGTAAAAACATATTTTAATCTAAAAATATTTTTCTATTTCAACTTTCATTAAAAATTATTCTATTATCAATTCGGTGTATAGAATATACCATCATCTTCACTTAAATGATAATATTTTATTTATAAAATTTAAAATTTAAAATCTATTTTTTAAATTAAATTATATCACGTTAGCAGTGTGTGATACAGAAGTCTTAGAATAACAATACCCATTAAAAAATTTGCCTAAATTTTAACTAATAGATAAAAAAACATAAAAACTAAAATAAAGTTTTAGAAAAATAAAACAAAACTTTGAAACACTTTATTTTTATACAACCAACACATCGTTAATGTGAAATCTTCTTACATTAATTATGTTAAAACTTATTGAAATTTTAATTTTTTTATAAATTATAATAAATATCACTATAAATGATTTGTTAATATACCGGCTCATGTATAGCACTACTTTTGTAAAATCTAATAAAAACAAATATGTCAAATTGTTTCAAAAATTTTCTCTCGAAAAAAAAAAAAAAAACTCTTTCAAAATTTTTGATAACCGAACATACCCGAGTTCTCGTGCCGGACCTGAGAATGGGCATAAGTCTCGTGGGGGCGGACCCTTCGACGCCTCCCGGTTGACGGTCCTCAAGGTTGAAAAAGAATGCCAACGGTCAAGACTCAAGACTCGCCTCATGAGTTCAGCCCGGGAGTGCGCGATGTCCATTCCTTTGACACCAAACTATTGCCCGGCCTGCTCGGTCCTCAAGTTTGAAGAAAATTGTTGGTAACGTGTCTGAGGTGTGTTCTTAGAGATCAGACATCTCTCTCTCCTCTCACCCATAACAGTAAGGGTAGATTTGGAAGTTTCATTTCTTACAAAATTCTCATCTCATCTCATCTCATCATTATACATTTTTCAAATTTTCATATAAAATATAATAAATAATTTAACCTTTTCAAATCTCAATATAACTTTTTCAAATCCCTCTCCAACTTGCTAGTAGTTCAGCTACCCTCCCAGACATTATACATTTTTTAAATCCTCATACAAAATATAATAAGCAATTTAACTTTTTCAAATTTCAATACAACTTTTTCAAATCCCTCTCCAACTTGCTAGTAGTTCAACTATCCTCCCGGGCATTACCCATGCTAATTCCACTTTGTTGAAAAAGTAATTCCATATGGCCCGAGCAAACTCACAATGTATGAGTAATTGATCCATTGTTTCACTACTATTTATGCACATGCAACATTGGCCAATGATTATAAGCCCACATTTTTTTAGATTATCAATGGTCATAATCTTCCCTAAAATTGCTATCCAAACAAAGAACACAGCCTTATAGGTGTTTTACTCCTCCATATATTTTTCCAAGAAAAATTATGCCTAGCTTGAGCTGTAAGTGTCTCATAGAAAGAGCATACCAAAATTCTTCCTTTGTTAGAAGGTCTCAATTCCATCTCATCCACCATTGTAACAGTAGGAGTAATGTTATATAACAGGTTAAAGAATTCCACCATAACACCTACTTCCCAATCATGTGCTTCCTTAGTGAAGCTAACATTCCTTTCCTAAGAACCATTAGTAGTTGCCCGCAAGTTAGCCACCATAGCATCTCGTTCCCGTGCAATTATGCAAATAGTGGGATAAGCATCCTCAAGAGCCATATCTCCCACCCAAACCCTTTTATTTAAACTACCCCTAAAGCTGTTTGGTTTTAATGTGAATCAAACCTTGAAGTTTGATTGGTGACAGATGCTTTGATGCGTGTAGCTTTTAGTCATATGTTCTCATACAGGTCATAATTACAATGATGTTGCAGTATATTACATTAATGTGGTATTTGAATATTGAGATGAGATGAGATGTGATGAGATGAAAGCATCTCACTATCAAAACTAAGCTTTTTTTTTTCTTTTTCACTCCCCCCGCTACGCACGTAGGTCTGGTTTGGATAGCAAGAGTCTCTATCTCATCTTAATATCCAAACACTACAAACATAAACACATTTCAATTTTAAATTTTCAACTTTTTCATTTAATCATTACTTAATCATTACAACTTTCTCAAATTTTAAAACAAAACACAAAAAATAATCTAACTTTTTCAAATCTCAAAACAAAAATAATATTAAAAAATTATATTCTAATGGTATTTTAATTTTATAATATTTTTATTCAATTTTTTGTCTCTCATTTCTCAAAATCCCATAAAACACTTAATTCAAACTATTTCACTATTATTCACAAACCATTTCACTACGATTGACAAACCATCTCATTCCATCTCACTGTCTAAACACGTCTTAGTTTTGTTTTTCCTTTTTCAGTCCCCTGGTCCAGAGCCCCTCACCCCTCTTTCCTTTCCCAACCCAAGCCCCCCGGAAAGAGAGAATCGTTCGCCGGCTTCTTAGCCTCCAGTTCCCCAGCTCTGCAGTCTTGCCTACAGCCCTCTATCGCCAGGTATCTCTACCTCTTTCTCACTCACTCTCTCTCTGTGCAATGGTTTGATAGCAAAGGAAATTGCATTGTTGAAATGGTTTGACAGCCTAGCAAATTGCAATGTCAATAGAGACACAAAATAACCCAACCATAGGCTAGCAGAGACACTACCCTAGTGTCCCCCCCCCCCCCCCCCC